>JAZKJV010003249.1:0-417500 GCA_037367405.1 Ottelia alismoides | reverse complement strand
GATTGTTACTGAATTTATAGTTATTTTACATTTGTAATATTACATTGTACAGAGACCAGTAATTCATCCGTGTTACTCAAGTAATACATATTCAGTTCTCAAGTAACTATTGTTGTGAGATCAGTAATTAAGTACGTGAATTACTAATGTACATACAATAAGTACGGATTACAAATGTCCATTTTACTGATGTCATTTTGATTGTTACTAATGTTATAGTTACTTAATACTTTGAGTCTTACTGAAGCACCTCTTATTTACTTATATAACATTTTTAATTACTTATAATGTATTGAGTGTTACTGATAGCAATACATAAGTTACTAGTTACGTGATTTTTTATACTTATTCCAACTTACTTATTCCATTACCTTCTTTTACCTACAATTTATAATATGTTACTGATGCTTCTATATATCTTACTTGTTTTATTCTTTGTTTTGACATACTGATTGAATCACACCTTCTTTACTTATGTAGCCTCTTTAGTTACTTGTAATACGTCAAGTGTTACTGAAAGTCACACATAGATTACTTAATTAAAGTTATATGGTGAACATCCAAATTTCAACTGTCTTCTAGTTCATTTAGATGATGTTGTTTCGCTCTCGCTCCTCGGCATAACATCAGCTTCTTCAAGACACCAAATTGTTGCATTGTTCTGCAAGAAACAATAAGTTAATTTATATCCGTGAATAGTAAGAATTGTATAAAGAAAAGTAACTCAGCAATATACTCTCTTCAGTAAGAATCATTCAATGACAAGTAACTTGTAATGAATTGTTAGTAACATTTATTATATGACAAGTAACTTGTAATGAATTGTTAGTAACTCATCAATATACTCTCTTCAGTAAGAATCATTCAATGACAAGTAACTTATAATGAATTGTTAGTAACATTTGTTATATGACAAGTAACAAGTAATGAATTGTTAGTAACTCAGCAATATAATTGCTTCAGTAAGAATCATTCAATGACAAGTAACTTGTTCGTTCAATGACAAATAACTTGTAATGAATTGTTAGTAACGTTTGTTATATGACAAGTAACAATTGTGTCAGCATTAGTAACATAAAATATCTCATAAGTAAATTACTCCAATAACTTTTGATACAATATCAGTATCCTTACGATTTTTTTAAACGTTCTCAGATTAAATCTCAATATCCAAACGCAAATCATTGAACATCATTCCTTCTGAGATTTCATGATACAAACTCAATCGCAAGTCATCCATCTCATTTGAAATTGAAATCCAAAGAGAAATCATACACCGCAATTCATCTTTGTAAATCACACTTTCTTATGATCCCGAAACATAACAAAAAAATCAAAATCTGGTCTATAATCAGTCAGATTCAAATCAAAATGACCAAAAAAATCATTTCTTTCTACATACTATCAGATTCAAATCAAAATACAAAAAATAAAAATCTAATCGACATACATAACCTTGCAATAGATAAAAACGTTCCCTCTGTTTCCACGATTGATCACCTCACTTTGCAAATCGCTAGATCAAAAAATGCCAGATCAATCTCCTCTCGTTGATCTCTCAACGAGAGGTTTCCATAAACGTATACTAATTATAGAATTGTTAAATATTTCCAATTAGCTTTCTTTCCATTTTAGTTACGGTTCCTATTTTTAAGGGATTGAGAGATACAAATCTCACGGCTGGAATTAGAGGCTCATCTCGTACCAAATGGGCACAGTGCTCTCTGGATAAAAATTTTATATATATATATATATATATATATATATATATATATGGGAAAAGGGAGTATGCTCCCTGGTTGTAGCCAACTTACATGCTCCCACCCATTTTCCCTGTATTTTTTTATTTTTCTGAAATGAAACCTATTGGAATTTATTTTTTATTTTTTTGATCCAAAAAGGGGGAAACACGCATAGGTGCCCGCCCTAATATATTAAGAAAAATTAAAGATCAAGACAACCAAGACTCGAGGAGAGTCTGAGCATGGTGCACAACATTCTTAACATAGAACCTCTTCGCACGAAAAAAAACATCGTTTCTAGCAAGCCACAGAGCCCATAAACCTGCAACTAGTAGGAATCTTTCGGCATTTGGACGGAATCGGGAGTTGAAGAGAGATCCCCAGAAAGATGACATGCTGCTATTATCTAACTAAGCCACATCCAAGATACGCCAGAAGTCTTTCGTCTTTTCACAACTCAAAAACAAGTGCTCAACGGATTCCACACTAGAGCTGCACAAAACACAAGAGTTCACCTCATTATGAAAGATGCGAGTCCACCTCTCTCTAGTGAGTAGCCTCCCATGCCTCAGAAGCCACAAGAAAACCCTAATACGAGTTGGTATCCTCAGCTCCCAAATTATTCTGCAATCCTTAACAAGGTCCTCTTGAAGTGGTTCAATACCCTTGATCAACAATGAGTAAGCCTTCTTGACAGAGAACTCGCCACCTCTCCAAACCCAATGATCGCAACCAGTAGTGGGGCCCTCGATCGTAGATAATGACTCCATCAGTTCTTGTAACTCATGCATACGTCGCTCAGGGAGTGCACCAGCGAAAACAGGTCTCCAGACGCCATCATCCCACAAGTCAGCGACACAAGCACTTTTGTCCTCAGCCAGACCATATAAGCGCGGGAAACAAGTATCCAGATGCACGTCGTCCACCCATTCATCGGACCAGAATAAAAAGTTGCAGCCATCCCCTAAGCGTCGATGGAAGAGATGAGGAAGATCAGAGAGAATCGCACGAATATCCTTCCATAATGCCGTCCCAAACCACAGGTGTCTAAGGCCACTAGCAGAGCGAGCCTCGACCCCATAGATACTGCGCAATAGCCTGCTACATACGTCCTCCTTGTCGCCTCAAATTCTCGCAACCCATTTAAGCAAGAGGGCACGATTCATCAGCTCTAACCTCGGCACCCCGAGCCCCCCATCTTCCTTAGGGAGAGTGATCTTCTGCCAATCCACCAGATGCAAAGCATACCCATCTCCGCCAACCTATTGGAATTTAGATCACAATATGTTACTATGGTGTCATTCAAAATTCAATTTAATTCGAGACTTCTATCCCCTCCATCAAGACAGTCAAATTTTAACGGTCTCAGAATTGCTGAAATTAACCCCCTTCAGATGGAGGGCATATGAGTCTCTGTTTCTGACGAAATTGGAATGGCATGTTAGGGGAATACAATGATAAATATACATACTTTTTATTTCCAAAAAAATAGAGAAAAAATCAGGGTGGGAGTAGCCTCCTTTAATCTTATATATATATATATATATATATATATATATATATATATATATATATGAGGGTTGATCCTGTGAGAGCCAAATTATGTGAGAGCATGAGAGCAATGAATTTGAACCACTAGATTATGCTCTCCTCTCTCCTCCTGCAATAAATGAGGAGAGAGATGGTATAATCTAATGATCCAGAATCAGTCCTTTCATGCTCGCATAGATTTTGGCTCACAGAATCAACCCCCTCCTCCCCCCCGAGAGAGAGAGAGAAAGAGCCACTCCTGTGAGAGCCAAAAACCATGAGATCAGTGAATCTGGACCATTAGATTCTGCTCATCTTTCTCATCCTCCTCCAACCAATTAGCAGAATCTAATGGTTCAGACTACATGCTCTCATGCACTCACAGTTTTTGGCTCTCATAGGATCAACCCCCTCTCTCTATATATATTTCTCTCTATATATGTATATAATGGAGTTGTCCTTGTGAGGAGCTAACTTGGCTCCCCCGCTCTATTTTTTGGCTATTCAGATGGGGTCGATTCAATAATTCTGCGACCGTTAAAAAATGATTGTCTAGATGAAGGTCGTAGGGATATCTATTTCGTACGAAATTTGAATGACATAATATAGGGATATCGTTATGAAAATCTATGAAAGTATTTTTCAAAAAAATAAAAAATAGTAAAAATAAGGTAAGGGAACCAAGTTAACCTCCCATGAGACAACCCTATTTTACCCTATATATATAATTTCTCGAACAATAAGCATAACTTAGAGAAATACAATATGCCTGCCGACAATAATTGATCAAGTATGTCGCCCATGTTCGCGCACCTTCGAGTCCTGTGATTTGTCGTCATTAACTTTTACCCTGTATATCTCGACGCTTACAGACTTTGGTTTTCACGTCCGCATTAATTAGCAGTAACATTGCATCGTAATTGGAGGATGGTGCCCTCCATGAAAGCTTTGCCTTGAAGAGCTCTCCAGGTTCGACATGGAGTATACGTGAATATCTGAAACTTCCACAAATGCAGACGAGTTTAGATATTTCTAATATATATTCAGATACGATCATAAGAGGTACATTGTAGAGTATATACCAATCGGTGGTTGGGCGAAGCTTATTTATACGACAATAAAAGAGCGTACCAGCAAAAGCTATCTTAGTCCGTGTTTCTTAATTTTACATGGGAAGTTTTGCGTGCATTAATTTTTTTACAACGTCTTGGAAAGCATGTTCATGTGTTGATATTGCCGAATTTTGAATTCGAGAGAAGACGACGTTGGAATTTGAAGATATTTATAAATTCGCATACGGCATCCGACTCTTTTTCGAGGGTTTCATCATCATACAAATTTCATATTGCCACTTCATTACTTTTCATCTTTATTAATTAGGGATATTCACAATCTAAGATTTTCATCATTTAGAATACTTGCATTTCAAGACCTCTGGTTTCATTTAAAGTCCAAAAAAGGGAGTATATCGTTGAATCGCAATGACTTGTGCATTCAGCATATCCATCAGCCGTTGATTCGTCTAGGGATAAGCAAATGCAAGTGGTTGTGCCTTTCGAACAAGTGCAATTTCAAATTTCAAGAGAAATTAGAGAGGTGATGAACATGGAACATTCCATGTTCTCTAAGAAAAATTATCTTTATATTAGGCATTTTATATCTGGTTTTACATAGCTTCCTTGCATCTTGATTCTAAGTTTGCAGAGTGTTCACAGTGCAACAAGGTGTTGTTGATATGCTGGTGATATTTGACGATGTACATGTGCTTGGGTGTTGATCAGGTTTGGATGCTTGAAGGTGGAACCATGGAGGCAAACGACAGTGCGGTGTGGCGGCTCGTGGCTGACGATGTAGCATGTCACAATGTGGTTGTAGATGGTAAAATCGAGGCCGATGTTGCGACTTACACTTTCGAACTGATACTTTGAGTTTAAGAGGTTATACATGAATCTCATGGAGCTCTATTTAGGAAACTGATACTTTGAGTTTAAGAGGTTATACATGAATCTCATGGAGCTCTATTTAGGATATGTATAATTACTATAATGGAATATTCATACTCACGTACTATCCAAACAATGTCTAAAGAAAAATTATATATATCACATGGAAGTTAACAGTACAAACGATAACATTTGAATAATCGCCAATAGACAACAAGTAATAGAGGTCCTCCCCCAACATGTAACCTACTGATCATGCAAAAAATATATCTTTTCTAGAACAAAATATTAAGTTTAGTTGAGGCAGTATGCTGATAGGGGAAGAAGGTGCTCGACATCGATCCTCTCTACACTATTTAATTATAAGCTTAATTAAGGTGGGTAAGACGGACAACTTTCAAGAATTAATGATATTGCTTAAGACGTGGCGAATTACAAGTCAATGGCAAGATGCGTATCCCTCCTCTTGCTTATAGAAAGCTTGTCGTTGACGGCATCCATCCATTCGTGGGCATATTCTTCTCATGCTCTACGTATAATATTGCTTATAATAAATGGATCATTCATGCGTATTCGTCCCCCTATTTATTTGGAAAGCATTTAAATAGAATCTAAAGTCAATGTCATACAATCGAGCTCCCATGTCAATTGTCAAGACGTGCTCGATCGCATTAAATTTACGAAATGCTCTTCGCATGTATAGTCAACTATCTCAACGTACGAATTCCCATTTTTTATATATCAAAATGTAATTTCCTTTTATGGAACTTTTAGGGATCATTCCAGTGAGGTACGAAGAATAAGGTTAGATAAGTGATAAATGACATTTATTCTTCATTCTTTTCAATTAATTTGAGACATAGAAAATATATGAATGTTGTACTAAGAGAAACAATGATGACATACTACGTGAGCGGTTTTCTTGATGTTTTATTCTGGGATAAAGTTCTTCATCCCGAGCTAAGGAGACAATATCATCACTATAATAATTATATATTTAACAATGAAAACATTAATATTCGTTGCCATATCATTCATATTTAAATATAGTATAAAGATTATTATTTGTCGTAGCATTATAGTTCATTTTTTTAATTCGTAGCAATTAATATTCATTGCTATATCACTAATAATAAATCATACATAGATTATTTGTTGATTATCCTAATCTATAACGTTGCTAAATAAGAAAGACTATTACAAATTTTAATGAAAAAGTTAATTGTTAGCAAGGAGTTTGACTTTCGTTACAAATTACAAAAATAAAAAACTAATTTCGTAATGAACAATAATCTTGATTATAAAATTAACATCAAAAGAGACGACAACAAAAAATTATATTTATACATCACTAGACTACTTTTGTTGTAGTCCTTATATCCAAAGAAGACATTACGAATGTTAGATCTTGCTATTTTAGGAATGAACACTACAAAAAATTACCTACGACAACCCATAATTTGAGAATGACTTGTGGATTTGATACAATATTCACGATCTCTCTTGATTTGTAATTCAATATACAACTCAATGAGTTATGTGAAGTTAGCTATATGTTGTGTAGTGTCAACGATTTCCACAGATGATAGTAAGATGATATCTTGAACATTTACGTGTTTTAGACCTTTGATGCAAACAAATGCATCTCGAACTCCATACAAATTACTTCTCAATACAATATCTTTCAAATTCATTAACATGTGCAGATTCTTCAGTACCCGTGATTCACTCATCATTTAGGAAACTCCTCCTCTCTGAGAAGAGGACACAATCTTCTGTGCACGAAGAAATGAAAAGACCAACTATAATGAGAATATATCAAAAGAAGAATCAAATTACATGAGAATTTTTTCATTTATTAGTTATTTTGTGTAGTTGATAAAAAAATTTATTAGATTCTCGTTAAAAAATAGAGATAAAAAAGGTAGTCCGAGCTGCGTCATATTATAGTCTGGGCTTAGAGGAAAATCAAGAAAACCTCAAATAGGTATAAATAAATATAAATGATTTTATTAATTAAAACTTAAAACATGAAAATTGTTTATTATTTTATAAACTATTTATAGTGATATTTATTATTTTTACAATCTTATTTATTATATGTTAATATTTACATGTACATATAGAGGTATATATACCTGTATTTTGTATATTATATTTTTATTTTGCATTTGGAAAAAGTGAGGATGCCCCCACTGATGCAAGAAAAAATCGAGGTGTCTAAATGAGCCTCACAAAGCGAGGACTCCATCACTGCGACGACTCCTCAACAATTGCATTCACTCAACAATCACCCCATACAATAGAGAAGTCAAGCTATGCAAATGTGAATCAAAATTTAACATACCCTACTAAAGATGTATAGTAACAAGCAAGTATGGGTCGAATATAGGAAACAAAGGTGTAGAGCAAGGAGAAATATAACAATCACTCTCAAGAATTTGTCTTCTCAAAAACTTAGCCAAATTATGGGTTTGTGGGTTCTTTTTATATTTTTCCATTTTAATATTTTTGTTTTTATATTTTTATATTTTGCTTTTACTTTTATATTTTTATAGTTTCTTTTTTATATTTTTCTGATTTCGTATTTCTTTTTTTCCTTTTAATAATCTATCATAAGAATATATAAGATTATATATACAACATGTGATAATATAGATATAAATATAACTAAAACTAATTAAAAATAAAAAATTAAATATTTTTGGAACTTCAACTATTTTTACTATTTTTATGATTTTATAATGAAATTTACTAATTTGTATATATTTTTAAATTAAAAAATACACCAAATCAGGGATTTAATAATTGATGGAAATTGAAATGAAGATTTAAAATAACAAATAAGTTCAAAATTCTTCCAATTAATTTTAATAGATAGATAATAATATAAATAACATTTAGAAATAGAAAATTATGTTTTCGATTTTGTGGAAATTTAATCTTTTTATACTAAATTTTGGAGCATTTTAATTTTAATGAATTTTCTTTTTCTATTTTTAGGATTTTTAATTTTTGAAGTTAGAAAATAAATTGACAAACAAAAATATATTCTTTTGAATTTTTAAAAAATGTTTTATATTTTTTGGTATTTTCTAAGTCAAATAGGATCTTTTTGTGCTCTTTTTTATTTTTAATAAATAATAAAAGGCGCTAAATAACAAATATAAAAATTTTACATCGGAAGTATGTGCACTAAAAATCTTAACTCTATTTTTTTGATGATTTTTTGAGCATGGTAGCTATATTTAATAAATAGAGAAAACACATAAAAATGCTTGTAAAGAGGGGCATAAATGCAATTAACATAAAAGTCATGTGACTTTCTGTAATTTTCACAAAAATATATAACTAGAATAAAATATTATTGGGCCAAAATGAAATACAAGAAGTTACGAGGACCTACCTGCAAAATGCCCTCCTCACATGGGACCGCACATGAGGTGAGCTGGCATGGACTCAAATGCAAATAACGAAACTTCAAGGGTCTTTTTGCAAATTTTACAAAAATAAAAAAAATGGTCGAGGAAAGTTTATGCGCTAAATAGTAAATTACAAAAGCACGAGGGTGGAAGTTGTAAAATACCCAACTCTAGGCGCGCATGAACTACGACAATGCGCCTACTTAAACATGTGGCGCTTCCTAGCTTCACCATGACGCTTCATCATCTGATGCAGGACTAGATCTGACGTGGAGATCCAACAATGGGAGCACGATCAGATATGATGATTGATGTGCTTCTCTAAGAACTGCTCGTGATCGGACGGTTCACAGACATGCTGGATGAACTCTCGAAGAACAGTGGTCAAGCGAGCTTTGATCAGCAAAATTGAATGCCTCCGAGCTTCTCATTAAAGGCTCCTGATCTTAAAAGCCTCCCAACATCCTCCTGCGTCAATTCTATGTATCAAAATGCCCCAAGGGGCTCCGGTGATGGCTGGCAGAGGAGGTACACCTGGGGCTACTCCTAGGAGTCGATGGGCTCTACTAGGCCTCTTCTCGGTTCTTTCATATAGGAGGTGGTTAGGGTACAAAAAGTGGATCCAAGGAAGGCTCCGGTGGGTGAAATGGATGGAGGTTGCGTGGTATGGCAATCCTTTGGCGAGCTACGGAAGTGGAGAATCAGGTTCCTTGATCCATGTGGGACCAAGATGAATGAAGCAATGTCAAGCATTAAGCAGGTGAAGGGGGAGCTTGTGGATGTGTTAGTTGAGGCGGAGGAGTATCGGGGTAGTTGGAAAAGGGCGGCGGAGTTGGAGCTCCGCCGTTTGGATAATTTGATTTTTACGAGATGGTAAATAAAATGAAGAGAAGCGAAAGGGCGGACTATGCTACTGCTATACTAATGCGTCGAAAAAGCTAAGAAATTGGAAGAAGCTCACCGGACGGACCACCAGAAGCAAGCTCCGGACGGAGATGCAAAGAAGCTGGATCAACCTCGATTCAATGCCCAAACTCCCCGTTGAGGTGTTGCGTCACTTCCCATTGTCACCAGGAAGAACACTCAGAGCTTAGGCTTAGGATTTGAGGGCAGAAGAGGGATAAAAAAAGAAGGAAGGGGGTGAGTGGCTTATGTACAGGTGACTGGAGGAGAGTGTTCAAGGAAGAATCACGGGCAGGGTGATGCGAGACAGGGAAATGATTTGGTTCGGCAAGAATCAAGGATGAGCATAGAGTAAATCCCCTAAATTATCATAAATCCTCGAGTGGTGTATTATGCGTAAAAATTTGGAGAAGGGAGGCGGTTCACGTGGTTCTGACAGTTCCAAGGCTCAGGTCAGGCAGTTGACCCGAGTCAACAAACGATGCGCTCCAACCACGAAATTATTTAAAAAATCAAAATTAAATCATAAATGAATTTATTAATATTAATTATCAAATAAATTTTTTATTTTCTATGGTTTTTTATTATGGTTTTTATTTATTTTCATGGTTATTTATTACAAGTTTAATTTAGGGTGTCATTTATAGGTATATTCATTTATGTTTTGGGCATTTTATTTTTATTTTATATTTATGATTTTATTCTTTTATTATTTTATTTTATAAAATTTTAATTTATTTTTATATATAAATATATTTTTATTATATTTTTCTGATGTAATATATACATTTAAATAAATAGGTATGTATAATATATAAGTATATGTATTGTATCTTCATTTACGTATTTTAGTATATTATTTTATTTTTATATTTTATTTATAGTTTTATTTAATTTTAATATGTACATATATTATAAATAATATTTATAAATGTATAATAATATAAAACTATAAAAAGAGTAAAGAGTAAATAAAATGAATATTTTATTCATGTATATTGTACAATAGGGGTCTAAAACCTAACTTTCACATGCTAACTCCAAAAAATCCTTATTTGCACAAACCCTTTAAGGACAGAAGATGCCCCAATGCTGCTTAGAATGGCTCCATAAACCTTTATTTGTAGGATGGATAGTTCCGACTCCCCCCTACGCACCATGGGGCTCGCTGACTGTCGGGATGAACCTGAGCCTCCCCCCAGCATGATGGGTTCGCTGACAACAAGGATCTACCCCTCCTGTCCAAGCATGTTGCCAGCATCTGTCTCAAGCACAGGTTCTCAAGGATCTCAGGGCTCCTCACTCGCTTCCTAAGTCCCATAAACACCAAGTAGTAGCTGCCAAGGTTATCCCCTCCTTTCCTTTAGGATCCAAGCATATTCTCCAAAGGAAAACAATCACTAGTAAAAAGCATCCTTCTCATGCAACAACAGTGCTTATAGATCTCAATAACCCCTCATCAGATGGTGAAAGATCAACCGCTCAGTCGGCTGATCACACTCCAGTTATAATTTCGGTGGATAATCCAAAGTGGATTGCAACCACCCATAAGAAAAAGAATCCTCACAGGGCTAGCTCCAAGACCAATGGGCCTTCGCCGCCCATTCAAAACATCTCCTAGATGTCCATTACCGTCTGCAATAATCGGGGGCTTAATAAGCCCTGAATACTAAAGTCAATCCTAAGAGAGCTTAGGACTAAGAACACGGAGCTTATTGGATTTGTTGAGACAAAAATTAGGCCAGAAAACATACACAAGTTTGTAGACTATATATAGACAGGTTGGGAATTCGTCCGCAATAATACTCCACTAGGAAGGATCCTTTTCCCGTGGAAATCATATTTTTGGAATTTCTCCCCGTTGGGGGTTAACTCCCAGGGCATCACTATGTCCCGTGTCAACCACGGGGGCTTCTCTCTTCATATCTTCATCGTTTATGGTGAGAATTTCCCAGTTCACCATAGACTGCTCTGGACTCAACTTGCAACAATTCATGGGGCCATCAATGGTCCTTGGATGGTGATCGACGAATTTAATGTTCTTCGATACGCTAATGAGAAGTGGGGTGGCCGACCTCCTGCACGGTTACCCCTTGAAGAATTCAACAAATGCATCGATGAGTGTGGCCTCTTCGACATGGAGGCGATGGGAAGCTAGTGGTCTTGGTCTAACTCTATGGTTGGGATACATAGAATTTCTACAAGGCTCGATCGTGCCTTGGTCAATGAGGCTATGCTTAGTATTATGCCCCTGGCTAAGCTCTTCTACTCCCCTCTTCCCACGACCAATCACCTGCTCTTCATGGTGGTACTTGGATCTAGAGCCAATAAGAGGATTCCTTTCAGGATCTTCGATTATTGGTCTTCTAGGTAGGGATATCACAATGCGATGGTTAAGGGGTGGGACTCCTGGTGCAGGGGAACCCGCTCTTATGCCTCGCTCATAGGCTTAAAAAGTGCTAAAAAGGCCCTAAAGTCCTGGTCCAACAAGGAGGAAAATGTCCTCTCTGAGATGAAACATGCGGAGGCTATCTTGTCGTCCATCAATGGGGCGCTAGTGAAGAATCCCCTCACCCGATACTTGCCCATTTGGAAACCAACGTGAAATATCATATTGATTAGCTTGATGCGAACCTTACATCAGCTTAGAAGCAGAAAGCAAAGTTGATTGGTTGAACCTTGGGAATCACAATACGAAATTCTTCCATCTTTCTGCAAACTCTAGATTCTTGAGAAACTATATTCATCAACCCCTTGATGCTGATGGTGGGGTTGTTGATCGCCCCGCAGAGGTGGCTCACACTGCTTTGCACCACTTCACTGACTTACTGGCCCCTGATCTGCTATGACCGGCAAGGGCCGATCCTCCTGCCCAAAAGCATTATCTCACAAACCATGCCAGAGCTTGGTTAGTTAGAACTTATGAGGACGATGAGATTTGGACTGCAATTTCCTCAATGGGCTCATCTAAGGCCCCGAGGCTGGATGGGTTCAATGATGGATTTTTTAAGAAACATCAGACATTGGCCAAAGATGCAATTCGTGGGCGATGGACTTTCTCCACAAGGGTGTGAGTGTGGTAAGGCAGGTCAGCTATACCTTCCTTACCCTCGTTCCTAAGACTGTGGCTCCCTCAGGCCTTGGGGATTTTCGGCCCATCTCAAGATGCAATGTGATCCATAAAATATTTGCAAGGCTGTTGGCTTCTCGTTTGAGCTCCGTCCTCCCCCACCTTATTTTGCTTAACCAATCTGCCTTCGTCAAGGGGTGCTCTATTAGCAACAATAACAAGCTTGCGATAGAGTTACAATGGGGTTTTGACAGGAAAGCAAGACGTAACAAGTCTTGCTTGAAGATTGATCCCTTGCATTTCGCTATCGAGATGGAAATGCTCTCTTGCCTGGTGGAGAAGTCAATTTCAAATGGGTGCTTCTTCCCGATGGGGCGTGGTCAAAATACCATGCCTTCCCACCTTATCTTTGCAGATGACCTCCTCTTTTTTTGTAGAGGATTGCTATGCTCCCTTATGGCTGTTAAGGACATCCCGCTCTCTTTCGAAGCTATTTCAGGGCATAAACTTAACTCAAGGAAGAGCAAACTATTTAGGCCTAAATGGTACCATCAGTACTTTGCATCCATCCTACAGCTCGGCATCGTGAGGCAATCGCTGCCTACCATATACTTAGGACTTCCACTTTCCTTCTGTGGGAAAAGTTGCGATTCTAGGGGATTGGAAGACCGTATCAGATTTCTTATACAGGGATGGAGATGTAAGATCCTTTCCATGGCTGGTAGAGCCGAACTCCTCACTTCGGTGGTGAAGGGCGCTATTTTATACTGGTTTGCATACACCCTTCTCCTGCTTAACGTTGTCCACCGAATTAACTCAATATGTGCTGATTTCCTTTGGGGAAGGCGTCTCCATGACATTTCCTGGGAGAAGGTGTGTCTTCCTAAGCATGAATGGGGCCTGGGGCTAATGTCTTTAACCTCACTATGGGATGCTATGATTGCTTCATGGATGTGGATACTTCTCTCTGCAGACTCCTCCATCTAGGCAGAGTATATGCGCAATAAATATATTCATTCTGTGACATTTTGGGAGGTGCAACCCTCTCCTGGGGAGTCTCGTGTTTGGAGAACCATCTTAAGGAGACATGGTGCTATTCAACCTACTATTAATGGTGTCTACCAACCATACGTGTGGGTGCATTCCCCAAAGGGCTACTCTTTTGCTAATGCATTGGATCTTCTTCTCCCCAAGATCGTGCCCCCATATTGGGCCCCCATTATCTAGGCTCGTGCCCCCCAAGATCTCGTTCATATTATATCATGCAACTTTGAAGTGATTGTCTACTCCTGTCAGACTTGTGAGCTACAGACCGCCAGTCCCCTCTGCTTGCTATCTTTGCGATGCTGATCCTGAGACCCTGGATCATCTTCTGTTCCACTACCCTTTTTTCAGCGTCCTTTGGAGGAGTACCTGTGCGGATTTTGGTTTGCCTGATCCGCCGGTAACCCTTTTGGATTCCTTCATGTGGAGTGCAGCCATCGCAAACTCAAGATCACATAATACTGCATCTACTATCATCGCTACTGTGGTCTGGTCCATTTGGGCGGAGAGAAATCGAAGATGGACCTCTTCATCCTCACTCTCTACAACTTATATCCTTGACAATATAGCTCATACCATCAGAATCTTCGAGATGAATTGAAGCAACCTGAGCTAATATACGACTTCTTTAAAATGTATTTTTGAAATACCTATAGCTATACTTTCTTCGTTTTCTACATGTACAACTTTTTGGTGGAATATACAATTTTCTTACTACTTACCAAAAAAATATAAAACCACGTTCAATAAATTTTTTTATTAAAAGTTATATACAAATAAAGGCGATTTTGATCCATTTTGAGTTTTTATTTGAGAGATACGAGCCTGGGAAGTTAGGATTTTGGAATCTTATTTAGAGTATAACTTGTACACTGTATGTTGTTTTTGAATGAAATCAATTTTGCATTTTTCTATATTTTATTCTACAACTTTCACGTACAAAGTTTCTTTATTTGATGAATAAATAATAAAAAAATAAAATAGGTCCCAAAATTGAATAAATGATGAATTAAAGAATGGAAATTATTGGTGATTTTGGCACTTATCTCCCCCTACTTTATTCCTTGTCGACCAAATCAGTTCTTGACTTGGTCTCGGGGTTTAGGGTCATAAAATATTTTTGTTATTTTATTATTTTCTTTTCTTTTCATTATTCTATAATTTTAACATTAAAAACAATATTTTATATACAATAATTGGAATAAACAATGAATGTTAATTTATACAAATTAGAGTTATTTACATGCATTAGTTAGGGCTTTTTAAGGCCAAAATGATTGAATAAAGGTGATGAAATGGAGATTCATCACCCCTATACTTGTTATGTCTAGTCCCTAGCAAACACTTATGCAATAAGTGCAGAAAATGAAGAATAAAGAAAAGAAAAAGAAAGAAAGTTGATTGAATTCAATTGTCGAACTTGTCTTCATAAAATCAAAGTTTGAAGATTAAGTCAAACAATTGAAATTTTAATGCGGTCGAAACCTTATTGGAAATCGGATTTGAAACACAACCACCTTAGAGAATCCCAAAACTCTGATCAAGTCTCCTCAATATCCATGTCAGAATACTTAAACTCATACACAAACCCTTATGACTATGAATCTCACTTGTACAATGTATGTGATAGTGGCTCCCCTCAACTAAAATGACAAAGAGACTGACATCTCCAGCATGACAACCCAACAACAACTCCTTCCTCTAGGAGCGCGGTATTCCATTCTAAGTTCAAGTGACAATCAGCTCAAGCGAAGGGGGAGAAGAGAAGAATGGGCGGTAACCAGTGTAGTTACCTATCTGAGGATGCATGACCAGTGTAGTTAAGTCATCCAGTTGCAGGCTCACATGATATGACTTCAAAGCTCAAGCTTGCTTATTGACTATAAAAATATGTACACTCCGGTATGCATTTTATTTTCAATCAGGCATGTCAACTTTTTTAGAGTTTTTGCTTTTTTTAGAAATTCTATATACAACAACATTTACATAAGGAGTTTTCCCTCTTGAGCTAGTAGACTATCCCTCTTTTGAAGCATTATTGCAACCCACACTCTCCTGTCTTTAGACGTCTCTGCTACTGGACGGGTTGGGACACACTTCCCTCCCTAAACGAGGACAAATGATTCCACTTGTGTGCATCTCATACTGGCAAATCCAATCCCCTCACCAGTCCAACTGAGTTGAGCCAATTGAAAGGTGCGTGTGTCCAAGTTAGGTCATTATCAACAAGAGCCATGTGTGTGCTCCGAAATACTATACTTGGGCAGTCAAGAATACATTTAATCAAGTCTCACGATTTTCAAAGAATTAAGTCAATTAGACATGAAGTACCTCAATTTCGGCTTCTATAAAGTTCATGTGATTAGGTAAATTTAAGGTCTAGCCAAGTTCCAATCTTTGGATTTTACATAGACTAGTTCAATTGTCAAACTCAATCGGAAAAAATACAAATGCTATGCAAATGCTATGTACAATCCAGAAAATATTTTTGTGATGTAATTTACAATGTTTTGAAATTTTTATGGATTTTTGAAAAAAAAGGCGTTGCAATTTTTTATGAAATTTTTGAAAGGATATTTTGCAATTATTTTTGAGAATTTTCAAAATAATTTTTTTTGTATAAAAGCAAGGTACAAATATTTATACGAGGACACATCTTATTATTTACAAGAGTTTGGGTTTTAAGGATTTACAAACTATTTTTAAGTGATATATATTTCTCAAACTTATTTGAAAATAATTTTACAAATAATTTTGAAAACTATAGTCCAAAATAATTTTCACAAATAATTTTTTTACAAACATTCAGAAACATTTGAAAATAATTTTGTAATGTTTTTTCAAACGGTTTTTATAGATTTTTCAAAATATTTTTGCAACCATTTGCTAATAATTTTTCAAAATTTTTTCACACAAGGAAAAGAAATTTTTACAAACAAAATATTTTTACAAAGGTTGAAAACAACTTATAAAATATTTTTCAAACAGTTTTCAAAAGATTTTCAAATAAATTTTCAAACTATTTTCCAAATATTTTGCAAATCATTTTTACCTGATTTATTAATTAATATATACAGAAAGATTTTGAGGAATAATATGCATCATTTATTAATCAATATACACAGAAAGAATTTGAGGGATAATATGCATCTTTTTATTAAGTGATTTTAATGAATATTATATAGAGTATTTTATATATAATTTTAGCCATACTTATTGAAAATATGAAAGTACGAGTTATGGCCAAAGGCCCTCCTATACTAAGCTTGAGCTCTATACTCATAGATCAGAGATAAAAAGGACAAGACATAACTCGTACTGACTAGAGAAAAGCCTAACGAATAAATAATAGACAAATGAAGGAATGAAAAGAATGAGAAGTTGACTGTCTCCCCTATACTTAGGATGAAATAATCCTAAGTATAGCAGACTGTACAAAAAGTAGGGAGGGTCAAGGGTGGGAATGTACTAAACCAATGGCTAGACCTATCCCCTCTGTATTTAGGGTGCAATCTCCCTAAGTATAAGTAGAGTGTCAAAAATTAAGGGGACATGTGAGGGATCAGAAAATGAAAAACTCGGGGTAGGCACCCCCCTATACCTAGGACAAAGTACGTCCTACGTATAGAAATGATGAAGGGGGTGGCACCTTTTTGGAAGAAAAATAAACTAAAGAATGAAAAGAAGAAAAGAAGAAAAATTATTCAAAAATGTTTTGATGTGCTATCTTCTTCTGCGGCAATGGAAGTATTCGACTCATCATCATAAATCACTTCGATTGAGTCAACGACATACAGAAATGTGTCATGTTCAAGAAACGATTTCAGAAGCTATCCATTGACTACAAATAGATATGCGTCAGCTGACAAACTAGATATCATCACGCTTCCATTGTCACATACATGCCTCATTGTAAACGACCCTATCCATTTGCTCAACTTTCCTGGAAAGATCTTTAATTTCGCATCGAACAACCACACCTTCTGACATGGCTCAAAGCTCTTGCGACTGACATGCTTGTCATGCCACTTTTTGACTTTCTCCTTGTATATAAGGCTGTTGTCATATGCATAATCTCCTAATTCCAATAATATGTTCATGTCCATTATTCTATTCTTCTTGACTTTCTTGGAGTCCAAGTTGTAGATGTTGATAGCGCATAAAGATTTATGTATCAGCTCAACAGGCAGATGACAAGGTTTGCCATTGACAAGGTGATAGGGAGACATTTCTAAGGGTGACTTGTACACGGTTCTGTAATACCAAAGAACTGAATCAAGTAGCTGAGACCAGTTCTTGTGATCTGAACACACCAGCTTTTGCAGAATTATCTTTATCTCCCTGTTAGAACATCCAGTCAAGCCATTAGACTGTGGGTGGTAAGGTGAAGTGACACGATGTTCAATACAGAATTCTTGCGTTAATTTCTTCACCCCTCCATTGATAAAGTGGCTTCCCCCATCTGATATAAGATTCTTGGGGATTTCGAACCGTGCAATGATATTATCCCTTAAGAATCAATAGACAGTCTGACTGTCGACGGTTCGTGCAGGGATAGCCTCCACCCAACGACTCACATAGTCGACAACAAACAGAATATATTCATAGCTCTGACTATTCAGAAAATAACCATAAAATCAATGTCCCATGCATCAAATACATCTGAAATCTGATAAACTTCATCGTAGCATAATGTTTCCACCCGTCTTCTAGCAATTAGTGCAATTCTTCACATATTCGTATGCATCTTTGAACAAGGTTGGCCACCAGATGTCGCTTTGGAGTACCTTTGCCACCGTTCTTTTTCCTAAATGGTGTCCTCCTGATTCTTTATCATGACAAACTGCAAGGACATTCAGAACTTCCTCTTGAGGAATACACCTTCTCCAGATGCAATCTACCCCCTTCTAGAATACATATGGATCCTCCCACTAGTAGAAATGGATATTAGACAAAAATTTGCCCACTTTCAGCTTCGGCCAATCTTGTGGAGCATTCTTGGATGCAAGATAGTTCACAATATCAGCAATACTAGGGAATCAAGGTGACAAACAGAATTGCCTCATCTGGAAATGTTTCTGTAATAGGCTACAAGTTCAGCTCATGAGATTCGGGCTTGGGAAGTCTGGACAAATGATCAGCCACCACATTCTTGACCCTATGTTTGTCTCAGATTTCAAGGTAAAACTCCCGGAGGAGAAGGATCCACCAAATAAGATGTGGTTTGGCATCCTTCTTTTGCTATAAATATCGGATGACCGAGTGATCTGTGTAGATGATAACCTTGGACCCGAGGAGATGGGATCTGAACTTCTCCAAGGCAAAAACTACCGCTAGCAGCTCCTTCTTAGTTACTGTGTAATTCCTTTGGGCTTCATCGAGTGTTCGTCTAGCGTAGTGAATAACAAATGGGACATTATCTTTCCTCCGTTCAAGAACAGTACCGATGGCATAATATGACACATATGTCATTCTCTCGAATGGTTGAGTCCAAACCGGTGACTGTAAGACAGGGGCCTGGGTGATGAGTTCTTTCAACTGATTGAAGGCAAGGAGCACTCAGTCATCAACAATGAAATCAATCTTTCTAATTTAGCAACTATGTCAATGGTCGGGCCAACTTGCTAAAATCTTTGATACTTGTTTAAGAGTTGTTGGTGGATCTAGCTTACAAATCACCTCCACCTTGGCTGGGTAAACTTCCATGCCACATTTAGATAAACAAGACCCATCATAATTCCTTCAGTCTCCATGAAGTTGCTCTTCTCCCATGAGAGCACTAGATTTACTTCGCAGCACCTCTAAAGAACTCAATCTAGGTAATCAAGAAACTGATCGAAGGAGTCCTCGTAGATCGAAAAATCGTTGATGAAAACCTCCAGAAATCATCCACCATGTCGGTGAAAACTGCAAGCATACACCTCTGAAATGTGGTCGGGTGTTGCATAGCTTGAACGCCATCCATCTTAAGGCATATGTACCAAATGGACAGGTGAATACGGCCTTCTCTTGGTCTTCAAGATCTATAGTAACTTGATTGTACCCTGAATATCCGTCCAAGAAGTAAAAATATTCCTTCGCAACCAGTCTCTCAAGAATCTGATCGATGAAGGGTAATGGAAAATGATCCTTCTTAGTAGCGAGAATTAGTTTTCTGTAATCTATGCATACTCTCCAAGAAGTGGGTACTCTGGTCGCGATCTCCTCTCCTTTGTCATTTTTCACGATGGTGATCCTTGACTTTTTTGGCACTACATGCAGAGGGCTCACCCATTTGATATCTGAGATGGGATATATGAATCCTGTATAATATTATTTCTAAATCTCTTTCGTGACAATCTCCCGGAGGTTTGCATTCAACCTTCTCTGAAATCAGCAGAATGGTTTGCTATCTTCCTCAAGGAAAATGCGATGCGAGCAAAGGGAAGGATTGATCCCATAGAGATCCGAATTTTTCCAACCGATAACCTTGCGGTTTCGTTTAAGAACCTCCATCAAATTAGATTCTTGGTCAGCGGTCAGATGTGCATTGATATTGATTGGGTACATATTGGGTTCACCTGCAAGGAAAGCGTACTTCATATTGGAGGGCAATGGTTTCAGCTCAGGCGGAGTGGGAGCTGCTTCAGTGGTAACTTCTACGATTATTGCAGGTGGTTGTTCTTTCGTCTGTTCTGCGTCCACCCTTAGCGGTTCAGTTTCTTCATTCAAAAATTCACAGAAGTTTTTAATAATATCCTCTTCATTGCAGAATTCCTCAATGGTTTGTTCTTGGTCTTGAAGGCAATGTTCTCCACTAAAACCTCATCAAGTAATTCAGCAAGAATCTCATCGTGATTTACATGGGGAAAATTGACTGCACTCTCCATTCCTTCCTCGGGGTAGAGGAATTCATGGATCTCATTGTCATCCACAAATAGGTTGGTGTCTTGAATTTCAACAAAAAAGTCGCAGTCTTCGGAATGGTTGATCACCCATACACTGAAGAGCCTCGTGTCTACCCTTGTTAATTCAATCAAATTAATGATCAAAATTAATGTCATATCATTCGCTGTAGTCGGATAGAAACGGATGATCAAAATCCACTTTTAATTAAAGTTCAATTAATCAGGAGCGATAAATTTATTTTACTTGAGCAAGCCCAAGGTCAAACTCAGGGAGGCAGCTGTCTCCTTAGGTGAATTTTAAGCAAATTTCAGAGGTCGGATTTTCAGAAGATTATTTTTGGTATTTTTCAATAATTTTTATGCAATATAAAAGAAAGACAATGCAATATCAGGCCAGTTTACAACTTAATTCAGAAAAGTACTCAAACTAAGTCCATAAATTATGAAACTTGGCCAGAATGTGAAATGCAATGAAACTAAGGTACACTATTTTTTTTGGAATTTTCTGACACTTTATGAATTTATTGAGAATTAAATATGAATGCAAGGTGATTTTTACAAAAACAATTTTAATAAATACCAAAACACCTTATTTCTAGATATAAAAATTATCCTAGATAGATCTAAGTATGATGAATTCAAGAAAATTGATAAACCTAAAATTCTATTGAATTGTACCTATTAAAAATCAATTAAGGAAACCGCCAATTAATTTATTCAGGCCTCGAGATGCATGCAAATGCAAAGCTTTTTGGGTACAATGTAAAATAAATTATCCTAAGTCTAATATGAATTTTTGATGATTTTTGGAGCAATAAAAAATTTAATAAGAATTAAAAGGCATCAAATAGGCAAAATATGAAAAATTTCACCAATTTAGTAATAATAAATTCCAATTATGTCACAAAAATGAGACAAGTATCACATAAAAACGAGGACAAGTTAAGCTACACAATGCAATTTTTAGAACTTAAAAATGATTCCAAATGGACACCTAAAAATGCATGCAAAGATAGGGACCAATTTGCAAATACACAAAATCAAATTGCTAAAAATTAAACATGCTGACAGGGACTTAAATGCAATTACATAGAATGCTGGGGGTATGTATGAAAAATGCCCACGAAACACGTGCGCCTTACGTGATGCTCCTGGAAGGGACTGAATTGTAATTTTCAAAACCTTCAGGGGCTTCAGTGTAAAATGCCCTGACCACACGTAAGAAACACGTGAGGTCCCAGGCTTGGAAGGCATCGGAGGCTCGGAGGTCGGCTCAGGGGCTTAGCAGGCTCGAACGTGTCTCGGGATAGCTTCGGGGCTCCGAGCCTAAGGGTCGAGGAGGAGGCTCGGAGGAGGCGACGTGGCGTGATGCGACCTGTTGGATCAAGGCGATCCAACGATTACTGATGGCTCTTGAGATGAAGGCGTGGACGATCGAGGACCGTTAGATCAAGATGAATCCAACGGCATATTAAGCTTGGGCAAGCGAGGACGTGGCGTGTTGCGAGGCGTACGATCCTAATGAGATCGAACAACTGCTGTAGGTCGAAGGGGAGAGCGACATGGCATGATCGTGAGCGTGGGATCCTCCTGATCAGACGACGGCGGGTTGATGGCGACGTGGCTCACTCAGAACCGTCCGATCATGAGGATCAGACGGCTACTTTGCTTCGTGCTCCTCCGGTCCACCGCCTCCTGCGGCGGACATGGCTGGGCTCTTCTCCTGGCTCCGCCTCCTCCTCCCGTAGTCGATGAAGCTCACCGACGGCTCCTAAGTAGCTAGGGAAGAACGTGGAAGCATTAGGAGCCGCCAGAGGCTCTGGATGGAGCTGAAGAGCTCTGTAGGCCGGAGGCGATAAAGGTCGAAGTCACTCCAGTGAAGCTTCCGGCCAATGAAGGAGAGTGTACCTGCATGGGTTAACTCGATAGCCGAAGTGTGCAACGTGTTTGTGAGGTGAACGTGAGTGCGGTGGGAGGTCTGGAGTGAAGTGAAGGTAGTCTGGTGGTGCTCCTCCACCAAGGTGGCGGAGCTCTTGTCGGAGTGAGGTACGAGGTGCCGTAGGAGGAAATGGAATGGCACACGAAGATCAGAGCTCCATGGCGGAGCTCGGTGGATTATCAGGTGAACGTCAAGATGAGCGGAGATGGCGGCGTAATTGTGAGAAAAACTAAGAAAATAAAGAAGGAGATCGGAGGGGGGTGGAGGGTGCTACTTGGGGATAGAAGCTCGGAGTTGAGCTCCTGGTCGTCGCTCGAAGGTCGGTAGGGGTCCTGAGCTCGTGCAGCTCACGGGAGGGGCTGCAGCACGGCAGGGTTGGCCATGGATCTCGTCGGAGAAGAATCCCATCATCGCTCGCTTCTAGGATCAAATCACTGTCATTGATAGGTAGAGGGTAGCTCGGGTATCTCTCTGCAAGGGAGGATGGGGTCGACGGTCGACGGGGATGGAGTATTTATAGGGATAAGGTAGCAGTGACAGATGATGGAGGGAGTGGTTGGCGTGGAGTTTGTGGAATGAGGGAGAAGGGATCATGGGAGTCATGGAGACTGGAGAAGATGAGGGTAGAGTGGGCTACTAGGTGGAGGTGGTAGAGGGTGGAGAGGATGGCAGGAGTGGTGCCGAAAATAGAAAGGGGGCGGTGCGTTGGCGAGTGGGCGACGTGGGAGCGGGAGCTGCGGGAGTTAGAAGACAACGTCTCCGCCATTGGATCTCGCGATCCGACGGCTGAGAATTAGGCTCTACGGGGCGGCTGGGATTTGCTCTTAAGGTTTGATCGAAGGGTCCATATATCGTGTGAGATGAGTGGCCAGGATTGAGTGCCTCTGGCGAAGATCGGATGGCTCTTAGCGTAACACTTGTCGTGCTGAGGGAGAGGCGCGAAGGGACGGAGGCGATGCGATCTGGAGAAGATCGGATGGTTGACGTTGGTTGTGACGCTGGATGGCCCAGATCAAGAGAGAGGGAACAGGATCAGACGACGTTGGTTGACTCGACCTTTGGATTAATTGTGCAGCGGAACCTTATTGCGATCTGAACTTAAGACCTAACAGACTTCAAGTTCCACAAGTCTTCTATTCAAGACTCCTCAATAGTCAGGTCAGAACGACTCCTCAAACGCAAATTTCTGATGACTATGGTTCTCACTTGTACTGTGTAAGTGAAATGTAACTCTCCACATCAGAAATGGCTCAGAAGCAGCCTCCTCTAACAAGGTAAGTCTAGTTCCCCGGTCCAGTAACTCTTTCCTCGAGGAGCGGGGTATTCCCTTCTAAGTTCCAGTGCGACCAGCTCAAGAGGAGGGGGTGGAGAAAAGAATGGACGGTAGCTAGTGTAGCTACCTATCCTGGAGATGCCTGACCAGTGTAGACAAGTCATCCAGCTGCAGACTTCTTGCTAATATACATACTCAGACAAGTATTTTATTTTCTATCTGGCCTGTCTACTTTTTTTAGAGTTCTTCCATTTTTTTCTCTTTTTTTTTCTTTTTTTGGACTATATACAAGGTGCAGCATGTACATCAGGAGGTTTTCCTCTTGAGCCAGTAGACTATCCCTCTTTTGAAGCATTATTGCAACCCACAACGTCCCATCTTTAGACGTCAACACCACCGGATTAGGTTGAGATGCACTACCCTCCCTAGAGGAGTACAGATGTTTCCACCCGTGTGCTACTCCTAGCTAAAGGATTCTACCTCCTCACCACCTCATCAATGAAGAGCTACATGCATGGTGCTTGTCCAAGTTAGGTCATTATCTAAAAGAATCATGCGTGTGCATGAGATATTCTACTTAGACTAATCAAGATGACATGTGAACATAGACTTGAGGACTCAAAGAATTAAGTCACTTGACCTGAGAAATATTAACTCTAGTTCCTATAAGGTTCCTCTGAAATTAGGTGGATTAAGGTCAAATCAAGTCCCTCCTCAACATCTACTCATAACTTGGTTCAGAACCCCACTAGCTTTTCACCTTGTATATGCAAGATATACAAATGAGATGTAGGTGACATGCTATGTAGATGAATGAAATGCAAGACTCTTTTTTTTGCAAGGATGATATGCAAGAGTAAATAAGAAGCCTATTTTTTTGTTTTTTGTTTTTTTTTTCAAAACTTTTGTATACCTCCTATGTTAAAACAATTTACAAGAGTTTATAAGTATTATACAAGTGTTATACAATATATATGTATTTTACAAAAAAATTTCTCCAATTTTTACCCATCACGTAATTATTGCGTAGTATATACAAGAATACGTGAAAGTACGAGCTATGGGTAAAGTATATACGTAATATATATACGACCCCCTATACTTAGCATGTGCTATGTCCTCAGAGCATGAAAAGCGAGGAAAATACATAGCTCGTGCTAAGCGTAGGAAAGCCAAAAAAAGTATAGAAGTCGTCCTGCCCCCTAAACTTAGGCTCTGGCAGCCTAAGTGTAGCAGGAGATCAAAAACGGGGCGGACGAGGTCGAGAGGGGAAGTGGATGAATATATGTACAAGATGGGCATCGGTTCCCCCCTATACTTAGGCTCAGGTCAACCTAAGTATAGGACTGGAGTGGTATGAGGATCGATGTGATCTGGAGGATGTACAGTGAATGGACTCAGGTGATTCCCCCCTATACTTAGGATGTGGTCATCTAAAGTATAGTCGTAGATGAAGATATATGAAGTTGGGGTGAGTGATTAGACTCGCGGAGGGAGGAAGGGGGAGAATGTACAGGAGTGATTGGTATATACAAGGATTGCGGTCTGAATCTTTCCAGATGCTGCTGATGGCGAGAGTTCACTGTTGCAAGGTCTCGTGCGCGGCTCGATTGTATCTGCTGAACCTGTCTCATGCATGAATACAATCTCCTCAACAAGGACTAACTGTTCATTAGGTTCGACGAAGTGCTTCAATAGTTGTCCATTTACTAGGAATGCCGATGCATCATCTGTGAGATCTGAGATCTCAACACATCTACTATCTTGTACAACACAGACAATGAATGGGCCCATCCACTTGGATTTCAGCTTGCCTTGGAAAACCTTCAGCCTTGCATTGAACAACCATACCTTCTGTCCAGGAACAAAGGTCTTTTGTCTGATATATCTATCATGCCAATGCTTTACTTTGTCCTTGTACACCAAACTGTTGTCGTATGCTCGGTTTTTGACTTCCACAAGCTCATTCAGATCCATATCTCACTGTTTCTGCCCTAGGTGTGTGTTTCAGTTGACCTTCTTGATTGCCCATTCTGATTTGTGCACTAATTCTACGGGCAAATGGCACAGCTTTCCGAATACCATCCGGAATGGGGAGGTTCCTAACGGTGTCTTGTAAGCTGTCCTATTAGCCCACAGGACTTGATCCAAGATCTGAGACCAGTCCTTCCTGTCTGGGTGGACAAGCTTCTGCAATATGGTTTTCACCTCCCAATTCGACACCTCAGCCATACCATTGGTCTGTGGGTGGTAAGGACTAGAGACATGGTGTTCGATGCCGTAATCCTTCAAGAGCTTCTTCACATCTCTATTTACAAAGTGTCTACCACCATCTGATATCAACATTTTGGGGATCCCGAACCTAGAGATGATATGATCTCTAATGAATTTACAGACAGTCCTACTGTCTGTGGCTCGGTTTGGGATAGCCTCCACCCATCTGGACAAATAATCTACCGCAAGAAGGATGTATTCAAATCCGTGGCTAACAGGGAATGGACCAATGACTTCGATGCCCCAAGCATCAAAGACATCACAAATGATGACAGGCTGCATCGTGTCTCATCCTTGGAACCAACGGTTCCTCCCAATCGCTGGCATACTGGGCACGACTTTGCAAAGGTGATCGCATCGCAAAATAGAGTCGGCCACTAAAAGCCACACTAAAGTACCTTCCATGCCCCCAGTGTACCCACCACCACAGCAGCAGCAGTCATCCTACGGTCCTCATCCCTATCAGCAGGGACAGTCTTGGAGGCGAGAGCAACCTCACCAGCCACAGCAGCAGCACCAGTTCCAACAGCCTCATTACCAGAGAGGCTACCCGTCGGGCTCCCACGAGAGCCCCGCTTTGGATGACATAGCCCGCATCCTCACGGACCAGCAGGCTACCTTCAGATGGGAGATGGACGAGTTCCGCCAGGAGATGCGGGACATTGTGAGAGGGAAGGCCTCCATCCCTGCCCAGATCGAGCCGAACCCCAACAGCCTGAAGCGGAAGTCTGAGCAGGTAGCTTACACTGAGCATGCCACTCCTAGTGATCCATTTGATGATATGTCTGCAGACCTTTTTGATGCTGATTTTGTCACACTTAGGAGCGGTAGGACACCAGCCGGCGGCGGCGCCTCGTCTGAGCGACATCATGAGGACACACCTAGAGCGCCAGATGAGGAGGAGGAGAGCGGTACTGAGGCCGCTCGAGATGATGACGGTGGTACTGATGCCACCAAGGATGCTGACTCCACAGGCGGTGCTGAGGCCGCCATTTCACCAGTTCGAGGAGGTGTTACTGAGGCCACTTTTGATGCCGAGCCAAAGCGCAGTACTGAGGCAGCGAGACGTCCAGTTGATCTATCCCATGGTGGTAATGAGGCCACCAGAGTTCATGTAGAGAGATCTGTTGTTTTTCCTTCACCTGATGTATCTCGGAACCATGTTGTGAATAAAGGAAAAGGTTTGGTTTTTTCTGGTCCTACTGTGGTGCCTGATTTATGTGCGGATCCGGCCGTCGAGCCGTCTAGACCTTTTCCTAGTCCTTCATCTGAGAAGGACCCAGTGATCACCTTCCCTAGAGACCTTCAGTTGGGGAAGGGGAAGAAAACAGAAAATCCCAAAAAGAGAGATCAGGAAGAGTTCAGCCAGCAGATGATAGACCGATTTCACATACAGCTGACTCTTCAGGAGGCTTTGCAGCACATTCCTCTTCTTCAGCGTTCGTTGAGAGACATGACTACAGTCAGGAGGAAGAGGAGGAACCACCATTCAGAGATCTATGTGCTGACGAAAGCCACGTGTTTCGTGATCCAGAACCGTCTACCGGCCAAGAGGCCAGATTCAGGAGCCCCTTATGTCAGATATCACATTAGAGGGCATAGGTTCGACCGGACTCGATTAGATAGCGGATCGTCTATCAACCTCCTTCCGGCAGCCATTCTCGACCGCTTTGAGTTGGGCACTCTTACACAGAGCAGGACAGTCCTTCAGTTTGCTGATCGATCTGTCAAGAGGCCGAAGGGGTTGTTGCGAGACGTTGTCGTCACTATTCAGGGCATGCAATTCCCCGTGGACTTCGTAGTGTTGGACATGGAGATCCCTAATTCAGTGACCGATACCCCCATCATTCTCGGTCGTCCGTTTTTTTGCCACAGCCAAGGCGGTGACTGACCATGATAGCGGGAAGGTATACTTTCGCATCAAGGGCGAAAGTGTACAAATAGAGACGGTCGAGGACAGCAAAGCCAGAGACAGATCATGCTCAGAGACCACATCAGAGACAGAGCAGCTGACAGATGCCGGGCTAGACATCCACCAGGACTGTGACTTTGTGATCACAGACGATGAGGCAGTATGGGCAGACCCAGCAGCACAGGCCATCCTCTCATTTTCAGATACCGCTGATGCAGAGATGACAGCAGAGGAGAGCAGAGCACATTCCTGGTTCAGGATACTTCTGTGGCAGCAGAGCAGGTTCTTGACCGTGACACGGATTTTTGTGATTATGGTGGTACTGATGCCACCTTGTTTGATGCAGATCCCTCGGATTTAGAGTCTGATTAGGCAGATTGCGAGGATTACATGCTAGACCTGAGTCCCACTGAGCCTACAGTTGAGGAGGAGGTAGATGCCGAGCAGATCAGAGACAGTTCAGTTGAGCAGCCTTCTTCAGATCCAGATTGCGAGAATACGTTCTCACTCTCCCAGGCAGATTTGGCAGCATACACGCGGCTTCTTTTGAAGCCAGATTTGCCAGCACCCAGCTGTCCAGAGCTGAAGCCTCTCCCTACTTCGCTGAAGTATCGATTCCTTGCGGGCGAGCCTGAGATGTACCCAGTCATCATCTCCGCCGATCTGACTGGAGAGCAAGAATCCCGTTTGATGGGGGTTCTTGAAAAGAACCGCAAGGCAATCGGATGGAGCGTAGCAGATCTCCAGGGGATTAGTCCGGCCCTGTGCTCCCACCATATCTATCTCGAGGATGAGGCGAAGCCGTCGCGTGAGTTCCAGCGGCGGCTGAACCCGAATCTGAGAGAGGTTGTCATGAAGGAAATCTCGAAATGGTGGAGCACCGATTTTATCTATCCCATCTCTGACTCCAAGTGGGTCAGCCCCTTGCATGTGGTGCCCAAGAAGACGGGCATCATGACTGTGATCAGTGAGTCGGGAGAGGAGATTGCTACACGAGTACCCACTTCTTGGCGGGTCTGCGTTGACTACAGGAGACTCAACCAGGCCACCAAGAAGGATCATTTCCCCCTGCCTTTTATTGACCAGATCATTGAGAGACTGGCAGGGAAGAGCCATTATTGTTTTCTGGATGGGTACTCGGGCTACAACCAGGTGGCCATCGCTCCTGAGGACCAGGAGAAGACCACCTTTACCTGTCCCTTCGGCACATACGCCTTCCGACGCATGCCATTTGGGCTATGCAATGCCCCTGTGACATTTCAGAGATGCATGCTGTCGATCTTTTCGGACATGGTAGGGGAGTGTTTGGAGGTCTTCATGGATGATTTCTCAGTTTACGGTGACAGATTCGACTCCTGTCTTGACTACCTAGACCGAGTAATCCAGTGATGTATAGAGGTTCACTTGGTGCTATCTTGGGAGAAGAGTCACTTCATGGTGACTCAAGGGACGGTGCTTGGCCACATCATCTCCAACAGGGGCATGGAGGTTGATCCGGCCAAGGTAGATGTCATCAGAAAACTCGCACCACCGTCCAATCTGAGGCAGTTACGGTCATTCCTAGGGCACGTCGGTTTCTACCGACGATTCATTCATGATTTCAGCAGGATTTCCTGGCCGTTGACTGACCTACTGACGAAAGACACCGAGTTCCTTATCGATGACAAGTGTCTTTCGTCCTTCGAGACTCTCAAGCAGTGTGTTATAGAGGCTCCTGTCCTCCAGCCGCCTGATTGGTCTCTCCAATTCGAGATCATGACGCAGCGCTTCGAACCCTAGACTATGGGCAGGGTTTTCCTTTCCGACCTCGCTAAAGTTGGAGCGAGCAGACGGAGGGAAATAGCTCAGTTGGTTAGAGTGCTGGTCTGTCACGCCAGAAGTCGCGGGTTCAAAGTTTGCCATGGGGGTCATGCTGGGACAGAGGAGGGATGGAGTCCCCTTTGCTATCCACTACGCTAGCCGCACATTGGATTCCGCGTAACGGAATTATAAAGTCACAGAGAAGGAGATGCTAGCCGTAGTGTTCGCCCTAGATAAGTTCAGATCTTATATCATTGGATATAGAGTGACCCTGTATACTGATCACACCGCCATCCGATACCTCATGGCAAAGAAGGATGCCAAGGCCAGACTGACTAGATGGATCCTTCTACTCCAGGAGTTCGACATTGAGATCAAGGATAAGCTTGGAGTCAAGAATGTGGTGTCGGATCATCTCTCCCGTTTAGAGCAGCCTGAGGAGTCTGAGCATATTGATCCCATTTGTGAGACCTTCCCAGATGAGGCGATCCTTGCTATCGCCTCACTCCCGTGGTATGCCGATATTGTGAACTTTCTCGTTGCTAGGAAAGTCCCACAAGATTGGACCAGGCAGAGGCTCGAGACCTTCCTTGCGAAGGCCAAGTCCTACCACTGGGAGGATCCCATCCTTTACCACGAAGGAGGGGATAGCGTCTGGCGTAGGTGCATTCCTCAGGAGGAGCACCATAGCGTCCTCACTTACTGCCACAAGCTTGAGGCAGGAGGACATCATTCTGGGAGGAGAACGGCACAGAAAGTGCTCCAATCCGGCTTGTGGTGGCCTACCCTCTTCAAGGACTCTGATGAGTTCACGAAGAGGTGTACTGACTGTCAGAGGATGGGCACATGTGGACAACGTGATATGATGTCGTTGCAGCCCATTCACTTCTGTGAGGTTTTTGACGCATGGGGCATCGATTTCATGGGTCCATTCCCTAAGAGTCAGGGATTTGAGTACATTCTGTTGGCCGTAGACTATGTTAGTCGTTGGGTTGAGGCTATCCCCGCCCGAGCCGCTGATGCGAGGACAGTTTGCAGATTTTTGAGGAAGCACATCATCACACGGTTCGGGGTACCTCGAGTATTGATTTCAGATGGGGGGGGCTCATTTCATCAACGACCAGGTGAAGGCCCTTGCTAGCGAGTTTGGTATAGACCATCGTGTTGCTACACCTTACCATCCACAGACGAATGGTCTAGCTGAGGTGTCGAACAGGGAGATCAAGACTATATTGCAGAAAGTCGTCCGCTCAGACCGAAAGGATTGGTCACAGCTTTTGGACTCAGTCTTGTGGGCATATAGGACGTCTCTGAAGACACCATTGGGCACATCTCCCTTTCGCCTCGTATATGGCAAGCCGTTCCATTTACCTGTTGAGCTGAGGCACAGGTCACTTTGGGCAGTCACTGAGATACTTATGGATCCAGATGGTGTAGGAGACCAGAGGAGGGCAGAGTTAGCAGCACTAGAGGAGTTGAGAGATACCGCCTTCTCAAACAGCCTACATTATAAGGAGAGAGTGAAGGAGTGGCATGATTCTCACATCAGCCACAAGTATTTTGAGCCTGGACAGAGAGTATGGCTATTTGATGCGAGGCTTCGCCTATTTCCAGGGAAGCTACAGAGCAAGTGGAAGGGACCCTACTTGGTGAGAAAGGTACACGACAACGGTAGCATTAATATATCTGAGTTGTCTCTGAGAGTACCTTTCGAGTGAACGGCCAGCGGCTCAAGCCATTTCTAGATCATGAGCCGCGGGTTGTTGATGTTGCCCCGATTCATTTTGCGTGAGATGTGGTCCTTTGATTCACATCTATGGCATCTCACGCCTGATTTTCACTGTTCCTCCGACCTGTATAGATCCAGATGTCTATATCATCACATTCTTTAGTCCCACATCCCTTTATTCATCCTTTTATTATGCTATACTTAGGGTGTACTTTACCCTAAGTATAGGGGGTATGTAGGACCTTTGAGTTTCCTTTTGTTTCTTTCTACCCCTGTTTTTCTGCCTATACTTAGGGATATTTCACCCTAAGTATAGGGGGGGGGTAGACCCTGTACATTCTCCACTCGATTTTCCCTTTGTGTACAGCCTGCTATACTTAGGATTACTTGATCCTAAGTATAGGGGGAAAAGCCGAGAGTCTCTTGATATTCTATTCATTCATTCGTCTTTGTATATAGCCTTCCTTTTCACTTCCCTATACATAGCACGAGTTATGTCTTCTTCATCGCTCTTGACTCTGAGGACATCGTTCGAGCTAAGTATAGGGGGTGTGTATATATTTCATATATACTTTAGCCATAACTCGTACTTTGCGTGAGTGTGTAAATAAATGAAAATGGCTAAAAACCCTAAAAATCACAAAAATTAAAAAATTTTCATGTACATAAACATTCTTTTATTTGCACATACATAGCTAGTGTACAAATTACTTTTGTAAAAATGTTTTCAAAAATCTTTTGTGTAAAGCTTGTGTAAATATTTTCTTATCAAAATTATGTATATAGTACAAAATTTTTCCAAAATGTTTTGAAAATCAAAAGGTTGCAAAAATCTTGTGTAAATGTGTGTAAATACTTTTGCAAAACTTACACTTCATGCATCATCCACTCATGATTTCAAAACATTTTTCAAAAATTTTGCATGTTTGTAAAAATTTGTGTAAATAGCATCTTTTGTACATATGTATATAGTTTTTCTGGATTATAGTTGACATTTAAACTAGCCTGGAATCGAATTGAGAAATGGAGCTTGATTAAGATCTTAATCCACCTAATTTATAAGAGGAACCTTATAGGGCTTAGGTTTAAGGTTTTTCAGGTCCATGGTGACTCAATTCTTTGAGTCCACTAGGCTATGATCACATGTCATCTCAATGAGCCTAAGTAGAGCACTTAACAACAACACATGACTCATATAGACAATGTCTTTACTTGGATACCAGCACTTTGCACCGAGCTCTCTACGGATGAGGTGGTGAGGAGGCAGTCTTCCTTGACTTGGGGTAGCATATGAGGGTAGTACTTCTAGGCGGAACCTTTCTTCTTCTTTTAGTGAAGGAAGTGCATCTCAACTTGGTCTGGTTGCCATGATGTCTAACGACGGGAGTTGTGGGTTGCAATAAAGCTTCAAAAGAGGGATAGTCTTCTGGCTCAAGAGGAAAAACTCCTTGTATATATGTTGCACATGTACATGTTGTATTGATGCACTTGAAAAAAAATGCAAAAAGAAAATAACTCCAAAAAGTGGTGGGTCTGATAGAAAATGATAATCCCACCGGAGTATGTATATAGAGTGCACTAAGCAAAGCTTGAGATTCATGTCCCACCTTATGTAGCTTGCAGCAGGGAGACTTGGCTACACTGGTCGAGCTCCCAAGGATACATGGCTACACTGGCCATGGTCCATTCTCTTCTTCCTCCTCTTCTTGAGCCGGTTGAACTTGAACTTAGAAGGGAATACCCCGCTCCTCGAGGAAAGAATGGCCAGATTGAGGTCATAGAGTTACCTTGTCGGGAGGGTTGTCAAGTTGCCATTTCTGAGATGGAGAGCTTATACCTCACATTCAAAGGACAAGGAAAGATTCATGGTCTTCAGGGTTTGTGTTTGATGACTTGTTCTGATCTGGAGCATTGAGGAGTCTTGATTATAGGTTGGTGGAACTTAGAGGCTGTTGAGTTTTAAACTTAAGTCCAAATAAGGTTTCGACACATTAATAATCCAAAGATCTGATTGAGCTCCATAATTCAATTTAATAAAGGCAAGTTTAATAATCAACCTGGATCCATGTACATTCTTCTCCTTTTCTTTTTCTTTCTTCTTTTTCACTTCTTTTTCAAATAAGTGTTTGCTAAGGAACTAGCAAAGTTAAGTATAGGGGGGTGATGAATACTCATTCATCACTCTTTATTCTTATATTTTAGCTACAAAAACCTTTGCAAATGCATGTATATATTTGTAAATATAAATAATTACCAAAAGCATGCATGGTGTAAAAGGTAATAATTAGCATGTTTTTGTGCAAAAATAAAAGAATAAAGATTAAAAAGAAAAAGAGGAAATATTTAGAATAAATATTGAGCAACCTAACCCAAGGGAGGGCTCAGCATGAGCTTGACCGCATAAAAGCCAAAGTAGAGGGAGATAGGGGCTCATGTGTGTAAATATACCTGTAAATAAAATAAAAATATTTTCCTCTAAAAAATAGAATAAAATGACTTGTATATATTGTGTATATATTTATTATAAAAATCAAAAAAAATAGAAAAATTGAAAAGAAAACAAAAACACTCCACCTGTGTATATATCCACCATGTACAGACAACCACACTTATATTTATTTCACTTTATACATAAATAAAATCAATTTTTATAAAATTTGTATATATTCTACTTTTTATGTTGTAAATAAATAAAATAAAAACCATTAAAACAAAAACAAAATAAAAAGCACAAAATTAAAAACCAAAAATCACATTGTAAATATACCATGTACATAGATGTATATATCTATTTATTTCACTATTGTATATAAATAATAAAAATAAAATAAAAATACCCTTTTATTCCTAATTATATAATATAAATAAATAAAATATAAAATGGGAATAAAAATGCACAAAAATAACAAATTAAAAATCAAAAATTAAAAAGACATATTGTATATATACCTATATATAGCTATATAGTGTAAATACCTTATGTTATTTTGAAAAATTAATTAAAAATCACCAAAAAATAGAAAAAATAAAAACAAAAATATTTCATGTTTTGAGTTTTTAATAATTCGGCCATTTGTTATTTTTAATTCAATTTCTAAATATTTTCTGACGTGGCTGATTCTCATTGGTCCACGGGGGTTGTTGACCGCCCGGTCAACTCCCCCCTGTGGACCACTTCACACGGGTTATGGATGCCCGACCTGAGTTCTCTTAATTTTTGCGTCCAAACCCGATCCTCTCACACCTAAACCCTGGGTCCGTTTCACTCACGACACATCCGACACCCTCACTGGCATGCTCACCTCGGGGTCCGCGCTCCACGCTGCCCTACCCGATCGAATCTTGCCGGACCCTTGGCTGAATAAAAGCCGAGCTCCGCCTCCTTTTTCCGAATCTTTGGCTCGTCATTTCTCCACCCAGTGACCTCCATCATCCTCGCGAGAGTGATGATGGCCTGAAATTTCCAAAGACTCGGGTGAAGGTAATAAGACAAGGGTCGTTGCGACCCGGATCTCAGAGGATAGGTCAATCAAGAAAAAAATATCGGACCACTAAATAGAAATAAAATCAATCAAACAAGGCAAGTGGTCCTGCTAAATGTTTAACCTGGTATAGCACCCAGGGTCGAACTCAAGTAGCACGGGTTGGCCAAAGGACTACGAAGTAGTAAAAATGAAATAAAATAAAAGACACGTATTTTTAATGATTTTTAATGATTTTTATATTTTTTTTGGGTTTTTAAATGTGAAGAAAACAAAGGAAACACAAAAGCAAGCAAGCTTTAGCTAATTATTAAATGTGTCAAAAATCAAGCGAAAATTCAAACAAAAATGTTTTTATGTTTTTTAGGTTTTTTAATGTTTTTGGTTAATTTTTGATAATTTTCTGATGTATATTTTATTTACTAAAAATCAAACAGTAACAAAAATGCTGGGTACTGTCCAGCCGGGCCCAAAATCCCTAGATAAAATATCTAAAAATCTCAAGAGGGCCTGGAGGTAATTTTCCTGTATACTAGAGAAAACAAGGAAATTTTGAGCACCAAAATTATTGTTTTTGGGTTTTTAGATTATTTAATATAATTTTTATGAGTTTTTTGGTGTTTTTATGTTTTTATGGTTTTTAAGCAATGAAAAATAGCCAAAATTGGCTAGAAAATCAAGGAACACAAAAGAAACAGTACCTAATTTTTATAGAATTTTTGAGGGGGTTTTTATATTTTTTTGGGATTTTTAAAACTAGATAGTAGCTGAAATAAAGGTTTTTGAATTTTTAAAAATAACAAATAAACTCAAAAATGTCCTCAAAAATTCTCAAAAATCCTACAACATGGCAGGAGCCATGTGTCAAATTTTCATCGAATTTGGAGGTGATTTGATATTTTATTCAAAAATCAAAAGAGGGCACTGTGCACAGGGACTAAAGTGCAATTACCCGAAGTTCTGGGGGTCCAGGTGCAATTAACCCAGCAACGCACGCGCGCGGCGCGTGCCTGGGGCACTCAGGGACCTTTTGGTAAGAAAAACAAGTCCGAGGACCTTTTGGTAACTCGTACCAAAAAGTCCAGGGGCTGTATTGCAAATAACCCACTAATAGACGCACATGTGCAATTAAAACACTCACAGGGGCATTTATGCAATTACTAAAAACATTTCATTCATTAACGGACATCCAGAACTACAGGACTAAAGTTGCAATTACACCAAATATACACGTGACGACGCACGTGGCTCACACAAACATGGGCATATAAGCAAATAAGCTAAAGCATGAGGTCCAGTGTGCAAAATACCCTAAAACTAAACAACTGACGAAAGTAATTACAGGACTAAAACGAAATAAAAACAAAAGCTGGGCCTAAGGGTAATTTACCCTTTATTAAGCGGGCCGTCGGATGCGCTCCACGTGGCTGATCTGACGGGTCTGGCTGGTGGGCGCTCCAGATGGCGTCTCCTCAGATCTGACGCTCGAAACAGCTACTCAGATGGACGGCTCCGATCACTCCTGGAGCGAGGAGGCACGATCGACGGTTTGGGAGGATCCAGGAAGAACAGGTCACCGGCCTCGTGCGAGCGCGGTGGTCCTCCTCTGCTGCCTCTGAAGATCGGAGAAGGTTCGCGATGAAGTCCCGCAGCTGATGGTGGTCTCCGATGGCCCAGCCGAGCCCTGGAGGGGCTCCGGCGAGGTCGGCGGAGGAGAGCTCCTGGCCGAATGTTGGGAGGCCTCAGATAGCCTCCTCTGGTCCTGCAAAATGGGTCAGAAGCTTCGCGGGTCGAGGGCAAAGTGCCTCGACCCGGTTAGGCGGCGTGAAGGTGGTCTATGCGTCGGGATGAGCGAGCTCCAGCGAGCGACGGACGGTAGAGCTCGAACCCCAGCTCCTGTGCGAGCTGGGTTGGATGGGTGTATGGAGAAGGTGCGCGGAGGGACGACGAAGGTGAATATGGGTTCCGATGATCGAAATGATGCGCGAGGTGGTCGGAATCAACGAAACACGGCGGCGGTGCAAATTGGGGCAAAACGGAAATTAGGCTAAATAAAGAAGCTAAGGGATTACCTGGGCAGTCGATGAGACTATGCTGGAGCTGAGGTAGCTCCTGGTCGTGGCCTCAAGGGTTGTCTCGGCCCGAGGCTCGAGCTCCTGCGCTGGGCGGAGCACGACGGCGCTAAGTCGCCGGATCAGTGGTCCGGCCACCCTCTCCTCGCTGCGACACGGGCAACCGAGAGCTGTCACCTCAGGGATTGCTGTGGAGGTCACGGGACAGAGAATGGGGAACCAAAGATCGAAAGAAAAGGTGGCGGAGCTCGAGATATATATGGGTGCCTACCCGACTAAGGCCGATCGGGTAGGGCAGCATGGAGCGCGGACCCCGATGCAATCCCCCGGGCGTTGGTCTCGGATGCAAGAAGAAGGATTAGGACCCGGGGTTTGCACGAATGGCGGGCGGATCAAGCGCGGAAAAAGAGGAGAAAACGGGTCGGGCGCGAGATCCGCTGGAGAAGACGGTCCGCGGAGGGAGTTGACCGGAGGTCAACATCTCCGTGGGCCAATGCGGTGCTGCCACGTGGAGAATGTTTGAAACTCAAAAATAGGGCAGCAAATGGACGATTTTCCAAAAACTTAAAACATGAATTATTTTTATTTTATTTTTTTCTATTTTTTGGTGATTTTTAATTAATTTTTGGAAATAAAAATAAAGTATTTACAATATATAGCTATATAGGTATATGTACACTATGTTGGTTTTTGATTTTTGATTTTTAATGATTATTTTTGTACAATTTTATTCGTATTTTATATTTTATTTATTTATAGAATAAAATAAGGAATAAAAGGGTATTTTTATTTGATTTTAATTATTTATATACATAGGTGAAATAAATAGATATATACAACTATATACATGGCATATATACAATGTATTTTTATGTTTTGAATTTTGTAATTTTTATTTGATTTTTGTTTTGATTCTTTTCATTTTATTTATTTATAATATATAACATAGAATATTTACAAAAAGTTTACAAAATAATTTTATTTATTTATAAGGTTAAATAAATAAGGAGGCATGGTCTATGTACATGGTGAAAGGATATTTTTGGTCTTTTTGGTTTTTAGCTTTTTGTTTTGTTTTTGTACTTTATAAATATGTACAGATATTTACAAACATATTTTTGGGTGAGGAAAATATAATTTTATTTATTTACATAAATATTTACACATGAGCCCCTATCTCCCTCTACTTTGGCTTTTATGCAGTCAGGCCCATGCTGAGCCCTCCCTTGGGCTAGGTTGCTCAATATTTATTCTAAATATTTCTCTCTTTTTCTTTTTCATCTTTATTCTTTTATTTTTGCACAAAAACATGCTAATTATAGATTTTTACAAGATGCATGCTTTTGCTAATTATTCCTATTTACAAGTATCTACATGCATTTGCATAGGTTTTTGTAGCTAAAATATAAGAATAAAGAGTGATGAATGGGTATTCATCAAGTGACAGCTCGCCCCGGTGGTGTAGCAGCGAGGCAGAGTATGCTCGAACCACTGATCCGGCGAGCTCGCGCCGCCGTGCTCCGCCCGAAGCAGGAGCTTGAGCCTCGGGCCACGACGTCCCGCGAGGCGAGGACCCAGAGCACCAGCAGCTCATCCCCAGTCGAATCCTCCACCCAGATACCCCTAGTTTCCCTTCCTTTGCGTCAATTTCTAGTTTCCCCCAATTTTCGCTGTCGCCGTCCACCTCCAATTCCGGCCACATCCATCTTCGTATCGATCATCGGACCGTTCCATCATGATCGCCTCTCCCTCGCGCACGTTCTCCGCCACTCCGTTCAACCCAGCTCGCACAGGAGCTGGGGTTTCGACCTCCACCGTCTACCCCTCGCCGGAGTTCGACCGCCCCGCCTCACCAGTCACCTTCACCCCCTCTCACAGGGTCGAGGCACTTTGCCATCGACCCGCGAGTGTGTTGCGCCATCTTGCAGGTCCATTCGAGTCCATCTGAGGGCCCGACCATCCAGGTGCAGCCAGGCGACCTCCGTCGACCTTGCCTGAGCTCCATCGAGTCATCGGAGGCTGCCATTCGACGCGGAAGGCCTCCACGCTCCTTCTCTGATCATCAGAGGCCTTCGAGGAGGAGTCCAGCGCCTGCACGAGCCCGGCGAAGTTCGCCAGAGCCCAGTTCGTCCTCCATCCTTCAGAGCCGTCCGATGCACCTCCAGCTCCAGCTTTGATCTCCACCGTCTTTTCGAGGAGCAGCCATCACCGTCGATCCTTGGAGGGTTGATCGAGACCGTTCGATCAGCGAGGGCGTCCCACGTCGCTTCCCGGCCGACCGATCCTCCACGTGGAGACACCCCAGCCGCTCGATCAGACTGAAGACCCCAGCGTTGGGCGCCACCTCTTTCCAGCCATCGATCAGCACACGTGGCGCCCATCCGACGGCCTCCTTAATAAAAGGGTAATTTATCCCTTAGGCCCCCCTGTTTATTTTATTTTATGTTTAGTCCTGTAAATACCATAGTCAGTTGTTTTATTTTTGGTACTTTTGCACTTTAGACCTTATCTTTTCTATATTTGCATGTATACCCCTGCCTGTAGTGTGTCACGTGCATAGACACGTGTGTTTTTGGGATATTTGCATACTTAACCTTGTAGTTCTGGGATGTTCATGAATGAATGAATATTTTTAGATAATTGCATTTCTACCCCTGTGAGTGTGGAATTGGCGCATGTGCATTTTATTTTTGGGTATTTTACAACATGCCCCCTGGACTTTTAATACCTATTATTATTTAGTCTAGGGACCTTGTTTTTATTGCAATTAGCTCTTTGAGTGCCCCAGACACGCGCCTCGTGCGTGACTTCTTGGGAATTTTGCACCGAACCCCCCAAAACTTTGGATAATTGCGTACAGGTCCCTGTGCACTGTACCTAGCTTTTGAATTTTAATAAAATATCAAACTCACTCCAAATTCAATGAAAATTGGATACATGGCTCCTGCCATGTTGTAAAAGTTTCTAGAATTTTTGGAGACATTTTTGCTTTTATTTGCTATTTATAAAAATTCAAAAACAACCTTTTTCTTTACTGTCTGATTTAAAAATTCATAAAAAAATATTAAAACTCATCTAAAAATTTCAAAAAATTAGTTACTGTGTCTTTTGCCTTGGTTGATTTTCTGACTAAATTTGGTCATTTTTCATTATATAAAACTCATAAAAATTACAAACACTAAAAACCTCATAAAAATTATAATAAATAATTTAAAAACCCAAAAATAATAATTGTGGTGCCTAAATTTTCCTTGTTTCTTTCTCTTTACAGGAAAATTACCTCCAGGCTTATTGGGGATTTTTAGATATTTTATCTAAGTCCTCCAAGCTTGGCTGGACAGTACCCTTGTTTTCTTGCATTGTTTTATTTTTAGAAAATTAAATAAAGATCGGAAAAATACCAAAAATTCACTAAAAATAGTAAAAATCATAAAATACACAAAAACATTTTTATTTGAATTTTTGCTTGATTTTTTTTACATTAAATAATTGTTTGAGTAGGCTTGTTTCCTTGTTTTCTTTATTTTCTTCATTAATTAAAAATCCAAAAAAAATTAAAAACAATTAAAAATCCACCAAAAATACATTTCTTTTATTTTATTTCTTTTTTTAGACTACTTCGTAGGCCGCAAGGCCATCACGTGCTCCCTGAGTCCGACCCTGGTCGCTATACCAGGCTAATCCAATAGCCAGGACCGCTATCGCTTTTATTTGATTTTTCTCTGATTTTGGTGGTCTGATCTTCAATTTCTTGATTGACCGAGGGACTCTGAGCGACTGAGGTCGCAACGACCTTAGTTCTCTTTCTTCATCCTTAGTTGCTCGGGATTTTCGGTCATCAATATCCCCGCTCCTCGAGGAAAGAGTTGCAAGACCGGGGGATTAGAGTTACCTTGTTGAGAGAGGCTATTTTTTGCTACTTTTGAGACGAGGAGCTATATTTCACTTACACATACAAGAAAAGATTCATAGTCATAAGAATTTGTGTATGTAGACTTGTTTTGATCTGACTGTTGGGGAGACCTGAATAGGAGTCTTGTGGAACTTAGAGGCTGTTAGGTTTTAAATCCATTTCCCATTAAGGTTCCGACACATTAAAAATCCAAAGATCCGACAGAGCTCCATACTACATTTTTATGAAGATTAGTTTAAAAGTAAACATTGTTCTAACTTCTTTCCTTTTTCTTTTCTTTATTTTTGATTTCACTTATTTTCCAAATAATGGTTTTCTAAGGGACTAGCAAAGGTAAAGTATTGGGGAATTATGAATCCACGATTCAACGCCTTTATTCTTTTATTTTAGCCTAATTTCCTTAGTCAAACACCTGTAAATACCCACTAATTCCATGAAATTACCATTTTGCATGCATTTGCTAAATATGCATTTTAACACTTTTTGTACATAAAAAAGAATAAAGAAGAAAAGAAAAAGAAAAGAAAAACACAGGATGTATTTATGCAATAAATGCAGACTGAATCGAACCCCGAGAGCAGGTCAAGATTTGACCTGATCGGCCAGGAATAAAGTAGGGGAGATCTGGTCTGCAATTCAAAAATACAAAAATATTTTGTAAATCTTTTTCCTGTATATTTGTACAAAACTTACATTATTTTATTCGTATATAATTTGACCTCAAATTATTTTTTTGTAAATAAAAGTTGTTAATAAAAATGTGTTGTAAATAATAAAACTATTTGTAAAATAAAATAATGTACATAGTTCCAATAACTACACTTAGAAAAAAGCCGTAAAGCAAAAATTGAAACACCAATTCTGGTTCCATACGAGTTTAAATTGAATCAAAATCACCTCCATTATACTCTAAATTAAATTATCTTTCAAATGGTTGTGGTTTCATAATTTTTAGAGTTACGGCTAAAAAGTCGATTTTCTGGGGTGTTTTGTGCAGTTTGACCACTTACAAATTTGTATAATTACTCACATTTATTTTTAATGTACATAATTGTAAATACTATTTTTATTAAAAATAACAAAAATATATATATTAAAAAAATTAGATAAAATAAAAAAATATATTCAAAAAAATTATTTCCTTATTTGTACATATATATATTGTATTATATGTACATAATACTTGTATACTACTAACTTTCTTATATAAAAATTACCAAAAAATAAATATCTAATATTAATTAATTGATTTAATTTAATTACGAATTTTGTATTTATATTTAATTATTTAATTCATTTATTTGGTTTAAAAACTTGCCTTGTATATTAGATTTTATTCTATACCTTAAATAGCCACCATTAAAGTGGATAATTAATTTTTAATTAATTAACTTATTTATTTATTTATTCCGAATTTTGTAATTAAATATTTAGTTTTTTTATTTATTTTATTAATTTACCCAATAAACACCTTCCTTAAGTGTATATACCTTCCACTTTTGTTTTTCTTCTCTTCTTATTGGCTCCTCCCTCCCTCATTCACGCTTAATCAATCTTTGGTGGAGAGGAGTCCGATCTCCGAGAGTTGTCTTGTTGAAAAAGGGTGCCTAGCCTCCGAGCTGTTCGGTGACAATGCGTCAGCCCTCGTCGAGGCCATCATGGCATTTCCGAACCCCGAGGTGAGATCCTTTTTATTCCTTGTCATTTTTCATAGATAAATCGTAGGTTCAATCTTAGCTTCGGTTTTATTAGTTTTTAGATCCTTAAAAATTATAAAAATTTGTCACCACGTACATTCGCGTACGACATCAATTTTTTCACACCATTTTCTCGATCTCTCCACGTTCTTGTCTACCTTGCACAACCTCTCACCTCCGACCACGCATGGTGGTTGGAGATGCAGATCTATCCTCAACGCCTCACCCAGATCCATCCCCATTCAAGCCTCCTAATTCTGTGCATAAATAAATAGTAAAAAATAAAATAAAATAAAAAAAATATATATATAATTATTTTTCCTATTTATTTCATATTTGTTTTTACCGGAAAATTAAATAAAAAATTTTGTTTTTATCTCTAACTTCTGTTTTGAGAAAAACCAAAATAATAAAAAATATAATAAAAAATAAATAAATAATATTGTTCCTTCTTACATTTTCTAATTAAAAAAACAAAAAAAAATATTTTTTCATTCTCTGATTACAATAAAAAAAGAAAATAAAAAATACCGCAACTCGCAGTCATCTCCCCCGCCGAAGCCCACGACCACCTCCTTTCGCCGTCGTCCTTCCGCCGGGAGCGGATCTCCTCCGTCGCCGTCTGAAGCGCTGCCACCACCTTCCATCACTGCGGCGCACATCCGCCACCAATGCGGCGGACTTCCGCCGAGACCGCCGACCCACCGCCCTTCAGATCCTCGCAGCCTTGCACCGTGCCTCGAAGTGACACCAGGCATGCCAATCGCCATCTCCCGCCCTCCGCCCGCCCGCCTACGTCACGCCAGGCTGCTCGCACCCATCGTCGACCACCGCGCCTCCGCGCCCGCCCGTCCTCGTCCGCCAGCCCTCGCGGTGGGTGGCGGCGGCCAACGCCCCCTTTTCCTCGTTGGCCTTTAGAAATGATGGAGAACAGAGCATCCTAGGGTTCCTTGTTGAAATAAAAATCTTTTGGAAAAATTGCAGTTATATCCCTGAAGATTTCCACATTTGCAAATCAACCCTTACCTCAACTTAAGCACGTGCAACGCATGCGCCCATTGGGTAAATTGCAAGTTCTGATCGCTATTTATTTCTTTGGTATAATGTGATGCTCAAACATTGAATATTTGTGAATAAGCCACTGAGTTTATAGATTTGCTTTACGGGATCCTCTTATTGAAATAAATGGTTTTCTACTTCAATAAATTCTGAGAAAATTTGTATATACTCTTGCTACGTCCTTGAACATTGGATAAAAATTTCATTACATTTTGTTGAGATATATTTAAAAAAATAAAAATTGCATCTCTTTGCTTGCCTGATATTAGAAAATTCATAAAAATTCGAAAAATTGCTTAAAAATTCCAAAAAATTCACTATAGGTGTGTGTAATTTCTGTCCGATGTTCATGCATTAACTCTTTTATAAAAATCAAAAAATTGCAAAAAATGAAAAATCTTAAAAAAATTGTAGAAAATTGTAGAAAAATTCAAAAAATATGATCTTGATCTCTCTTTGTAGATATTTACTTGTAGTTTAACTTAAAAATAATTTCCAGGAATATTGGGCACTTAATGTATATTTAAGTTGCAAAATATTCTTGGATTTACACTGTTTTATATATTTTTCAGTGTTTGATTTTTATAAAATCACAAAAACATCAGAAAAATCTAAAAAAATTACCAAAAACATTTTAAAATAAAAAAACACAAAAACATTTTCTTTTTAATATTCTGAGTATTTTTGACCTTTCTGAAAAATACAAAAAGAGTGTGGTGTTGTGTGTTGTTATCTTTTGTGCTTGTTTTGAAAATAAAAAAAGTAAAAATTAAAAAATCTTCGAAATTTTACTACTGAGTTTTTAAATCGTGCTCCTTGTGTTCGATCCTGGTCACTATACCGGATAAAAAGAATAGCGAAAATCACTTACAACATTATTCATTGATCCGATTATCTTTTGAGTGGTTTAATTATTTTTCTCGTTGACCAATTCGAGTGGTTGAGAACAACGTCATTTGCATATTATTTACACATCTTGACCTGTCGGATTTTGGCTCATCAATCATCGTTGACCATGCCCAACTCATCCATGTACAATAGAAGCACCAATACTTAGGAAATCCAGACGATACACAAGGCAACCACAAATTGGGTTTTGGGCTCTATTCCTTACGATAACACTCACTCACTAGGAAGGAGACCTTCCAATGCTACCTGAAACAAATGAGGGCTTTGCTCACCCAATGCAACGAGTCCAATTAATCAATTTTATTTAGGTCAAGTATTTTTAGCAGTCTCTTTTTTAATTTTTTGTGTTATCACTTGCTTTGAGTAGATTCAATACGAACGCTTAATGTTTTTGTATTTTGCTTTGATTCCTATGTGATCCAAAAATAGAGGGAGATAGCAGCAAAGCAATACAAGGCAACAATAAGATGGAAATCTCACTTTAGTGCCTAAATGGTGAATGCTTAGTTAGAGGACTTACAGTGCTTCCTAGCTCTCTCTATGTGGGATGCAAAACAAGAATTTTTAAACCTATGCTATATATCGATATGCACACGGAAAGCGTCCTAAGCAAGCGATTGCTACACGTGAAGAATCAAATGTCAAATACTCAGAATGAAACCTAAGTCCGATCTTCGATGCCAATCGGTGCCTGCCACAACAGGTCCTGCAAGCGCTGCATACGACCTCTATTGGCATGTGGTTTCATAACCAAGTGTTCAATAATTAATTATACTAAGTCCAAACGCGAAGACTATAGGTGCATACAAAATAATTAGGTGTTTGGCCTTAGGTTACATGACCAAGCAAGCCTAAAAACTAAGGGCTCATTCCACAAAACAAAAAATAAGGCGGAAAGAACAAAACTCAGGAAACAAAGTAAAAGAATGAAATCTCGTCAAAATCCGATGAGCCCCCAAGTGAACAAACACTTGGAAGTTGGGCTCGAATGTCCAAATTCCAATGTACCTATATTATTAAAAATTAATAGTTCAAATAAATGAGCATCTCTCTCATAAAAATCCTATTCTAACTGTCCTCTCTCTAAAGCCTCATGCTCTCTCCTGACGGCTAGGTCAGAATAGACAGCTCATCGTCCCAAGCTTGCGCAGGATCGTCTAGGCTATCCTCCACATTCCATGGCCCATCGTAAGTAGAAAGACAAAGTGCTTTACAAATCGATGCTCCCCGACAATGATTCCATTTGATGAAGGCAAAAATGAAGGTTTCTAAATGAGCCTCACAAGGTGAGGACTCCGTCGCTGCGATGACTCCTCAATAAATGCATTCAATCAACAATCAACCCACATAATAAAGAAGTCAAGCTATGCAAGTGTGAATCAAAATTTATTATATCCTACTAAAGATGTATAGTGACAAGCAAGTAGGGGTTAAACACAAGAAACAAAGATGTAGAGCAAGGAGAAATATAACAATCACTCTCGAGAATTTGTCTTTTAAAAAACATAGCTAAATTATGGGTTTGTGGGTTTTTTTAAATTTTTAATTTTTTATCTTTTTGTTTTATATTTTTATAATTTGTTTTTACTTTTATATTTAATAGTTTCTTTTTATATTTTTCTAATTTTGTATTTCTTTTTTTCTTTTAATTATCCATTATAAGAATATATAATATTATATATACAACATATGATAATATAGATATAAATATAACTAAACTTAACTAAAAGTTACAGAAGTATTTTTGGATTTTAAACAATTTTACTATCTTTTAATTTTTTAGTGAATTCTTCTAATTTTTATATATTTTGAAGTTAAAAATACCCAAAATCAGGGATTTAATAAGTGACTGAAATTCAAATGAAGATTAAACATAACAAAATAAGTCAAAAATTCTTCAAATCAATGTTAATAAATAGATAATAATATACATAAAATTCAAAAAAGAAAGTTATTTTTGGGTATTTTTGGGAATTTTTGTTTTTTATACTGGAATTTAGAGTCTTTTAATTTTAATGAATTTACTTTTTTATTTTTAGAGTTTTTGGTTTCTGGAGTTAGAAAATAAATAGAAAAACATAAAATATTTTTTTGGATTTTTTCAAATAGTTTTATACTATTTTGGTATTTGCTAAGTCAAACAAGAGCTTTTTGTTATTTTTTTATTTTTAATAAATAATAAAAGATGCTAAATTGCAAAAATAAAAATATAACGTGGAAGTGTATGCAATCATGAACTTAACCCTATTTTTTTGGTGATTTTAGAATATAGCAATTATATTTAATAAATAGAGAAAACATACAAAAATGCTTGTACTAGCAGGAGCATAAATGTAATTAACAAAAAAGTCATGGGTCTTTCTATAATTTTAACAAAAATATATAACTTGAATAATATATTCTTGAGCCAAAAAGAAATACAAGAAGTTACGGGGTCCTACCTGCAAAATACCAACCTTACATGGGACCACACATGAGGTGAGTTGGCATGGACTCAAATGCAAATAACGAAACTTCGAGGGTCTTTTTACAAATTTTACAAAAATAAAATAGTGACCGAGTATATTTTATGTGCTAAAAAGTAAATTACACAGGCGCGAGGGTTGAAGTTGCAAAATACCCAACGCTAGGCACAGATGAACGGTAACGATGCACCCACTTAAATATGTGGCACTTCCTGGCTTTACGATGGCGCTTCCCCGTCTGATGGTAAGGATTATATCTCACATGGAGATCCAACAGTGGGAGCACGGTCAGATCTGACGATGGTTGCGCTTCTCCAAGAACTACTCGTGATCGGACGGCTCACAAACATGCTGGATGAACTTTCAAATAATAATGGTTGGGCGAGCTTTGATCAGCAAAATCGAGCACCTCCGAGCTTCTCCTTCATAGCTCCTTATCTCAAAAGCTTCCCAGTGTCCTCCTATGTCGATTCGATGTATTAAAATGCCCCGAGGGGCTCCGGTGATGGCTGGCAGAGGAGGTGCACCTGGGGCTGCTCCTGGGTGTTGATGGGACTCTACGAGGCTCTCTTCTCAGTTCTTTCCTACAAGAGATGGTTAGGGAACAAAAAATGGAGCCAAGGAAGGCTCTAGTGAGCGAAATGGATGGAGGGTGCATGGTATGGCGATTCTCCGACGAGCAGCAGTGGACGATCGGGTTCCTTGATCCGTACGTGATCAAGATGAACGAAGCGGTGTCTGGCGTTAAGCAGGTGATGAGGGAGCTTGTGGAGTTGTTAGTTGAGGTGGAAGATTAGTGAAAATGGGCGGTGGAGATGGAGCTCCGCCGTTTGGATGTTCTGATTTTTACGAGATGGTATGCAAAATGAAGCAAAACAAAAGGGTGGACTATGCTACTACTATACTAACGTGTTGAAAAAGCTATGAAAAATGGAAGAAGCTCACTGAACGGACCAATAGAAGCAAGATCCAGGCAGAGATGGTGGAGAAGCTGGATCAACCTTGATTCGATGCCCAAAACACCTTGCTGAAGCGCTGCATCACTTCTCACTGTCACCAGGAAGAACACTCAGAGCTTAGGCTTAGGATTTGAGGCAAAAGAGGGATCAAAAAATGAAGGAAGGAGGTGAATGGATTATGTACATGCTATTGGGGGTGACAGTGCGAGGAAGAATCACAGGCGGGGTAATGCGAGGCAGGGAAAGGATTTGGTTCGGCGAGAATCAAGGATGGGCAGAGTAAATCCCCCGAAGTGATCATACATCCTCGAGCAGTGTATTTTGCACAAAAAAATTGGAGAATGGAGGTGGTTCACATGGTTCTAACAGTTCCAAGGCTCAGGTCAGGTAGTTGACCTGAGTCAACAAACGGCGTGCTATGGTTGGTCCACGTGAACGAACAAGAAAAATCTAGCCACAAAATTATTAAAAAATAAAATTAAATAACAAATGATTTCTTAATTTTAAGTTATAAAATAAAAAATGTTTATTATTTTGTATAGTATTTTTTTATGGTTTTTATTTATTTATTCGAGGTTAATTATTACAAGTTTTTTATGTGCCATTTATAGGTATATTCATCTATATTTTGGGCATTTTATTTTTATTTTATATTTCTAATTTTATTTTTTTTATTATTTATTATTTTATTTTATAAAATTATAACTTATTTTTTATACATAAATATATTTTTATTATATTTTTTGATGTAATATATACATTTGAATAAATAGGTATGTATAATATATAGGTATATGTATTGTATCTTCATCTATGTATTGTAGTATATTATTTTATTTTTATATTTTCTTTATCGTTTTATTTTAATTTTGATATATACATGTGTTATAAATAATATTATAAAATTATAAAATATAAAACTATACAAATAATAAAGAATAAATAAAATGAATATTTTATTCAAGTATATTGTACAATAGGGGTCCAAAACCTAACTTTTACATACTAACTCCAAAAAATATGAACCACCTTTATTAAATAGCTTATTAAAACTTATATACAATTAAAGGTAATTTTGATACATTTTGAGATTTTATTTGAGAGATATGGGTCTGAGAAGTTAGGATTTTGGAATCTTATTTAGAGTATAACTTGTACATTGTAAATTGTTTTTGCATGGAATCAATTTTGTATTTTTCTATATATTGTTATCTAAAAAATTCACGTACAAAATGTCTTTATTTGATGAATAAATAATAAAGAATAAAATAGGCCCCAAAATTGAAAAATGATGAATTAAAGAATGGAAATTATTGGTTATTTTGGCCCTTATCTCCCCTTACTTTATTCATTATCGACCAAATCAATTCTTGACTTGATCTCAGTGTTTGGGTCATAAAATACCTTTGGTATTTTATTCTTTTTCTTTTCTTTTCTTTATTTTAAAATTTTGGTATTAAAAACAGTATTTTATACACAATAATGGGAATAAATAACGAATGTTAATTTGTACAAATTAGGGTTATTTACATGCATTAGCTAGGATTTTCTAAGACCAAAATGATAGAATAAAGATGATGAAATGGAGATTCATCACCCACACCAATTTTTCATATGTTTTATTTTTATTTGCAAAATATCACCATATATATATTCAGCTATATATGGCTCCAATATACCATTCAAATTTCGTCAGAACAAAGACTCTTATGCCCTCCATCTAGAACAATTAATTTTAATGGTCTAAACATCACTGTATCGAGCTGTTTTAGATGGGGGGCGTAGGAGTCTCCATTTCTGATAAAATTTGAATGGCATATTGGAGCAATGTATAGATGAATATACATGGTGGTATTTTGCAAAAAAATAAAAAAATTCTGGAATGGCACGGGGGCAGACCCATCAAACCCTTTGCATTTTACAAATATATTATCATATTTACATGTTTCATATATTTACAATTTATTTACTATGTATTCACATATTTTTATATTTTTTTGATTTTTATTATAGTATAATACTATAAAAAAGAGCGATTGGCGTGCACACGATGGGGTGCACTTGGCGAGCACATGTGCTCGCTCATTACCTAGCGAGCACTTAGGTTGCACATGTGCTCGCCAGCTCGGTCGCCCTTTTAAATCTGGAGGTGCGGTTATATTTTTTATATATGGGCAAGCACTTTAATAACACAAGTGCTCGCCCGATTGTGCTCGCCCAGTTGAATTTCAAGGCGCGGCTGGATCAACACGTGTCAAATATCGGGCGAGCACCTAGCGAGCTCTGAGCGAGCACATAAGTGCGCTCGCCCGCGCCTGTAAACAGAATGTCGAGCATCCCTTTTTCCTCATTCCTACGCGAGTTGCTTCCCCCTTCCTCCCCTCCAACGACCCGTGCTCGAGCGTTCCCGCTTCGAGGGACCTCCGTTTCAGTATTCAATCACACACACACACACACCCTTCTTTAGCTATATCTTATCATCCTTTCTCTCTTTTTTTCGTATTTCATTCGATTTCATACTTGTTTTAGAGGTTTATGGTTTTGATGTTGTTGATTGTTTTCTTCTTAATTTTAATATTACTAGTAGTTAATCTTGTTGTTTATGCTTCATATAGTTGTTTAATATGTAGTTGTTGTTAGATTTGAGTATATATTTGTCTAATATAGATGGAATATCATAGGTATGTCAAGTATTTGGTTTAATGTCACAACAAGTAAAGTGCTTAAATAGATAAGTAGCTGAATGCTGATATAGAAATAGAGAATATTGAATTATGCCATAACACTAGTTCCATTACAATGGTTCATGTCTTGCCATAACACTAGTTTCATAACACTAGGTTCATTGAAAGAGGGGATGAGAGAGACAATACCTTTGGGAATAAGAACTATATAATGGATGTCAAATTATTCATTTATTTAAGTTAAAATTGTTGTTGTGTGACGATAACTATAAACAGAAACATTTCTTCTGTGATATTTTATTATCACATTAAATTCTAGTTAATGTGATCAAGTATATCACATTAACTTATAGTTAGGCTAATGATAAGTCTAAAACACTAACCATTAATTATTATAAAATCGCATAAAATCATTCACACAGTGTGTCCCTCCGCACCAGGTGGTGTGTGGCCCTGCACACTGGGAGGCATGTGCAACAAATCGAAGGATTTGATCACCTCTAGCTGTGTTATATTTTTTTATAATTTTACATCACTAATGGACTCACTTTGGGATGTTTATCCCAGACCAATGGTCGTGTATTTTGATGTTTGCAGGTTTAAAATTCGGTTTTTTGCAGGTACCCATCTAATATTATTGAGCCAAACACTTTATTAGGCACTAAATTAGGATCACACTTATCCCTATCCCCATCATTAACCAACCAAATTTAAGTAATTGCCCAGCTAACATAAATGAATAAATATTTCAAGATTATTTTATAGTCTCATTTGTAGCACGTACACGATCCTCCCCTATACTTAGACTCTGATCATGCAATCGCGAGAAGGAGTTTATAAGGAGAATGGTATATACAAATGGCATCGGGTCCCCTTATACTTAGGCCTATTGGAAAGTATTGACGTCAGCTTTTCCTACATTTTCTGAAGAAAAGAGAAATTGTGTTATAGGTTTATGTACAGATGGGTTTAATCCTCATGGAAGAAGTAAAGAATACCCTTGCTGGCCAGTAATGACAACACCATACAATCTACCCTCATGGTTATGTAATAGGCGACAATTTATATTTCTTTCGTTGTTGATACCAGGACCTACACATCCGAAAAAATACATCGACATTTATTTACGTCCTCTTATAGATGAGTTGAAAATGTTATGGGTCGATGGAGTTGATACATATGATGCAAATAAAAGTCAAACATTTAACATGAAAGTAGCTCTACTTTGGAGGATAAATGACTTCCCGACATATGGAATGTTATCTGGATGGAGTACGCATGGACGTAAAAGTTGTCCATATTGTATGGAGAGTACTAAATCATTCCAGCTTCAACATAGCCAGAAATCATATTTTTTTGATTGTTACAGATGTTTTCTTCTAAACAATCATCCATATCGAAGACAGAAGCAATCATTTAAAAAGAATACAATTGATCTTTCAGATCCACCACCATTCAAGACAGACGATATGATATTATCAAGCTTGGAAGAATTGGAGAATTCAGCCTTAGAGAATGGAGATAAAACAAAAAATCTTCCTAATTTTGGTGATAGTCATAATTGGATTAAGAAGAGTATATTTTGGGAATTACCATATTGGAGCAAGTTACTGATATAACATAACTTAGGTGTTATGCATATAGAGAAAAATGTATTTGATAACATCTTTTATACTGTTATGAATGTAACCGGTCGATCAAAAGATATAGTAAAGTCTCGTCGTGACTTACAAATCATATGCAATCGGCCAGAGTTGAATATAAAGGAACATGATAATGGAAGGGTTGAACTTCCTAAAGTGAAGTATACCTTAGACAGAAATCAAGTGAAGCTTGTCTATGAATGGACAAACAAATTGAAGTTTTCAGACGGATATGCATCAAATTTTTTCAATTTGGTCGATTTAAAGAAGTTTTCATTTAAGGGAATGATTGTCATGTTTTCATGCAAAGATTGCTACCTATAGTGTTCAGAGGATCGTTACCAAAAAATGTTGTCGATGTTTTTTCAGATGTCAGCAGATTTTTCCAGGTTCTATGCTCGTCACGCATACACCGCAGGAGATGGAATATCTTCATAAAAATATTCCTGTGATTATGTGTAACTTGGAGAAGATATTTCCACCGTCATTTTTTGATTCAATGGAGCATCTGATGATTCATATTCCATATGAAGCAAAAGTTGGAGGGCCGGTAAAATATCGTTGGTTGTATCCTTTTGAAAGGTATTTATAAATATTATAATCTTCTTGCATTCTTTAATATTTGAATAAAATGTTAATCTATTTCCATATAGGTTTATGTTCTTTCTTAAAAGAAAGGTCCAAAACAAAAATAAAGTTGAAGGATCAATAAGTTCGCAATATATATGAGGAAGTCGCAACATTCTACGCTAGGTATCTTTCAGAAGATGTGGAGACAATCCACAACAGATTTTGGAGGAATGAGACAATTTACTCGGAGGAAGAACCTTGTATCAGTATCTTTTGTCAATCTACTCAGCTCATATGAAAGGCAACTGAACATTTCTTATGGAAACAGTAGAAGCATGCTGCAGAGTTATACATATTAGACAATTGCGAGGAAATAACACCATATGTTCAGTACGCATTTGTATTACTTTATGTATATATGCAAATTAAATTTCAAGTAATTCTGATGTTTCTTTTATTAACTTTAGGGAATTTAGGAAGAAAATTATCGAGGAAAATCCTATGTATTCAGATGACGAAGTTCTGAACGTCTATAAGAATCAATTTGCAGCTTGGTTTAAAGACGCCTCAAAACAGTTGGACGGTGGTGATTATTATACTCATATTTTAAAATATTTTAGAGAAGGACCTGTTTATAAGGTTCGATCTTATAACTCTTGCTGCAGTAATGGTTATCGTTTTCATACCATCAATTCTGGTAAATATTTAACAACTCAAAATCATGGAGTGATGGTTCATGGATCTTGTTATGAGGAAGATCACATGAATTATTATGGAATTTTAAAGGAGATACTAGAAGTGGAATATAGTATTCCAGGCTTGAATAAAGTAATTCTCTTTTTGTGTGATTGGTATGAACCCAATGGAGGTGTAGTACTCGATTGGAGAAATAACATTGTCGACGTGGTACCAAGAAAATTTATACGCAGATTTGAACCCTTCATTTTAGCTTCTCAAGCGGGTCAAGTATGTTATCCCCCACAAGTGTCAAAGAAGAGAAAGAGCATTGTAACTTTAAATGTTGTGAAGATAAATTCTCGACGTTATATTTCTAATGATTACACTCATCATGAAGATGACATAGATGAAGCATTCACACCGACACATGAACGAATAAACTTAATAGAAGAAGTCTCAATCATCGAATCGATTCGATTGGCTGATAATGAGGTGCTATGTGTTGACCTGCAAGATGATACCGAATCCACAACGGTGATTCAGAAAACTCAAAAAACGAAGAAAACGAAGAAATATCCTTTAATCCTACTTAAATAAATGATGAAGATTAGCTGTAAGTTTTATTACATTATTATAATCGAATTAGCTCAAATCTTTAGTAATAACTATGTATTTAACTATTACATCATCATTACAATCATGGCAGGTTTTGGACGTGGCAGGGCTCATGGATCACATTGATCCAATCGTCCGTCTTCCTCAGACACACCTTCATCCAGTAGGTAGCCCACCCCGGATGATGTTTTGGATTTACAGTCCGACGAGTTCCGGCGGGTCATAGCCTACTACAAGTCTCTTGATTATCGTCCTCCACCCTTTTATGTAGGCGGCTATGGAGAGCCATCTACCTCAGCCGCTCCTGGTGGATTCCCGGTCCCGGGTCCCGATACCTGCACGGACATCGATGGGTTCTGATTCTCCTTCTTCTAGACGTCCGAGCACCTCCGTTCCTTTACCTACTGGAGCTGGACAGACTTCAGCGTCCTACCCTTTGTTGAAGGTTATGACGGATGGGAGGTAACATTTTAATAAATTTTGTCATTTTAATTTTACCAAACATTTAAATTGTATAATGTTTACAAATTTTACCAATGCAGGGATTTTTTGAATAGCAACATGGTGGCAAAGGAGATAACCACCATAATCAAGACACACTTGACTAGCATATAATTTAGATGGTGTCGCATCCAAACTACAGAACAGGAGAAATTGTTTGAGATGTTTCTGGTAAGAATAATTTATAAGAAGTGATATAGAATTTTTTTATCACATTTTCTTTTGATATTTTGATGTAATTTTCAAAGTAGGTAACGCCTTGTTCCGAGTATGGGGAAGGAGGCTTATCGTTGAGCCTTTATTTGTTTGGCGGAGAAGAGAATGAGCGATACATTTTTCAAGGCAAGGAGAGACTTGCATGCGGAGACGGGATGCCAGGAGATGAATTTTAAGGAGATGAAGAGGTTCCCGCCATCATGGTGTACAGAGGATCGGTATTGTATTTCTTAAATAATTTATAATATACTTTTTAAAGTAATCAATATTCATAACATATTCCTTGCAGATGGCGGGTTTCTATGATGCATTCATTGCGGATGCGGAGTTTGGAAGGAGATCCACAGCGGGAAGGACAAACTGCCAAAAATAAAGGATTAAATCAACAAGTGGTTCTAAAAGCCACAACAGATTAGAGTGGAGATGGTACTACAATATAAAATTTGATTTTTCAAATCTACTTTAATATAATGCAATATTGTTATTACATCTTAAAATTATTTTTCAGGCAACTAGATTGGAAAGAAAACCCTCTTTTTAGGAGTGGTCGTCCAGGTCCCACATGAGTGGAAAAGAAGGAGAGTCGCAATGGTCCACTCCTGAAGCAGGAGAACTGTTGGTAAGTCTTTTAATTTATTTGCAATTGAAAGATATATTATAACTCATTTTTCTATATTTCATTTTGTATTTCAGGATTGTTATTTGGCACTATCTGCAGAAAAATGGGGGTGGTGGTCCAACTGGAGAGCATCCACCATTTGATAAAATAGTTTGGAAGCAGGTATAGATAAATATTAACTTACTATATTCATTTTTTATATATAATTTCATATTAAACAATGAAAATCTTATAAGGTATTGGAGGAGAGGGACGTTGTAACGAATATGAAGTAGATGCTTGGTGGTCTTTCTCCATACTATGTGGAGGAACATTGTCATTCCCATTCTGCGTACTTCCAGCCGTCGTACACACAACCACATTCGTCCCAATCATCATTGCCAATGGAGTCGCAGATGGCGATGATAGTGGAGCAGGTGACGAAGCTCCGAGAAGATTTCACGGCGTACATGTAAGTATTCTACTTAGAATGAGTAATAATTTTATATTTCTATATCTACAAAATGCAAGTAACATGTATATATCCTCCATATATAATACATGTCACAAGGACGTGCTTCTCAATCTGAGGAGATTGAATCGGATGACGAAGAGGGTGCGAAGAACGACCCTGAAGAAGAGGCACACATGTATGCTAGGTTTAAAGAGAAGGAGAAGGAAAAAATGAAAGCAAAGCAGGGTTTAATAAGCAAAGCAGGGTTTAATATCTAAAATTTTTAGATCAAAGAAGAAGTGAATTTTTGTTGCTATTGGCTTGTGTTGTTGTTGATCTTTTAGTACATCTTTCAATTCATATAAACTTTGATAGTATAATTTGTTGTAATTTTACTTTTCGTTGTTGCTTCGAACATATATTTGCAGTATTTAGATGTTAAATATGAATGTTTAGTTTCTAAGTTCATTTATATTGTGTGAGTTCGACTTGTCAATGCTAGTTAATTTAGTTGACGAATTGGTACACTATATATATGCTTATCGACACTATTAAGACCTGCAATGGTTTATTGGCAGGCTATACAGGTTCGGCGGGCGCCCCGTCGAACCTGTATAATTTTTTTCTGCACAACAGTTTGGGCGAGCACATGTGCTCACCAAAAGCTCTGTAAATGATCGCTTTTTTTTATATGGGCGATCATTAAGCACATATGTGCACGCCAACTAGCGGACGAGGACAAAGCGTCCCCATGTGCTCGCCCACCTGTCGGGGCGACTCTCGTATCAGCGACCACGTAGTGAACGAGCACATGTGCTCGCCCAGTAATCGGACGTGCACATGGGGTGCCGTTGGCGTGCACATTACGAGCCATCATGTGCACGCCAATTCCGGCTTTTTTGTAGTGAAATAATTACATGTATATGCATATAATATACCTATATATATATTTAACTATAGTATTTACTTTGGGTATCTGTTTACATATTTTTATTTGTGTTTATATTTTTAATATGTTTTTATATAATACATACAATTATTTAAAAATATAAAGAGGTTAAAAATTTAAACAATAAAATGATAGGTTATATGTATAGATGGGCGTACAATCGTACCCAAAAAGCTGGTTTTTGTATCTTAGCTTTATTTTCAATGAAATGACCTTCATTTGATATATATTTTAATTTGGAATACAATGGATGTGAGTTTATAAATTTGAGTTCAAATAGAGTAGATATTGATAAGGGATTTTTACACCCATAACCCTGAGTAATTCTTCAATTACAATCATGACCCTGTATAATCGTGAATTACATAACAAACCTCAAATAGTCAATCCATCTCACGCCTATAACCCTCCGTTAGTTTTTCTGTTGACCCAACCATATCATTGGGTTAATTTAACCATGGTCTTCCAATTGCCTTTAGAAAAATAAAAAAGTTAATAGCATCACGAAGCAGGCAGAAGGGAGAGGCGGTGCTTCGCACTTCGACCTCGACGGGGGAGGGGGCAGGCTCGACAGGGAGGGAGGCTGGTTGGAAGCAGTGGGGTTGATGAGTCCCGCGAGGGGGTGAGTCATTGACGCTGCGGGCAGAAGGTCCAGCATGCTCGAAGGGGGGGGGGGCAGGCAGGTCGTCTCGAGGCGGAGGAGCTGCAGGTATGCGCGGGGAAGGGGGTTCGGGCATTCGCAACGGGCTACATGTCCCGCGAGTTGGGCGGGGGGTTGACCTGGAGGGCTGAGGTGAGTTTGAGCGCGTGCTCGAAGTGAGGGAGGAGGGGGTTGATGAGCCGAAAAATGACCAAGACCCGGGTGAAGGTAATAGACAAGGGTCATTGCGACCCGGATCTCGGTACTAAGCTCAACAAGAAAACAAAGAACCTCCAAATAATAAATCAATCAAGAAAACACGAGAGCGGTCCTCGCTAGTTTATTAACCTGGTATAGCGACCAGGGTCGGACTCAGGGAGCACGAGATGGCCGAGATGGCCTACGAAGTAGTCAAAAAGAATAAAATAAAAAGAAAATGATTTTGGTGGATTTTAATTATTTTTAATTTTTTTCGTGTTATTAATTATAAGGAGAAAGAGAAAACAAGCAACAATAACAATTTATTTAAGCACTCAAAATTACTCCAAAAATTAAAATAAAATTATTTTTGTGTTTTTTTATATTTTTAAGTGTTTTTGATGAATTTTTCAGAATTTTCTAATTTTTATACGATTTTCTAAAAATCAAGAAAGTAGAAAAACAATGCTCAATGTGCAGCCAAACTTGAAAGACTAATTAAAAATAGATAATTGGTTTATAAAAATCTGGAGACAATTTTTATGAAAAATATAAGCAAAATCTAAGCTACAGAAAAAGAGTTCACATTTTTTTTGAATTTTATAGAATTTTTAATGATTTTTATAAGATTTTTAGGGTTTTTCCATTTTTATGGGTTTTATAAATCCAAATAAGCCAAAAATTGGCCAAAAGATAGAAAACATTAAAACTAACTATTCTTAATTTTTTAGAATTTTTAGTAAAGTTTTTATATTTTTCTTTGATTTTTCAATTCAAACAGTAAAAAAATCACTATTTTTGAATTTTTAAAAATATTAAAAAGCCTCGAAAATATCCCAAAAATTTAGGGAAATATTTACACAGTGGCAATAACCATATGTCCAAATTTCACCTAATTTGGATTTGATTTGATATTTTGTTCAGTAAAAACAAGGCACACAGCTCACATGGACCTATATGTAAGAAAACATAATTCCAGCGGCCTAATAGTAACAAATAAAGAAAAACCAGGGGCCCTTATGCAAAAAAGCCGAAAATCTCATGCGCACAGCACGTGGTTCAGACACAGAGGGGCATAAGTGTAATTCCTATTTGAAAATATGCAATTAATAGCATTCAGGAAATACAGGATGAAACATGCAAATATCCCACATCTCACGTGCCGATGCACGTGGCTCACATAAGCAAGGACTAAATTGCAAATAAAATAAACCTAGGGTCCTAACTGCAAATGTTCCAAAATAAAAACAACTGCTAAAATATTTACAGGACTCAATGACAAATAAGAAAATGATAGGGGCCTAAGTGAAAATTACCCCTTTATTATGATCTGATGGACGAGGAAGCGCCACGTGGAGATCGAACAGCTGAGAATAGAAGATGCCTCTTCGCTGGATGAACGGTCCTGATCAATCCCAGATGAAGATCAGACTGCTAATAACTCCTCACGAAGGGATGGACACGATCTAGTCTGGCGCGAGGGGCTGATCGGACGGTGCTGGAGGACTCTCGAAGAACACCTCGCCAGCGAAGTTCACCGGCTAGATACGTGTGGTGGAGGGGTCCTCAGACGCTGCTGATATCAGTGAAATGAAGATCGGACTCTTCTACAGCTGATGGGCACCTCCGATGAGGCCGGGGACCACCGGAGTGGCCTGGCGATGAAGGAGGAGCGAAGCTCCTGTTCTCGGATGTGCGGACCCTCAGATGGGTCTCTTTGACCTACAAAACAACACAACAAGACTCCTGGGTCGAGGGCAAAGTGCCTCGACCCGGTTAGGGGTGGAATGGGTGGTTGGATGGGTCGGAACGGAGGTCTCCGGCAAGGCGTCGGCAGAGGAGACCCGAGGCCCTGCTCTGAGGCGAGACATGTTGATCGGATGGATGAAGAACGTGTATAGAGGTCTCATGGATGTGAATCGATGGTCAGATGAGTCTATGGATGAGGGGAGCACGGGGAATCGACCGAAGAAGCCCGATAACACAAATGGGCGAAATCGAAAATTAGGCGAATCTAAGGCGAATTGGGACTACCTGCTGGGCGCAATCGACTAGGATGAAGCTAAGGAAGCTCCTGGGTCTTCGCCTCAATGGTTCGTCGGGGCCAGAGGCTCGGGTGCACCTCGCGGCTGTGCACGGTAAAGAAGCTCGCCGGATTAGTGGCTGGGACCTTCCCTCCTCGCTGCAACACTCCTCGTCGGGACCATCTGATTTTTAATTATTTTTTTTGAAAAATAACTTATGTACTTTCATTATATTATTAATATATATAGGTATATACACATATGTATTTTTTATTTTTATTTTTAATTATTTATTTTTGTACAATTACTCCAATTTTAAATTGTATTTATTTACAATATAAAATTTGGAATAAAAAGGTATTTTTATTTTATTTTTATGATTTATTTACATGAGTTAAATAAAAAGGTTTATATACATATGTACATGGTATATATACAAGGTGGAAAATGATTTTTATTATTTTTATTTTTCTGATTTTTATTTTATTTTTATAAATATGTACAAACTGTGAGAAACACTTTCATTTTTATTTTAAGGAAAATAAAATAAAAATATTTATATACATGGTGTTACGTACACATGATTGACCTTATCTCTCTCTACTTGGTTTCTTTTGCCGTCAGGCCCATGTTGAGCTCTCCCTTGGGATTAGTGACGAACTGCCAAATCGGCCCTTTAATAGTGCTGAATTAGCACTTGTAGTTGTCATCGCAGTCGGGCCAAAATGAGCTCATCAAAGACCATCTCATTTAAATATATATCAATCAAAATCAGATGGTCATAATTTTTTTTTACTTGGTAAGATACCAAGGTCGAACTCAGGGACACGAGCCTCTCTCGTATTAGTCAGATTTTTATCTATCTAATTAAGCGTTGAATTAAAGAACATATACGTCAAAGTATGCAAAAAGGCACAACAATGCATTAAAGAACAAAACATGCATTTTTTTAATTTTATTTTTTATCATGCAAGTAAATGCCATGAAATGCATCACAAATATGCCCTTGGTCGAGATGATGAGCCAACTAAACAACAAGTCAATTTCAGATTTAATTGAGATGACAAACTTAGTTTGAACAAGGCATAGATTAAGCAACAAGGGACACATAACTATCAAAATAATACATCAAAATTAAAGTGTCCATCATATGAAAAGATCACACCATTAGAAAGTTCGTCAAACAAGCTTTAAAATGAAACTGAAATCAACAAAAACGGAGATACGGTGCTCAAGATATGCAATAAAGAAGCTAAGGTCATAACTGAAAGAAAACATGAAAACAAAATTATAAAGAGGTCCCTGGGAGGGACTAAAATGTAATTATGAAAAAGATCGAGACCTTCCCTATAAATTACCCTCACGCACAGGGGTATTTTTGCAATAATCAAAACCCGCGAGGGTTTTAATGCAAATTACCCCCATGCGCACAAGGTCTGCACGTGATCTGGACCTGGATGTAATATGGAGAAGTCGACAGGGCGTCTCTGCAATTTTCTAGATATGCACGTGCCAGGCACGTGCTATCCAGGCTCGGAGGATGGGTTAGGCTCGGCAGAGGCTTGCGTTGGTTTGGCTAGGCTCGGGCAGCTCGAAGCTCCTGGGAGGCTTGGCGTAGGCTCGGGAGCTCTAAGCATGGAAGTTCGAGGACAAAGGCTCGGAGAGGCTCTGGTATCGCCACGTGGCTGGATCTGAGCCATCAGATCAAAATGATCCGATGGTTCGTGTAAACCCCGCTGTAGGCGACGTGGCTGCATCTATGCCGTTGGATGAACGCCGGGAGGAATCATCCAACGGCGCCTGTACTTCCTCCTTCTTCTGCAGCTGGCGGCGGAAGCCGAGCTCCGGCGAGGAGTCTCCAGCTCCGCCACTTCCCTCCGGTGTCGTTGGACCTCCCCGGAGCTCCAGAAACGGACGCCGAGGAAGCTAGGAGTTCGGGGAGGCAGCTGGTAATCCTGAATAGATCCATCGGAGTCATGAAATCGAAGGCGAGGCTGACGAGATTTTCTTCGATGATCTTCCGACCGTTGATGGCATTCACGTGCAAGTTAGTTCGAAAAAAACTTGTACGTGCAAGTGAGTAGTGCATATGTGCGTGAATGGGACGGGGTTCCACACGAGCGACGAGAGTGAGGAACTGGAGCTCCATCTCCGGCGATCGGAGAGGAGGTGTGTCGGAGGTGGTCAGAGGTGAAGTAGGGATTTGGTGATCGGAAACGTGTGCGTGAAAGGTGGGTTGATGGCGAATCTCAGGAGAGTGACGATGGAAGAGGGAATTGACTGGATCGACCTAGATAATTAAGAAAAAATATAGAAAAATACAGGAGGGATCAGAAGGTTACCTGAGGTTGGGCGGGGTGATTTGCTTGTGCTCGAGGTCATAGGAGGACCTCGGGGTCTTCGCTGGACCTCCTCAGCCGGTGGAGGCAGCCCGAGCGAGGCTTTGAACCTCCACAGCACCGCCGTGATATGCGGTGGGTCTCACCGGGGGCACGATCATCTTCGCTCGATCCAGCCACCTTCCCCTGTCACCGGGAGGTGGCGGAGGGCTGGGCCATGCCTCTACGTAAAGGCGGGCAGCCCAATATGGAGGGGGGGGGGGCGTATTTGAAGAAGAAGACGGCGGAACTGGTGGTGAGGACGTGGGTTTCGAGGGATGTGTGGAGCGATTGGAGAGGTTTTCGTGGGTTGATGGATGATCCGCGAGGAAGGGGGAAGAACGGTGAACATGGTGAGGTGGTTAACGAGGGGATAGGTAGTCGGAGATGATGGAGGAAAAAGAAAGGATGAGGGGCATCGCGAAGATGGGGATCGTGGGAAAGAGGGCCTTCAGGAGGTTGACGACGACCGATGGCTGTTGGATCTGGAGATCCAACGGCGGCGAGTGAGGCACGAAGGGACGGTCAGGATGAAGTCCTAGGCGGTGCAATCGAAGGCCACGATGTTGCCACGTGTCAGGTGCATGGGCAGGCAGAGGCGAGCGGCTGAGATGTGAGATGGAGATGATCTAATGGTGGCGAGTTCAGGCAGCGATAGACGGTGGAGATCCCACGATCAGATGGTCATCGGGCAGTTGAACAGGTGACAAGTGGCACAAGGGGACATGAGGCGCTAACAGATGGTATAAATGGGGCCAAGGGCTTGATCAAACGGCTGAAAAAAACTGGCGCACGTGGAGACAGCGAGATCGTTGGATCAGAGGGAGATCCAATGGTCTGGGAAGGGGCGGATAAGACAAAGAAGCCCGGGCCACATGGCTCACCCAGAACAGGCCATGTGGCCCAATCAGATTATTAGGAACAAGAGATTGAAATCTGAAGATCAAGATGGTCGAATTCGAGAAAACTCAAAACATGAAAGTTGTAGATCTGGATGACATCTACAAGTTTCATGATGACCAAAACTGGAGATGAGGTCAACTGAAGTCACCAAATATTTTAAAGTGTATTTTTAAGGCTAAAAATACCATAGATTTTAATTTTGCCATTTTTTGTGATTTTTAATTTATTAAGGACTCTGATAATTACAGGACATTATCTGGATTTTATTGACACAAAGCTAAGCAAGGGGGTTAATAATGGACAATTTAGATGATGAAATTGGGTTTCATCACCCCCCTATACTTAAACTATGCTCGTCCTCGAGCATCAAAGAGAATGATTAAGCTGGATTACCTCCCTTGTGCATGTGAGTACATGATCTAATCTGGTCAAGTCTACTCAACTTTAGAGGTCCAAAATCCTAGCGTTCAACCCAGCCTTAACCAAGAGGTACCCAATTCCTCTAATTCTCCAGACTCTCTCTGATGTACATATAATCTAAAGGATATGAAAATTTAGTGTTGACTGCAATTCCGAGAGTAGAGTCAAATTGTCACCCAAAGTCTTGGTCCAAGAAATTCTCCTAAGGACCCAATCCTCAACACTAGGGATTAAATCAAATCTTGTGTCCAGTCCACCGTCTCTTTAGTTGTCAGACTTAGAAAATGTAGATGGCAGGCCAGTAATGGAGGGCATGGGATTGTGTCATTTCTTCTCTCCCTCTCGTTGGAACAAGGATTCTCTCTAGTGCCTTTACGCAACACATTTTTTTGGTGTTGATCAGTGCGTCCGTCAAGAGAAGTTTGGAGCCGTCTGCACTTGTTTTCCTGGGAATACACTGGAGCGTGTCTTTTCTGAGTACCTATCATACCTTCTACACCCAGACTTGTAGCATTTACGATGCAGAGCCCTTTTTTGGTGCAAGCCCGACTCCTGGTCCTAATAGCGATGGTCCAAGTGGACACTTTGAAAAGTTTGGGAGCACTCGCCTTTGGTGGAAGCTCTTTGATATGTAACTTTGTGGAGTGAGAGCTTTTCTTTGAAATTCCATTGACTTGAATAATTTTTGGCTAGCTCCACTGCTTTTACCAAGAGTTGACGCACACTGATCAACATTTTTTATTTATTTCACACCCTGGCACTTAGGTCAATGTCAAGAGATTAGTATAAGAATCAAGTTCTCATACTGGCTAAGATTGCTGACACTCAGGTTTCCTGAAGCCTCCAAAGATTTTATCCCATCCTCGAGCATCATTAGATCAAATCCAAACTCGACTTCCTCATCCCAATTCCTCAAGTGAAAAATCAACTCATCTCATCAAGATTCGCAGTCGTGCATGTGATGTGCTGATCATATTCTTTTTGTCTGAGACTAAGCATGGAATATAGCATGCAAATCTGGAAACCTAGGGAAATGTGGATGATTAAGTCTATGACCCTAAAGGCTAAGGCTGGTTAACCTAAAATCTCAAAGACCTCAAAAAGCTAAGTCTCCTTGATCATTTCAGATCCTGGGTGGAACTGTAAGTGTAGAGGATTAATACAACTCCTTCATTCAAAAACAAGACTTTTTTTGGACTTCAAAAGATATTAGGACTGCCTAAACTCAATTGAGCATCTGCATTCAGCCAGTATGGATGTAAGTACAGGCCGAAGCCCGTTGCTTGAGGACGGGGCCTTACGCGATGTCCTCTAAACCATCCAATCTGCTAAGGGCGAACCCTCACTGAATGCGGCTTACTTAAATGGGCTTAGTAATCACTAACGGCTCTTAAAGAATTTTTTTTTGTTTTTCTCATTTTTATGGATTTTAATTTGAAGGTTAAAACACAAGTTAGACTCAACTTTCCTTGAAAAGAGATAGAAGATTTTCAAAACCATGTCACACAAATAAAAATTTTTCAAAACATTTTCAAAAGATTTCTTCAAAATAAGGAAAAAATCATTTTCGAAAATATTTTTATTAAAATAGCGTAACATAGTATAGGAAAAAGTCGTGAAATCATTTGAGTTCTCTTAGTCCAAAGAATTTTACTTCAGCCAAAACATTTTAAATTTTTCAAAATTTTCAGATTATAGCTAAAGTAAATATATGGTATATACAGTATACCCCCCTATACTTAAACTTTGCTATGTCCTCATAGCACTAGATGTTACAAGTCCATAGGTCCATTTTAATATAAAGGAATATACGAGAGCTAAGAGGGGCTCTCCCTATACTTAGGTTAGAAATAACCTAAGTATAAAGGCAAGGAAAGGAGAGTAGAGAAAATCACGGGGACTCGGGTCCCCCCTATACTTAGGCTGAGATTAGCCTAAGTATAAAGATGGGAATCGATGTTGGGAGGGACCCAAGGTGAACGAAGAATATGGATGGATGTACAGATGAGCAGATGAATCTACGGTGATGGATGGAGTGACTAAGGTTCTGGGGAGTGTATCGAAGCAATCATGGCTCAATCAAGCAAGCAAGACCCTCAATTTCACCAACTTACACATGAGACCAACCAAGGTTGGTTTATTATCTTGTAGGTTTTATTGGTGATAAAACATTAGATATTTTACGCAGAGAAAATGTGAAGTGAAAATCGATGGGTAAACGAGGGTGTTGCTCTCCCAAAACCAAAATTTTTACTCCATTTTTTTGTTGACTTGCAACTAACAGTCCCAATTATTATTTAAGGTTGTCACTGAATTAAGGTTAGCACATAAATCAAGAAATCATCGTCTACCGTTCATTCCCATTTTCCATTAACCTTGGTGATCAAGCTAGGAAAGAGAAATCAAGAAAAAACCGCGTATTCGATAAAACCACGATCTAGGCTAAGCGAGAAATCATGCAGTGACTTGGCAAAAATACGTAAAAATTTTGGGGCTGATTTGAAAACCAAAATCTATGTATGCAACTCGATAAAAGCAACACCTATTAAGCTTCTATTAGCAAGGAGAAAATATCTTTTAAATTGGCTAAGTGAAGCAAAACTACATGCGTCTCTATATTAGTGTGTCCTACCTACGAGCAAGCACATGTAAAAAATGAGAATTGTAAACTAAGCTCGAAGAGCCACGTGCCTGGTCCTAGGTCGACACTCAAGTGGGGACGATCCCCACACAACCACGATTGTTCGATTACACTCGCGAGTCTTTGATCGAAGATCGCTGTAAAAGACAAATTATTGCATGTTTATGCATGGAAAGAAAAAAATGCAAGATACTTTTTTTCTTTCTTTCTAATTGCTCCAAGCAAGCATCTGTGGCTCCTCGCAGCGGGAAGCATCGGCTCCTTGCCTCCTTGAACACCAAGGGCCCTGCCATAGAATCAATGGTTAGAGATCAACCGAAAAGAAAATTTTTTATAATGCAACATAGATGAACAAATTGACCGATAAAAAGAAAATACTTAATCAAATAAACAAAGTTCCAAATATTATAAGAAATGAGCCGTGTCCCCGGCAACGGCACCATTTGACGAACCGGCAAATCGACCCTTTAATAGTGTTGAATTAGCACTTGTAGTCGCCATTGCAGTCGGGCCAAAATGGGCTCATCAAAGACCATCTCATTTAAATATATATCAATCAAAATCAGATGGTCGTAATTTATTTTTTTACTTGGTAAGATACCAAGGTCGAACTCAGGGACACGAGCCTCTCTCGTATTAGTCAGATTTTTATCTATCTAATTAAGCGTTGAATTAAAGAACATATAGGTCAAAGTATGCAAAAAGGCACAACAATGCATTAAAGAACAAAACATGCATTTTTTTTAATTTTATTTTTTATCATGCAAGTAAATGCCATGAAATGCATCACAAATATGCCCTTGGTCGAGATGATGAGCCAACTAAACCACAAGTCAATTTCAGATTTAATTAAGATGACGAACTTAGTTTGAACAAGGCATAGATTAAGTAACAAGGGACACATAACTATAAAAATAATACATTAAAATTAAAGTGTCCATCATATGAAAAGATCATGCCATTAGAAAGTTCATCAAACATGCTTTAAAATGAAACTGAAATCAACTAAAACGGAGATACAGTGCTAAAGATATGCAATAAAGAAGCTAAGGGAATAACTGAAAGAAAACATGAAAACAAAATTACAAACAGGTCCCTGGGATGGACTAAAATGTAATTATGAAAAGATCGGGACCTTCCCTATAAATTACCCTCACGGACAAGGGTATTTTTGCAATTATCAAAACCCTCGAGGGTTTTAATGCAAATTACCCCCATACGGACGAGGTCTACACGTGATCTGGACCTGGATGTAATATGGAGAAGTCGGTAGGGCGTCTCTGCAATTTTCAGATACGCACATGCCAGGCACATGCTCTCTTGGCTCGGAGGACAGGTTAGGCACGGCAGAGGCTTGCGTTGGTTCGGCTAGGCTCGGGCGGCTTGAAGCTCCTGGGAGGCTAGGTGTAGGCTCGGGAGCTCCAAGCCTGGAGGTTCGAGGAGAAAGGCTCGGAGAGGCTATTGTATTGCCACGTGGCTGGATCTGAGCCATCAGATCAAAATGATCCGATGGTTCGTGTAAACCGCGCTGTAGGCGACGTGGCCGCATCTGCGCCGTTGGATGAATGCCGGGAGGAATCATCCAACGACGCCTGTAATTCCTCATTCTTCTGCAGCTGGCGGCGGAAGCCGAGCTCCGGCGAGGAGTCTCCAGCTCCGCCACTTCCCTCCGGTGTCGTTGGACCTCCCCGAAGCTCTAGAAACGGACGTCGAGGAAGCTAGGAGTTCGGGGAGGCCGCTAGTCATCCTGAATAGATCCATCGGAGTCGCGAAATCGAAGGCGAGGCTGACGAGATTTGCTCCGATGATCTTCCGACCGTTGATGGCATTCACCTGCAAGTTAGTTCCAAAAAAACTTGTGCGAGCAAGTGAGTAGTGCATATGTGCCTGAATGGGACGGGGTTCCACACGAGCGACTAGAGCGAGGAACCGGAGCTCCATCTCCGGCGATCGGAGAGGAGGTGTGTCGGAGGTGGTCAGAGGTGAAGAAGTAGGGATTTGGTTATCGGAAACGTGCACGTGAAAGGTGGGTTGATGGCGAATCTCAGGAGAGTGATGATGGAAGAGGGAATTGACTGGATCGGCCTAGATAATTAAGAAAAAAATAAAGAAAAATACAGGAGGGATCAGAAGGTTACCTGAGGTTGGGCGGGGCGATTGTCTTGTGCTCGAGGTCATAGGAGGACCTCGGGGTCTTCGCTGGACCTCCTCAGCCGGTGGAGGCAGCTCGAGCGGGGCTTTGAACCTCCGCAGCACTGCCGTGATAGGCGGTGGGTCTCACCGGGGGCACGGTCGTCTTCGCTCGATCCAGCCACCTCCCCCTATCACCGGGAGGTAGCGGAGGGCTGGGCCATGCCCCTACGTAAAGGCGGACAACCCAATATGGACGGGGGGTGTATTTGAAGAAGAAGATAGCGGAACTGGTGGTGAGGACGTGGGTTTCGAGGGATGTGTGGAGCGTCTGGAGAGTTTTTCGTGGGTTGATGGATGATCCGCGAGGAAGGGGGAAGAACGGTGAACGTGGTGAGGTGGTTAGCGAGGGGATAGGTAGTCGGAGATGATGGAGGAAAAAGAAAGGATGAGGGGCGCCGCGAAGATGGGGATCGTGGGAGAGAGGGCCTTCGGGAGGTTGACGACGACCGATGGCCGTTGGATCTGGAGATCCAACAACGGCGAGTGAGGTGCGAAGGGACGGTCAGGATGAAGTCCAAGGCGGTGCAATCGAAGGCCACGATGTCGCCACGTGTCAGGTCCATGGGCAGGCGGAAGCGAGCGGCTGAGATGTGAGATGGAGATGATCTAATGGTGGGGAGTTCAGGCGGCGATAGACGGTGGCGATCCCACGATTAGACGGTCATCGGGCAGTTGATCAGGTGACAAGTGGCGCAAGGGGACATGAGGTGCTAACGGATGGTATAGATGGGGCCAAGGGCTTGATCAAACGACTGAGAAAAACTGGCGCACGTGGAGACAACGAGATCGTTGGATCAGAGGGAGATCCAACGGTCTGGAAAGGGGCGGATAAGACAAAGAAGCCCGGGTGATGATCGAGAAATGACCACTCGGATAAAGGTGCTAATCGGTCGTTGCGACCCAAGCGATCAAATGCGATCAATCAAGAAAAATAGACCACCAAGAGAGATAAAATCAATCGAACACACGAAAGCGGTCTTGCTATTAATTTAACCTGGTATAGCGACCAAGGTCGAACACAAGGAGCACGGGTTGGCCTGGCGGCCTACGAAGTAGTCAAAAAGGAAATAAAATAAAATAAGAAAATGTCTTTGGTGGTTTTTTAATTATTTTATAATTTTTTTGGATTTTTAATATATTAAGAAAATAAGAAAAACAAAGAAACTACACACTTCAACAATTTATTAAATACACTAAAAATCAACTAAAAATTTAAACAAAAATATTTTTATGTGTTTTATAATTTTTAGTGTTTTTGGTGAATTTTTGGGATTTTTCTGATGTTTATTAAATTTTCTAAAAATCAAAAAGTGACTAAAACAATAGGTACTATCCAGCCGAGCTAAAAAAACCTAGATAAAATATCTAAAGGCCCCAAATTAGCTGGGAGGTAATTTTCCTGTAAAGATAATAAAACAAGGAAAATTTAGGCACCTAATTTATTATTTTTGGATTTTTAATTGATTTACTAGAATTTTTATAAGATTTTGAGTGTTTTTCAATTTTTAGTGGTTTTCAGTAATGAAAAATAGCCAAAATTGGCTCGAAAATCAAACACAACATACAAACAGTAGATAATTTTTTTTATAATTTTTAGACACTATTTAATATTTTTTTTGGGGTTTTTAAAGTTAGACAATAGCAAAAATGGAGGTTTTTTAATTTTTAAAAATACCAAATGAAAACAAAAATGTCCTAAAAAATCCTCGAAAATTTTACACTATGGCAGGAGCCATGTGTCCAATTTTCGTTGGATTTGGAGGTATTTTGCTATTTTATCCAAAAATAAAGAAGGGGCACAGTGCATAGGGACCAAAGTGCAAATACCCGAAAGTCTGGGGGGTCTTGTACAATTAACCTAGCAAAACACGTGCTACGCGTGTGCCTGGGGCACTCAGGGACCCAAATGTAAGAAAAATAAGTTCCAAGGGCTTTCTGGTAACAGGTACCAAAAGTCCAGGGACCTATTCGCAAAATACCCAAAAATATCCGCACATGCTCAAATGTATCACGCACAGGGGTATAAATGCAAATAATCAAAAACTTTCATTCATTAAGAAACAACCAGAACTACATGGGCATGTAATGCAAATACACCAGAAAGCACGTGTCGAAGCACGTGTCACATCACATACAGGGGCATAACTGCAAATAAAACTAAGCACAAGGTCCTCTATGCAAATATCCCAAAAACTAAATAACTATCTAAACTATTTACAGAACTAAATGCTAAATAAAAGAAACAGGAGGGCCTAAGGGTAATTTACCCTTTATTAAGGCGGACCGCAGGATGGGCGCCACGTGGAGCGTCGAACGGTGGAGATCGGGGGTCGCTCCAAAGCTGGGGTCCTCGATGCGATCAGACGGCAGAGGGATCGCCACGTGGGGGATCCAACGGTGACGGGCGTGGGTGGCTAATCCTCTCGTGCAACGGACGGTCCAGATCACCGCTCCAAGATCTGACGGTGACTGCTCCTCTGGGAATGAACGGCCCAGATGAAAACTGGAAGGGAACGATGATCGGACGGTTGGGGAAGATCCCGGAGGAACAGTTGGCCGGCGAAGTTCGCCGGCCTCGTGCGTGCGCTGTGGACCTCTCCTGCTTCTCGTGAAGGTCGGAGAAGCTCCGCAATGACGTCCTGCAGCTGCTGGTGAACTCCGATGATCCAGCCGAGCCCTGGAGGGCTCCGGCGAGGTCGGCGGAGGCGAAGCTACTGGCCCGAATGACCCAAGCCCTCAGATAGGCTGGGTAGTACCTGCAAAGATGACCAGAAGACTCGCGGGTCGAGGGCAAACTGCCTCGACCCGGTTAGGCGAGGTGACGGTGAACTGTGGGGCGATATGGGCGAGCTCCGGCGAAGGGGGGACGGAGGAGCTCGAATCCCAGCTCCTGTGCGAGCTGGGTTGGATGGGTATGCGGAGAAGATGCATGGGAGGACGTCGAAGGCTATGGCGAGGCCTGATGGTCGGATAGTGATCGGATGCGGACGGAATCGATGATGGACGGCGGAGCGGCGATTTGGGGGTAACTAGAAATTAAAGGAAAAGAAAGGCCTAAGGATCTACCTGGGTGGCTGAATGGGCCGTGGGCGAGCTTGCGCAGCTCTGGGTCTTCGCCTCACGGAGCGCCGACGTCTGAGGCTCAAGCTCCTGCTGGTGGCGGTGCAAGGCGGCGAAGCTTCGCCGGATCAGTGGTCTCTCTCCCTCTCCTCGCTTTGACACCACGGGGTACAAGGTGTCACTCTCGCCTACGCAATGGAGCTCACGGGAGGTGGAATCGAATGGCCAAAGATGAGAAATGAGGAGGCAGAGCTGGAGCTAAATATGGGTGAGGGTCCGGGAAGACAGGCGCAGGTAGGGCGTGGAGGCGCACGGATCCCGATGTGGATACCCCGGTGAGGGTCTCGGATGTAGCATTAAGGAGTCGGACCCGGGGTTTAGGTGGCTGGCGATCGGGTTTAGCTGGGAAAAATCCGAGAAGTCGGGTACCCGCTAAGAACCCGTGTGAAGTGGTCCTTGGGGGGGGGGGTAGTTTACCGGGCGGTCAACATCCCCAGGGCCAATAAGGATCGGCCACGTGGCTGGATCTTAGAAGTGAAAATTAGGGTAGCTAGGGGCCGATTTAGCAAAAAGTTAAAACATGAAATATTTTTATTTTATTTTTTTCTATTTTTTAGTGATTTTTAATTAATTTTTCGAAACAAAAATAAGGTATATACATAGTAGGGTCATATATAGGTATATATACAATATATATATATGTTTTTAATTTTTGATTTTTAATTTCTTATTTTGTACAATTTTATTCCTATTTTATATTTTATTTATTTTCATTATAAAATAAGGAATAAAAAGATATTTTTATTTCATTTTTATTATTTATTTACATGGGTGAAATAAATACATATATACATGGTATATTTACAATATATTTTTGCATTTTTAATTTTTTTATTTTTATTTTGTTTTTGTTTTAATTGTTTTTATTTTATTTATTTACACTATATAATATAGGATATTTAAAAAATTTTGGAAATTAATTTTATTTATTTATAAGGTTAAATAAATATAGGTAGTTCCATGTACAATGTGAAAGTGATATTTTTGTTCTTTTTGATTTTTCTATTTTTATCATGTTTTTATACTTATAAATATGTACAAGTATTTACAAACCCATTTGCATCTATTTTTGTGAGGAAAATATTCTTATTTTATTTACATAAGTATTTACACACATGAGCCCCTATCTCCCTCTACTTTGGCTTTTATGCGGTCAGGCCCATGCTGAGCCCTCCCTTGGGTTAGGTTGCTCAATATTTATTCTAAATATTTCCCTCTTTTTCTTTTTAATCTTTATTCTTTTATTTTTGCACAAAAACATGCTAATTATAGGTTTTTACACAATGCATGCTTTTGGTAATTATTTGTATTTACACATATCTACATGCATTTGCAAAGGTTTTTGTAGCTAAAATATAAGAATAAAGAGTGATGAATGAGTATTCATCATCCCCCTATACTTAACTTTGCTAGTCCCTTAGCAAACACTTATTTGAAAAAGAAGTGAAAAAGAAATAAAGAAAAAGAAAAAGAGAATGTACATGGATCAAGGCTGATTATTAAACTTGCCTTCATTAAATTAAGGTATGGAGCTCGATCAGATCTTTGGATTATTAATTTGTCGGAACCTTATTTGGACTTAAGTCTAAAACTCAACAGCCTCTAAGTTCCACTATTCTATAACCAAGACTCCTCAATGCTCCAGATCAGAACAAGTCATCAATCACAAACCCTGAAGACCATGAATCTTTTCTTGTCCTGTGAATGTGAGGTCTAAGCTCTCCACCTCAGAAATGGCAACTTGACAACCCTCCCCAACAAGGTAACTCTATGACCTCAATCTGGCCACTCTTTCCTCGAGGAGCGGGGTATTCCCTTCTAAGTTCAAGTTCAACCGGCTCAAGAAGAGGAGGAAGAAGAGAATGGGTCAAGGCCAGTGTAGCCAAGTACCCTTGGGAGCTTGACCAGTGTAGCCAAGTCTCCCTTCTGCAAGCTACATCAGGTGGATCATGAAACCAAGCTTTGCTTATTGCACTCTATATACATACTCTGGTGGGATTATCATTTTCTCTCAGACCCACCACTTTTTTGGAGTTATTTTCTTTTTGCACATTTTTTTTTCAAGTGCATCTATACAACATATACATGTGCAGCATATATACAAGGAGTTTTTCCTCTTGAGCCAGTAGACTATCCCTCTTTTGAAGCTTTATCGCAACCCACAACTCCCATCGTTAGACCTCATGGCAACCAGACCAAGTTGAGACGCACTTCCTTCACTAAAAGAAGAAGAGAGGTTCCGCCTAGAAGTACTACCCTCATATGCTACCCCAAGTCAAGGAAGATTGCCTCCTCACCACCTCATCCGTAGAGAGCTCGGTGCATAGTGCTGGTGTCCAAGTAAAGCCATAATCTATATGAGTCATGTGTTGTTGTTAAGTGCTCTACTTAGGCTCATTGAGATGACATGTGATCATAGCCTAATGGACTCAAAGAATTAAGTCACTATGGACCTGAAAAGCCTTAAACCTAAGCCCTATAAGGTTCCTCTTAGAAATTAGGTGGATTAAGATCTTAATCAAGCTCCATTTCTCAATTTGATTCCAGGCTAGTTTAAATGTCAACCATAATCCAGAAAAACTATATACATATGTACAAAAGATGCTATTTACACAAATTTTACAATCATGCAAAATTTTTGAAAAATGTTTTGAAATCATGAATGGATGATGCATGAAGTGCAAGTTTTGCAAAAAGATATTTACACAAATTTACACAAGATTTTTGCAAACTTTTGATTTTCAAAATATTTTGGAAAAATTTTGTGTTATATACATAATTTTGATAAGAAAATATTTACACAAACTTTACACAAAAGATTTTTGAAATCATTTTTACAAAAATAATTTGTACACTAGCTATTTATGTGCAAATAAAAGAAGTTTATGTACATGAAATTTTTTTAATTTTTGTGGTTTTTAGCCATTTTATTTATTAACACACTCACACAAAGTACGAGTTATGGCTAACGTATATATGAAATATATACACACCCCCCTATACTTAGCTCGAACGATGTCCTCAGAGTCAAGAGCGATGAAGAAGACATAACTCGTGCTAGGTATAGGGAAGTGAAAAGGAAGGCTATATACAAAGATGAATAAATTAAATAGAAAGGTCAAGAGGATCTCGGGTTTTCCCCCTATACTTAGGATCAAATAATCCTAAGTATAGCAGGCTGTATACTAAGGGAAAACCGAGTGGAGAATGTACAGGGTCTACCCCCCTATACTTAGGGTGAAATATCCCTAAGTATAGGCAGCAAAACAGGGGTAGAGAGAAACAAAAGGAATACCCGAAGATCCTACATCCCCCCTATACTTAGGGTAAAGTGCACCCTAAGTATAGCATAATCAATAGATGAAGAAAGGGATGTGGGACTAAAGAATGTAGTGATATAGACATCTGGATCTATACAAGGCGGAGGATCAGTGAAACTCAGGCGTGAGATGCATTAGATGTGAGTCAAAGAACACATCTCACACGAAATGAATGGGGGCAAGATCAGCGACCCGCGGCTCATGATCTAGAAATGGCTTGAGTCGCTGGCCGTTCACTCGAAAGGTACTCTCAGAAGACAACTCGGATATATCAATACTACAGTTGTCGTGTACCTTTCTGACCAAGTAGGGTCCCTTCCATTTGCTCTGTAGCTTCCCTGGAAATAAACGAAGCCTCGCATCAAACAGCCATACTCTCTGTCCAATCTCAAAATGCTTGTGGCTGATGTGAGAATCATGCCACTCCTTCACTCTCTCCTTATACTGTAGGCTGTTTGAGAAAGCTGTATCTCTAAGCTCCTCCAGGGCTGCTAACTCTGCCCTCCTCTGGTCTCCTACACCATCTGGATCCATAAGAATATCTGTAACTGCCCATAGTGACCTGTGCCTCAGCTCAACAGATAAATGGCACGGCTGGCCATATACGAGGCGAAAGGGAGATGTGCCCAATGGTGTCTTGAAAGACGTCCTATATGCCCACAAGACCGAGTCCAAAAGCTGTGACCAATCCTTTCGGTCATGGCGGACGACTTTCTGCAATATAGTCTTGATCTCCCTATTTGACACCTCAGCTAGACCATTCGTCTGTGGATGGTAAGGTGTAGCAACACGATGGTCTATGCCGAACTCTCTAGCAAGGGCCTTCACCTGGTCGTTGATGAAATGAGACCCCCCATCAGAAATCAGAACTCGTGGAACCCCGAACCGCGTGATGTTGTGTTTCCTCAAAAATCTGCAAACTGTCCTCGCATCAGCGGCTCGGGAGGGGATAGCATCAACCCAACGACTAACATAATCCACGGCCAACAGAATGTACTCAAATCCCTGACTCTTAGGGAATGGACCCATGAAATCGATGCCCCATGCGTCAAAAACCTCACAGAAGTGAATGGGCTGCACCAGCATCATATCACGCTGTCCACAAGTGCCCATCCTCTAACAGTCAGTACACCTCTTCACGAACTCATCAGAGTCCTTGAAGAGGGTAAGCCACCACAGGCCGGATTGGAGCACTTTCTGTGCCGTTCTCCTCCCATAATTATGTCCTCCTGCCTCAAGTTTGTGGCAGTAATTGAGGACGCTATGGTGTTCCTCCTGAGGAATACACCGACGCCAGACGCTATCCCCTCCTTCGTGGTAAAGGATGGGATCCTCCCAGTGGTAGGACTTGGCCTTCGCAAGGAAGGTCTCAAGCCTCTGCCTGGGCCAATCTTGTGGGACTTTCCCAACAACGAGAAAGTTCACAATATCGGCATACCACGGGAGTGAGGTGATAGCAAGGATCGCCTCATCTGGGAAGGTCTCACAAATGGGATCTATCTGCTCAGACTCCTCAGGCTGCTCTATACGGGAGAGATGATCCGCCACCACATTCTTGACTCCAGGCTTATCCTTGATCTCAATGTCAAACTCCTGGAGTAGAAGGATCCATCTAGTCAGTCTGGCCTTGGCATCCTTCTTTGCCATGAGGTACCTGATGGCGGTGTGATCTGTGTATAGGGTCACTCTAGATCCAATGATATAAGATCGAAACTTATCTAGGGCGAACACTACGGCTAGCATCTCCTTCTTTGTGACCGTGTAATTCCGCTGCGCGGAATCCAATGTGCGGCTAGCGTAGTGAATAGCAAATGGAACTCCATCCCTCCTCTGTCCCAGCACTGCCCCTACAGCAAAATCGGAGGCATCCGTCATGATCTCGAATGGGAGAGACCAATCAGGCGGCTGGAGGACAGGAGCCTCAATCACACACTGCTGGAGAGTCGCAAAGGATGAAAGACACTTGTCATCAACAAGGAACTCGGTGTCTTTCGTCAATAGGTCAGTCAACGGCCGGGCAATCCTGCTGAAATCCTGAATAAATCTCTGATAAAAACCAACGTGCCCCAAGAATGACCGTAGCTGCCTCAAATTGGACGGCGGTGCGAGTTTTCTAATGACATCAACCTTGGCCGGATGAACCTCCATGCCCCTGTTGGAGATTATATGGCCAAGCACCGTCCCTTGAGTCACCATGAAGTGACTCTTCTCCCAAGATAGAACCAAATGGTACTCAATACATCACTGGAGTACTCGGTCTAGGCAGTCGAGACAAGAGTTGAATCCGTCGCCATAGACTGAGAAATCGTCCATGAAGACCTCCAAACACTCCTCTACCATGTCCGAAAAGATCGACAACATGCACCTCTGAAAAGTCACAGGGGTGTTGCATAGCCCAAATGGCATGCGTCGAAAGGCATATGTACCGATGGGACAGGTAAAGGTGGTCTTCTCCTGATCCTCAAGAGCGATGGCCACCTGGTTGTAGCCCGAGTACCCATCCAGGAAGAAATAATGGCTCTTCCCTGCCAGTCTCTCAATGATCTGGTCAATAAAAGGCAGGGGGAAATGGTCCTTCTTGGTGGCCTGGTTGAGTCTCATGTAGTCAACACAGACCCTCCAAGAGGTGGGTACTCGTGTAGCAATATCCTCTCCCGACTCACTGATCACAGTCGTGATGCCCGTCTTCTTGGGCACCACATGCAAGGGGCTGACCCACTTGGAGTCGGAAATGGGATAAATGAAATCTGCACTCCACCATTTTGATATTTCCTTCATCACAACCTCTCTCAGGTTGGGGTTCAGTCGCCGCTGGAACTCACGCGACGGCTTCGCCCCCTCCTCGAGATAAATATGGTGGGAGCACACTGCTGGACTAATCCCATGGAGATCTGCTACGCTCCATCCGATTGCCTTACGGTTCTCTTCAAGAACCCCCATCAAACGAGATTCTTGCTCTCCAGTCAGATCGGCGGAGATGATGACTGGGTACATCTCAGGTTCGCCCGCAAGGAACCGATACTTCAGCGAAGTAGGGAGCGGCTTCAGCTCTGGATAGCTGGGTACAGGCAAATCTGGCTTCAGAAGAAGATGTGTGAATGCTGCTAAATCTGCCAAATCTGCCTGGGAGAAAGAAGACGAGCTCTTGCAAACTGGATCTGGAGGAGGCTGCTCAACTGTGATGTCTCTGATCTGCTCTGCCTCTACCTCCTCCTCATCTTTAGGCTCAGGTGGACTCAGGTCTGGCATCTGGTCATCACAATCTGCCCAATCAGACTCTGAATCCGAGGGATCTGCATCAAATAAGGTGGCATCAGTACCACCATCACACAAGGTGGCCTCAGCACCACCATCACTAAAAACCGTGTCGCGGTCAAGAACCGGCTCTGTTGCCTCTGTAGTATCCTGGACCAGGGCTGTGCTCTCCAAGCTCTCCTCTGCTGTCATCTCTGCATCAGTGGTGTCTGGGAATGAGAGGATGGCCTGTGCTGAAGGGTCTGCCCATGCTGCCTCATCATCTGTGATCACAAAATCACAGTCCTGGTGGATGTCTAACCCGGCATCTGTCAGCTGCTCTGTGTCTGTGCTGATCTCTGAGCATGCTCTCTCTCTGGCTCTGTAGTCCTCGACCGTCTCTATTTGTACACTTTCGCCCTCGACGCGAAAGTATACCTTCCCGCTATCGTGACCGCCTTGGCTGTGGCCAAGAACGGACGACCGAGGATGATGGGGGTATCGACCACTGAATCAGGGATCTCCATGTCCAACACTACGAAGTCCACGGGGAATTGCAGGCCCTGAATAGTGACGATAACGTCTCGCAACAACCCCTTCGGCCTCTTGACAGATTGATCAGCAAACTGAAGGATTGTCCTACTCTGTCGAAGAGTACCCAACTCGAAGCGGTCGAGAAGGGCTGTCGGAAGGAGGTTGATAGATGATCCGCTATCCAATAGAGTCCGGTCGAACCTCTGCTCACTAATCTGACATCTGACATACGGGGCTCCTGAATCTGGCCTCTTGGCCGGCAGACGGTTCTGGATTGCGAAGCACGTGGCTTTCGTCAGCACATGTATCTCTGAATGATGGTTCCTCCTCCTCCTCCTGACTGTGGTCCTATCTCTCAAAGATCGCTGAAGAAGGGGGATGTGCTGCAAAGCCTCCTGAAGGTCAGCTGTATGTGAAATCTGTCGATCATGCTCTGGCTGAACTCCTCCTGATCTCTCTTTTTTGGGTTTTTTTTCTCTTTTCTTCCCCTTCCCCATCTAAAGGGCTCTAGGGAAGGGGATCACAGGGTCCTTCTCAGATGAAGGACTAGGAAGAGGTCTAGACGGCTCGACGGCTGGATCCGCACATACATCAATCACCACAGTGGGACCAGAAGAAACTAAACCTTTTCCTTTATTCAAAACAGTGTTCTGAGATACATCAACAAAAGGAAAAACAACATCTCTCTCAAAATGAACACCGGTGGCCTTAGTACCACCTCAGGCTGGCTCTGCTAGACGTCTCGCAGCCTCAGTACCGCGTGCCGGCTCGGCTGCTCTGGTGGCGTCAGTACCACCTCCTCGAACTGGTGAAGCGACGGCCTAAGTACCGTCGGTGGAATCAGCATCCTTGGTGGCATCAGTACCACCATCATCATCGTGTGCGGCCTCAGTACCGCTCTCCTCCTCATGTGGCGTCCCGGATGTATCCTCATGATGTAGCTTAGACGAGGCATCGCCGCCTGCTGGTGTCCTACCGCTCCTAAGTGTAACAAAATCAGCATCAAATAGATCTGAAGACATATCATCAAATGGATCACTAGGAGTGGCATGCTCAGTGGAAACTACCTGCTCAGATTTCCTCTTCAGGCTGTTCGGATTCGGTTCTATCTGTGCAGGGATGACGGCCTTCCCTCTCATCAGGTCCTGCATCTCCTGGCGGAACTCTTCCATCTCCCGTCGAAAAGTAGCCTGCTGGTCCGTGAGGAGGCGAGCTATGTCATCCAAGGCGGGGCTCTCATGGGAGCCCGACGGGTAGCCTCTCTGGTGATGAGGCTGCTGGAACTGGTGCTGTTGCTGCTGAGAGGGGTAAGAGGAAGGATGCTGCTGCGGGTGCTGCTGGTGAGCCTGCTGCTCACGTCTCCAAGGCTATCCCTGCTGCTAATAGGGACGAGGAACGAAGGACGACTGCTGGTGTGGCTGGTAGCCTGGGGGCTGCTGCTGCTGGTGATCCCTCTGCTGGCTATACTACCCTCCCTGACCGGATGACTGCTGCTGGGGCTGGGTACCTCCACTCCCGCACCTGAATCCGGGATGGTCTCGTCGGATCCCAGGCTGAGGACGGTCATACCAAATCCCGTTGACATCCATCAACGCTCTGCGTCGTACTGGGCTGGCGGGAGTACTACGAGAGGCTGATCCGGCTGGTATACCACCATCTATAAGTCTGGAGATGGTGGGGACAGGTAAGAGGGCTGCTGCTACTGGTACGGCTCCGCCTGTACAAGGTGAACCTGTCTAGGCTGCTGAAAGGAGCTGGAGCACTGGGACGAGCTGTTGCTGCCGCCGGTATCGCCTCGCGACTGAAGATGGGGCTGTGAAGCCGTCTGTGCCTCCTGGAGACACATGAGTTGGGTCTTCATGTCGCTCAGAGTCTGTGCCATCTGCTCCATCTGAGTGATGCCCTGGCACTGCTTCTTCTCGATCAGCTCCATGCGGTCCAACTTCTCGCTGATGATACCCATGTCCGCAGCGGATGACTCTGCCTGTGCTGCTGCTACTGCAGATGAACTGGATGGACCGGCATCGACCCGTGCTATCCTCTGGTACTGCACAGGTCCTGGCTGCTGCCGGGGTCTGCCTGTGTATACAACCGGGTCTGGGACATCACCATATAGTTCTTGGCCATCTCCTCATAGATGGCCCAGACCTGGTCGTGATCCTTGGCGAAATAGGACCCGCCACAAGAAGCATTCACCAAGCCCTGGAGCTCTGGTGTCAGCCCGCTAAAGAAGCTCTGCACAAGGTTCGGCTTCGAGATATCATGGTGCAAGCATCGGTCTGTGAGCTCACGGAACCTCTCCCATGCCTCATGGAATTGCTCATTGGGGAGCATGGAGAAGTTGCTTATCAGGGCCCTCACTGCATTCGTCCGCCCGAGTGGATAGTACTTGTTCAAGTACTCGGTGCGGAGCTGCTCCCAGGTGTACACAAACCTCCCCAAGTGCTTCAGCCAGGTGGCTGCTCTGTCTGCTAGGGAAAAGGGGAAGGCGATCATCCTGATCGTGTCCTGGTCCACCTGACAGTCGTGGACAGTGCTGCAAATCATCGGAAACTCCTGGAGGTGGAGATGGGGCTCCTCAGTCGCGAGTCCGTGGAAGCGGGGGAGTAGCTGCAAGGTGTTCGGGGGGAACTTGAAGTCCCTCACGATGGCTGGAAGTACTACCTAGTGGTGCGTCAGCGTCGATCCGGGGTTGTGCAACTCCCGCATCGGTCGTGGTGCTCCTCCTGCCGCGGCTGCGGCTGCTGCGGCTGCTGCTGCGGTTGCTGCATCAGCATCCTCTGGGATCCTCGGTCCCTCTCTCCTATGCTCGCGCTCTGCTCTCTCTGCTCGCATCTGCTCCATCTCTCTCCTCATGTCGAGCATGAATGCTCCCTGATCCCTCAACTGCTGCTGGACGGTCTCTAACGAGGCGATCAAGGTGGAGTTGATCGCTCCCTGATCCAATACGAAGTGCTCAGGCTGACGGGAGCGATCCTCAGAACTGCCGGCCATGGCGTCTGCAAAATCAAACGAGCCAAACTCAGGTGCTGTCAAATCTGTGAGTCTCTCCTCTGGTTCATATCTCTCAGAACTGAAAGAAAGGGGGTCGAGGGGGAACAGGGTGGAATTGTACTCGGGCTCGGAGAACTGGTCTCGGCTCTCCCGGGCCAACCTAGATGATTGGGTAGACGTGCCCGAAAGCGGTGCAGCCAAAGGCTGCCTAAGAGAGCGTCTACCCATCATCGTGATCTGGTCGAGTAGTGCGGATGGGATCTGGAAAAACTATGATCAGAATGCAAACCCCTCTGTTCACCAACGCAACGCGAGCTAAAGACCGTGAAGGCTCGGTTTAATTATCTTGTCCAATTTTATTAGGTGAACACTCAATCTATCAGAGCGCTTACGTGACCTGTTGGGATACCCGATGCTACTCCAACCGACTGGCCCGCACGGAAGAGTCGGTAGTCAGCTGGAAATAGCACCGGAGGGCTCTACCTAGGGTGCGGGTCACTCTCTCGCGCAAGAAAACCAAACAATGAGGGGGTTGCTCTCCCCAAGACAAATTTTTAAGGTGAATGTCATTTAGGGTCAACAGTTTTAGCAGTCCCAATTTTATGGTTTTTCTTTTTAATTTTTTTCAATAAAAACAAAGGCCTAACGAATTTTTCGGTTCTCCTGGTTATTTAATCCAAAACAAGGGGAGAAGACGAAAAAGCTGATGCACGATGAAATCAATGATGCATGCTGAGATAGAAATGCGTGCCTTGCCTCCAGAACTCTACATGCAAGTGATCCACGCAGAATTTAAAGACTGAAAAATAAACTACCTAAATGATGCAACGATAAAAACTGAGTCCTAGATGAGCAATTCTACTCACAGAACCGTCTAACTGGTCACCGACCTCCAAGCCAAAGGGTCCGGTCTTGGCCCACCCCTCCTCTGCCCGACAAATTGGGGGTGGGAGAAAGCGCTTTACGGGGCAGGCTGCGGCACGTATGCTACGAAGGAGATGAGTCAGTTATTTTTATTAATTGATTATTAGTAGGTCCAATTAAGCGCACTATAGGAACATGCAGATAATTAAGTGTGGGGACCCTACTAATTACGGCACAAGCAAGCATAAAATCCTACGTCTAGGGGCTCGATGAAAACCGCGTAAACACCGGAAAAGGCAGCTAAAAAGAAAACAAAACCAAAACCGCGAAAAAGCCACGAAAATCCTAAGGGTCCCCCGAGCACACCGGTGCTCGGCGAAACAGACCCGCGAAGCAATCAAGTCCAAGAGTCCAGTCTCTAAGTACCTGTATTATTACAATAATAATCCAAATAAAAATAAAAAGTCTAACTAAACTTCTACCACTCAACTCTCTCTCTCTCTCGCGCTCTCCTGCGGCTCCGTACAGAAGGGAGCCGCCTCCAAGTCCTACGGTTGCGTCGGCTCCTCGAAAGTCGCCTCCGCGGTCCTCGGGTCCTCGCAAGAAACAGAGACAAGTGGTCAGACCAAAATAATCAAATAATAATAATAAGAAAAATAAATGGCAATAAAATGAGGGTATATATGCAAAAAGGCAAAATAAAATAAACACTCAAAATAAAATAAAAACAAAACAAAAGAAAAGAAAATAAAACAAATTAAAACAAAAATAAAATATGAACAAAAGCCACGAAAAAGCCGCGAGCTCTGAAAGAGCCGCAAAAAGCCGCGAAAAAAAACGAGAATAAAATGAAAACTGCTAAGCCGTGCTCCCCGGCAACGGCGCCATTCTGATGATCGAGAAATGACCACTCGGATAAAGGTGCTAATCGGTCGTTGCGACCCAAGCGATCAAATGCGATCAATCAAGAAAAATAGACCACCAAGAGAGATAAAATCAATCAAACACACGAAAGCGGTCTTGCTATTAATTTAACCTGGTATAGTGACCAGGGTCGAACACAAGGAGCACGGGTTGGCCTGGCGGCCTACGAAGTAGTCAAAAAGGAAATAAAATCAAATAAGAAAATGTTTTTGGTGGTTTTTTAATTATTTTATAATTTTTTTGGATTTTTAATATATTAAGAAAATAATAAAAGCTAAGGAACTACACACTTCAACAATTTATTGAAAACACTAAAAATCAACCAAAAATTTAAACAAAAATATTTTTATGTGTTTTATAATTTTTAGTGTTTTTGGTGAATTTTTGGGATTTTTCTGATGTTCATTAAATTTTCTAAAAATCAAAAAGTGACTAAAACAGTAGGTACTGTCCAGCTGAGCTAAAAAAACCTAGATAAAATATCTAAAGGCCCCAAATTAGCTGGGAGGTAATTTTCCTGTAAAGATAATAAAACAAGGAAAATTTAGGCACCTAATTTATTATTTTTGGATTTTTAATTGATTTACTAGAATTTTTATAAGATTTTGAGTGTTTTTCAATTTTTAGTGGTTTTCAGTAATGAAAAATAGCCAAAATTGGCTAGAAAATCAAACACAACAAAACAAACAGTAGACACTTTTTTGTAATTTTTAGACACTATTTAATATTTTTTTTGGGTTTTTTAAGTTAGACAGTAGCGAAAATGGAGGTTTTTTAATTTTTAAAAATACCAAATGAAAACAAAAATGTCCTAAAAAATCCTCGAAAATTTTACACTATGGCAGGAGCCATGTATCCAATTTTCGTTGGATTTGGAGGTATTTTACTATTTTATCCAAAAATAAAGAAGGGGCACAGTGCACAGGGACCAAAGTGCAAATACCCGAAAGTCTGGGGGGTCTGGTGCAATTAACCTAGCGAAACACGTGCTACGCACGTGCCTGGGGCACTCAGGGAACCAAATGTAAGAAAAATAAGTTCCAAGGGCTTTCTGGTAACAGGTACCAAAAGTCCAGGGACCTATTCGCAAAATACCCAAAAATATCCGCACATGCTCAAATGTATCACGCACAGGGGTATAAATGCAAATAATAAAAAACTTTCATTCATTAAGGAACAACCAGAACTACAAGGGCATGTAATGCAAATACACCAGAAAGCACGTGTCGAAGCACGTGTCACATCACATATAGGGGCATAAATGCAAATAAAACTAAGCACGAGGTCCTCTATGCAAATATCCCAAAAACTAAATAACTATCTAAACTATTTACAGAACTAAATGCTAAATAAAAGAAACAGGAGGGCCTAAGGGTAATTTACCCTTTATTAAGGCGGACCGCAGGATGGGCGCCACATGGAGCGTCGAACGGTGGAGATCGGGGGTTGCTCCAAAGCTAGGGTCCTCGATGCGATCAGACGGCAGAGGGATCGCCACGTGGGGGATCCAACAGTGACGGGCATGGGTGGCTAATCCTCTCATGCAACGGACGGTCCAGATCACCGCTCCAAGATCTGACGGTGACTGCTCCTCCGGGAATGAACGACCCAGATGAAAACTGGAGGGGAACGATGATCGGACGGTTGGGGAAGATCCCGGAGGAACAGTTGGCCGGCGAAGTTCGCCGGCCTCGTGCGTGCGCTGTGGACCTCTCCTGCTGCTCATGAAGGTCGGAGAAGCTCCGCAATGACGTCCGGCAGCTGCTGGTGAACTCCGATGATCCAGCCGAGCCCTGGAGGGCTCCGGCGAGGTCGGCAGAGGCGAGGCTACTGGCCCGAATGACCCAAGCCCTCAGATAGGCTGGGTAGTACCTGCAAAGACGACCAGAAGACTCGCAGGTCGAGGGCAAACTGCCTCGACCCGGTTAGGCGAGGTGACGGTGAACTGTGGGGCGATATGGGCGAGCTCCGGCGAAGGGGGGGGGGGACGGAGGAGCTCGAATCCCAGCTCCTGTGCGAGCTGGGTTGGATGGGTATGCGGAGAAGATGCACGGGAGGACGTCGAAGGCTATGGCGAGGCCTGATGGTTGGATAGTGATGGGATGCGGACGGAATCGATGATGGACGGCGGAGCGGCGATTTGGGGGTAACTAGAAATTAAAGGAAAAGAAAGGCCTAAGGATCTACCTGGGTGGCTGAATGGGCTGTGGGCGAGATTGCGCAGCTCTGGGTCTTCGCCTCACGGAGCGCCGACGTCCGAGGCTCAAGCTCCTGCTGGTGGCGGAGCAAGGCGGCGAAGCTTCGCCGGATCAGTGTTCTCTCTCCCTCTCCTCGCTTCGACACCACGGGGGACAAGCTGTCACTCTCGCCTACGCAATGGAGCTCACGGGAGGTGGAATCGAATGGCCAAAGATGAGAAATGAGGAGGCGGAACTGGAGCTAAATATGGGTGAGGGTCCGGGAAGACAGGCGCGGGTAGGGCGTGGAGGCGCGCAGATCCCGATGTGGATACCCCGGCGAGGGTCTCGGATGTAGCATTAAGGAGTCGGACCTGGGGTTTCGGTGGTTGGCGATCGGGTTTAGCTGGGAAAAATCCGAGAAGTCGGGTACCCGCTAAGAACCCGTGTGAAGTGGTCCTGGGGGGGGGGGGGGTAGTTGACCGGGCGGTCAACATCCCCAGGGCCAATAGGGATCGGCCACGTGGCTGGATCTTAGAAGTGAAAATTAGGGTAGCTAGGGGCCGATTTAGCAAAAAGTTAAAACATGAAATATTTTTATTTTATTTTTACTATTTTTTAGTGATTTTTAATTAATTTTTCGAAATAAAAATAAGGTATATACATAGTAGGGTCATATATAGGTATATATACAATATATATATATGTTTTTAATTTTTGATTTTTAATTTCTTATTTTTGTACAATTTTATTCCTATTTTATATTTTATTTATTTTCATTATAAAATAAGGAATAAAAAGATATTTTTATTTCATTTTTATTATTTATTTACATGGGTGAAATAAATACATATATCCATTTATATACATGGTATATTTACAATATATTTTTGTGTTTTTAATTTTGTTATTTTTATTTTGTTTTTGTTTTAATTGTTTTTATTTTATTTATTTACACTATATAATATAGGATATTTACAAAAATTTTGGAAATTAATTTTATTTATTTATAAGGTTAAATAAATATAGGTAGTTCCATGTACAATGTGAAAGTGATATTTTTGTTCTTTTGATTTTTCTATTTTTATCTTGTTTTTATACTTATAAATATGTACAAGTATTTACAAACCCATTTGCATCTATTTTTGTGAGGAAAATATTCTTATTTTATTTACATAAGTATTTACACATATGAGCCCCTATCTCCCTCTACTTTGGCTTTTATGCGGTCAGGCCCATGCTGAGCCCTCCCTTGGGTTAGGTTGCTCAATATTTATTCTAAATATTTCCCTCTTTTTCTTTTTAATCTTTATTCTTTTATTTTTGCACAAAAACATGCTAATTATAGGTTTTTACACAATGCATGCTTTTGGTAATTATTTGTATTTACACATATCTACATGTATTTGCAAAGGTTTTTGTATCTAAAATATAAGAATAAAGAGTGATGAATGAGTATTCATCATCGGGTCACATGGCTCACCCAGAACAGGCCACGTGACCCAATCAGATTATTAGGAACAAGAGATTGAAATATGAAGGTCAAGATGGCCGAATTTGAGAAAACTCAAAACATGAAAGTTGTAGATCTCGATGAGATCTACAAGTTTCATGTTGACCAAAATTGGAGATGAGGTCAACTGAAGTCACCAAATATTTTAAAGGGTATTTTTAAGGCTAAAAATACCACAGATTTTAATTTTGCTATTTTTTGTGATTTTTAATTTATTAAGGACTCTAATAATTACATGACATTATCTGGGTTTTATTGACACAAAGCTAAGCAATGGGGTTAAAAATGGACAATTAAGATGATGAAATTTGGTTTCATCAATTAGGTCACTCAATATTTATTCTAAATATTTTCCACTTTTTCTTGTGTTTCTTTATTCCTTTATTTATGCACAAAAACATGCTAATTATGCATATTTACATGATGCATGTGTTTTGACAACTTATGATATTTACACATATTTACAAGGTATTTGGCCAAGGTTTTTAGCTAAAATAAAGGAATAAAGAGTGATGAATGGGGATTCATCACCCCCTATACTTAACTTTCCTAGTCCCTTAGCAAACACTTATTCGAAAAAGAAAAGGAAAAGAAAAAGAGAGGAAATGCAAGGATCAATGCTGGTTATTAAACTTGTCTTCATTAAATTGAAATATGGAGCTCGATCAGATCTTTGGATTATTAATGTGTCGGAACCTTATTTGGACTCAGGTTTAAAACTCAACAGCCTCTAAGATCCACTAATCTATGGTCAAGCCTCAATAATCCAGATCAGAACAAGTCTACATACACAAACCCTGAAGACCATGAATCTTTCCTTGCATAGTGTAAGTGAGGTATAGCTCTCCACCTCAGAAGAAGCAAAATGACAACCCTCTCCAACAAGGTAACTCTATGACCCTAATCTGGCCACTCTTTCCTCGAGGAGCGGGGTATTCCCTTCTAAGTTCAAGTTCAACCGTCTCAAGAAGAGGGGGAAGAAGAGAATGGACCATGGCCAGTGTAGCCATGTATCCATGGGAGCTCAACCAGTGTAGTTAAGTCTCCCTGCTGCAAGCTTCATAAGATGGAACATGAGTCTCAAGCTTTTCTTATTGCACTATATACACTCTGGTGAGATTATCAATTTCTCTCAGACCCACCACTTTTTTGGAGTTCTTTTCTTTTTGCTTTTTTTTGATGTGCATATGTACAACATATCTACAAAGTGCAGCATATATACATAAGGAGTTTTTCCTCTTGAGCCAGTAGACTATCCCTCTTTTGAAGCATTATTGCAACCCACAACTCCTGTCGTTAGACCTCATGGCAACCAGACCAAGTTGAGACGCACTTCCTTCACTATAAGAAGAAGAGAGGTTCCGCCTAGAAGTACTACCCTCATATGCTACCCCAAGTCAAGGAAGACTGCCTCCTCAACACCTCATCCGTAGAGAGCTCGGTGTAAAGTGCGGGTCCAAGTCAAGCCATTGTCTATATGAGTCATGTGTGTGTTGTTAAGTGCTCTGCTTAGGCTCATCGAGATGACATATGATCATAGCCTAGTGGACTCAAAGAATTAAGTCACCATGGACCTGAAAAGTCTCAACCCTAAGCCCTATAAGGTTCCTCTTAGAATTAGATGGATTAAGATCTTAATCAAGCTCCATTTTCCAATTTAATTCCAGGCTAGTTTAAATGTCAACTATGATCCAGGAAAAACTATACAAATATTTACAAAGATGTTATTTACAAACTATTTATACATGTGCAAAATTTTTGAAAAATATTTTGAAACATGGATGTATGCATGAATGCAAGTTTTGCAAAATATGTACACAAATTTACACAATGTTTTTGCAAACTTTTGATTTTCAAAACATTTTATAAAAATTTTGTACTATATACATAATTTTGATATGAAAATATTTACAAGATATTTACATAAAAATTTTTTTTGCAAACATTTTTACAAAAATAATTTGTACAACTAGCTATGTATGTGCAATAAAAGAATTTTATTTACAAGGAAAAATTTTCAATTTTTTATGGATTTTTGGTTTTTAGCCATTTTTATTTATTAACACACTCACACAAAGTACGAGTTATGGCTAAAGTATATATGGAATATATATACACCCCCTATACATAGCTCGAACGATGTCCTCAGAGTCAAGAGCGATGAAGAAGACATAGCTCGTGCTTGGTAGAGGGAAGTGAAAAGGAAGGCTATATACAAAGACGAATGAAAGAATAGAATGAAGAGAACTCGGTGTTTCCCCCTATACTTAGGATCAAATAATCCTAAGTATAGCAGACTGTACATGAAGGGAAAGCCGAGTGAGAATGTACATGGTCTACCTCCCCTATACTTATTGTAAAATATCCCTAAGTATAGGCAGCAAAACAGAGGTAAAAATGAATCAATAGAAACTCAAAAGTCTCACACCCCCCTATACCTAGGGTAAAGTGCACCCTAAGTATAGCAACGTCGAAGATGTAAATGGGGTGTTAGACTGAAGAATGGTGTGATATGGACAGCCGGATCTGTACAAGTCGGGAGGATAGTGATAATCAGGCGTGAGATGCAATAGATGTGAGTCAAGAGACCACATCTCACGCAAAGTGAATCAGGGCAACATCAACGACCCGCGGCTCATGATTGAGATATGGCTTAAGCCGCTAGCCGTTCACACGAAAGGTAACATCAGAAGACAACTCAGATATATCAATACTCCCATTGTCATGTACCTTTCTAACCAAATACGGTCCCTTCCATTTGCTATGTAGCTTCCCTGTAAATAGATGGAGCCTAGCATCAAACAAACCATACTCTCTATCCTGGCTCAAACTGCTTGTGGCTGATATGAGAATCATGTCACTCCTTCACTCTCTCCTTGTAATGCAGGCTGTTTGAAAAGGCGGTATCATGAAGCTCCTCCAGGGCTGCTAACTCTGCCCTCCTCTGATCTCCTACACTCTCTGGATCCAAAAGTATATCAGTAACAACCCAAAGTGACCTATGTCTTAGCTCAACAGGTAAAGGGCACGGCTTGCCATACACGAGGTGAAAGGGAGATGTACCCAAAGGAGTCTTGAAAGACGTCCTATATACCCACAAGACCGAGTCCAAAAGCTGTGACCAATCCTTTCGGTCAGGGCGGACGACTTTCTGCAATATAGTCTTGATCTCCCTGTTTGACACTTCAGCAAGACCATTCGTCTGAAGGTGTTATGGAGTGGCAACTCGATGGTCTATGCTGAACTCGCTAGTAAGGGCCTTTACCTAGTCGTTGACGAAATGATACCCCCTGTCAGATATCAACACTCGAGGGACCCCGAACCGTGAAACGATATTCTTCCTCAAAAATCTATAAACAGTCCTAGCATCTGCGGTTCGGGCGGGGATGACCTCAACCCAACGACTCACATAATCCACGGCCAACAGAATGTACTCGAATCCCTGTGGGTTGCATCGGCATCATATCACGCTGTCCACAAGTGCCCATCCTCTGACAGTCAGTACATCTCTTCACGAATTCATCAGAGTCCTTGAAGAGAGTAGGCCACCATAGGCTGGATTGGAGCACTTTCTGTGCCGTTCTCCTCCAGAAGTGATGTCCTCCTGCCTCAAGCTTGTGGTAGTAAGTGAGGACGCTATGGTGCTCCTCCTGAGGAATGCACCTACGCCAGACTCTATCCCCTCCTTCATGATAAAGGATGGGATCCTCCCAATGGTAAAACTTGGCCTTCACGAGGAAGGTCTCAAGTTTCTGCCTGGGCCAATCTTGTGGAACTTTCTTGGCGACAAGATAGTTCACAATATTGGCATACCATGGGAGAGAGGTGATAGCAAGGATCGCCTCATCTTGGAAGGTCTCACAAATAGGCTCAGTCTGCTCAGAATCCTCAAGATGCTCTAATCGGGAGAGATGGTCCGCCACCACGTTCTTGACTCCAGGCTTATCCTTAATCTCTATATCAAACTCCTGGAGTAGAAGGATCCATCTAGTCAATCTGGCTTTGGCATCCTTCTTTGCCATGAGGTACATGATGGCAGTATGATCAGTGTAAATGGTCACTCTAGATCTAATGATGTAAGATCTGAACTTATCTAGGGCGAAAACTACGGCTAGCATCTCCTTCTCAGTGACTGTATAGTTCCGCTGCACGGCATTCAATGTACGGCTAGAGTAGTGAATAGTAAATGGGACTCCATCCCTCCTCTGTCCTAGCACGGCCCCTACGGTAAAATCGGAGGTGTCCGTCATGATCTCGAATGGGAGAGACCAATCGGGTGGCTGAAGAACAGGAGCCTCTACAACACAGCGCTTGAGAGTCTCAAACGACGATAGACACTTATCATCAACAAAGAACTCGGTGTCTTTCATCAGCAGATCAATCAACGGTCGGGCAATCCTGCTGAAATCATGAATGAAGCGTCTGTAGAAACCGACGTGTCCCAGAAAAGACCGTAACTGCCGCAAGTTGGACGGTGGATTGAGTTTTCTAATGACATCCACCTTGGCCGGATCAACCTCCATGCTCCTGTTGGAGATGATGTGGCCAAGCACCATCCCTTAAGTCACCATAAAGTGACTCTTCTCCCAAGACAATACAAGGTGAACCTCTATGCATCGCTGAAGGACTCGGTCTAGGCAGTCAAGACAAGAGTCGAATCCGTCGCCGTAGACCGAGAAATCGTCTATGAAGACCTCCAAGCACTCCCCCACCATGTCCGAAAAGATGGACAACATGCATCTCTAGAACGTCGCCTGAGCGTTGCACAATCTGAATGGCATGCGTCTGAAAGCATATGTCCCGAAGGGACAGGTGAAGGTGGTCTTGTCCGGGTCCTCGGGCGCGATGGCCACCTGATTATGGCCGGAGTACCCATCCAAGAAACAATAATGGCTCTTCCCTGCCAGTCTCTCAATAATCTGATCAATAAAGATCAGGGAGAAATGATCCTTCGTGGTGGTCTGGTTGAGTCATCTATAATCTACGCAGACCCGCCAAGAAGTGGGTACCTAGGTAACGATCTCCTCTCCAGACTCGCTGACAACTGTAGTGATGCCCGTCTTCTTGGGCACCACATGCAACGGACTCACCCACTTAGAGTCGGAGATGGGGTAGATAAAATCGGCGCTCCACCATTTCGAGATCTCCTTCATGACAACATCTCTAAGATTTGGGTTCAGCCGCCGCTGGAACTTACGTGACGGCTTTGCCTCCTCCTCGAGATAGACATGGTGGGAGCAAATGGCCGGACTTATCCCCTGGAGATCATCTACACTCCATCCTATCGCCTTGCGGTTCTTTTCAATAACCCCCATCAGACGGGATTCCTGCTCTCCAGTCAAATCAGCGGAGATAATGACTGGGTACATCTCATGCTCACCCGCAAGGAATCTGTACTTCAACGACGCTGGTAGCAGCTTCAGCTCTGGACAAGTAGGTGCTGGCAAATATGGCCTCTGAAAAGTCTGAGTGAATGTTGCCAAATCTATATGGGAGAATGAAAACTCTCGCTCGCAATCCGTATCTGGAAAAGGCTGCTTTGTTAGACTGTCTCTGCTCTGCATGGAATCAACCTCCTCCCTAGCTGTAGGCTCAGTAGAAGTCAGACACGGTATCAAATCATTGAACTCTGCCCAATAAATATCTGACTCTGAGGGATCTGTATCAGACTCACAAAAATCTATCTCGCGGTCGGGAACTGGCTTTGTTGCCTGAAAAGTATCCTGGACCAAGAACGCACTCTCCAAGCTCTCCCTTGCTGGCGTCTCTGCATCAGCGAACTCTGAGGGTGAGAGGATGGCATGTGCGACTGGATCTACCCAAACTGCCTCGTCATTTGTGATCACAAAATCACAGTCCTGGTGGATGTCTCGCCCTGCCTCTGTCATCTGCTCTGAATCGGTAGTCGGCTCTGAACAAGCTGAATCTCTAGCTCTAGTCTCCTCGACCGTCTCTATTTGTATACTCTCGCCCTCGACATGAAAGTATACCTTCCCGCTATCATGGTCGGACACTGCCTTGGCTGTGGCCAAGAATGGGCGTCCTAAAATGATGGGGGTATCGGTCACAGACTCAGTGATCTCCATGTCCAACACAACCAAGTCCACGGGGAATTTCAGGCCCTGAATTGTGATGACAACGTCCTTCAGCATCCCCTTCGACCTCTTGATAGATTGATCAGCAAACTGAAGGACCGTCCTGCTCTGTCGTAGAGTGCCCAACTCGAAGTGGTCGAGAAGGGCTGTCGGATGTAGGTTGATTGAAGAATCGCTGTCTAATAGAGTGCGGTCGAACCTTTGCTCATGGATGTGGCATCTGACGTACGGGGCTCCTGCATCTGGCCTCTTGGCTGGCAGACGGTTCTGTATCGTGAAACAAGTGGCTCGAGTAAGCACATAGATCTCAGACTGATGGTTCCTCCTCTTCTTCCTGACTGTGGTCCTGTCTCTGAGTGATCTCTAGAGGAGAGGGATGTGCTCCAAGGCCTCCTGAAGAGTCAGCTGGATATGGAATCTATCGATCATCTATTGGCTGAACTCTATCTAGTGATTCTTTTTCTGATTTTCTATTTTCTTCCCTTTTTCCATGTGAAGTGCTCGTGGAAAGGGGATCACAGGGTCCTTCTCAGATGAAGGACTAGGAGAGGGCCTGGCATGCTCATGAACAACAGAATCCACACAAACATCATCAATCAACACATGTGGATCCGAAAATAACAAACCCTTTCATTTATTTCCAGAAATGTCCTGAGATACATGTACAGATGGAAAGACAACATGACTAGCAGAAGTAGGAATGGTGGCCTCAGTACCACCCTCGGCATGTCGACTCGCGGCATCAGTATCGTGCTCTGGCTCAGCAACTGTGGTGGCATCAGTACCACCTCCTCCAACTAGTGAAGCGACGGCCTCAGTACCGTCGGCTGGATCAACATCCATGGTGGCATCAGCACCAACGTCATCATCTCTCGCGGCATCAGTAACGCGTTCCTCCTCGCCTGGCGCTTTGGAAGTAGCATGAGATCGTCGCTCAAACGAGGCGCCTCCTGCTGGCATCCTACCGCTCCTAAGTGTAACAAAATCAGCATCAAACATGTATGCAGACAAATCACCAAATGAATCACTAGGAGTGATAATCTCTATGAACTCTACCTGCTCAGACTTCCTCTTCAGATTGTTCGGGTTCGGCTCAATCTAGGCAGGGATGGCGGCCTTCCCTCTCACGATCTCCCGCATCTCCTGGAAGAACTCATCCATCTCCCGTCTAAAGGTAGACTACTACTCGGTCATGAGGCAGGCTAGGTCATCTAAGGCAGGGTTCTCATAGGCTGGCCCATGAGAATCCGACGAGTGGCCTTGTTGGTAGTGAGGTTGCTGTTGCTGGTGCGGGTGAGAGGGGTACTGTTGTCGATGATACTGCTGAGGCTGCTCTCGCCTCCAGGCTTGTCCCTGTTGATAGGGAGGAGGACCATATATCTGGTGGTGCTGGGATGACTGCTGCTGGTGGTGAACTGGGGGTTGGGGCTGCTGGTGCTGCTCTTGCTGATGGTCGTACTGGCCGCCTTGAACTGGAGGCTGCTGCTGGGAACTGGTGCCTCCGACCGACCAGCGGAATCCAGGATGGTCTCATCGGATACCAGGCTGAGGGCAGTCGTACCAAATCCCGTTGACATCCATCAACGGCTCCGGCTCGTAGGAGGGTGGCGGGAGTACTGCCAGGGGCTGATCCGGCTGGTAGACCACCATTTGAGTGTCTGGGGATGGTGGTGATTGGTAGTATGGCTGTGGCTGCTGGTACGGCTCTGCCTGTACAAGGTGAACCTGTCTAGGCTGACTGGAGCGCTGGGACGAGCTACCATTGCTGCTCGGATCTCCTCGTGCCTGAAGATGGGGCTGAGAAGTCGTCTGTGCCTCCTTGAGACACATGATCTGCGTCTTCAGGTCACTCAGTGTATGTGCCATCTGATCCATCTGAGATATGCCCTGGCACTGCTTCTTCTCAATGATCTCGATCCGGTCCAGCTTCTCGATGATGATCCCTAGGTCTGCAGCTATAGACTTGGCCTGTGCGGCCGTCGCGGACGAAGTAGAAGGACCGGCATCGACCCGTGCTATCCTTTGAAACTGCACGGACTGTGGCTGTGGGCGTCCCTGAGTATAGAGGCGGGTCTGGGACATCACTGTGTAGTTCTCGGTCATCTCCTCGTAGATGGACCAAACCTGATCCTCATCCTTGACGAAGTAGGAATCTCCACAAGAAGCATTCACCAGGCCCTGCAGCTCTGGTGTCAACCCACAGAAAAAGCTCTGAACTAGGTTCGGCTTCGTGATATAATGGTACGGGCATCTATCGATAAGTTCACGGAACCTCTCCCATACCTCGTGGAACTGTTCATTGGGGAGCATGGAGAAGTTGCTGATCAGGGCCCCTGCTGCATTGGTCCGCCCGAGTGGATAATACTTGTTCAAGTACTCGGTGCGGAGCTGCTCCCAGGAGTATACGAATCTCCCTAAGTGCTTCAACCAGTTGGCTGCTCTGTCTGCCAGGGAGAAAGGAAAAGCAATCATCCTGATGGTGTCCTCGTCCACCTGCCGATCGTGGACTGTACTACAGATCATCTCAAACTCCTGGAGATGAAGATGGGGCTCCCTAGTGGCGAGCCCGTGGAAGCGGGGTAGGAGCTGAAGTGTGTTCGGGGGGAACTTGAAGTCCCCTACGATAGCTGGAAGTACCACCCACCAGTGTGTCAGTGTCGATCCGGGGTTGTGCAACTCTCGCATCGGCCTCGGCTCTGCTGTTGCGGCTGCTGCGGTTGCTGCCGGCTCATCGAGTCTCCGTGGTCCATCTTCGGGCCCGCGCTACTCATGGTCGGCTCTCATCTGCTCCATCTCTCTCCTCATCTCTACCATGAAAGCCCCCTGATCACGTATCTGTCTCTGCATGGTCTCGAGGGAAGCTAACATGGTGGTGTTGATCGTACCCTGGTCCAGAACATATGTGGTCATCTCTGGTCTCGGACCATCAGTGCGCTCCTCGCTACTGGCCATGATTTCTGCAAAGGCAAAAGACCCAAACCCATGTGCCGAAATATAAACTGTCTGTTGTCTCGCATCTGGCACTGCTAACTCAGGAATAAAAGAAGGGTGGTTAAGGGGGAACATGGCGGAATCGAACTCGGGTTCGGAGAGTGGGTCTGAGCTCTCACGAACCAACCTAGATGAGTGGGCTGGAGTGCTGAAAAGTGGTGGAGCCAGAGGCTGCCTAAGAGACCTCCTGCCCATCATCTTGATATGGCGAGTCGGGCGGATGAGATCTGGAAAATAAACAAGATGAGCAAACAAACCCCAAATTCACCTACTCCACGCTGAGCTGAAGACCGTAAGAGCTCGGTCAATTATCTTGTCTATTTTATTTAGGTGATCATGTCAGGATATCAGAGCGGTTACGTGACCTGTTAGGAATCTGACTCCCCCAGGAGACTGTCCCGATCCCGAACTAGATCTTTCCCAGCCAGTACAAGCCGCGGATCGTTTACCGGCTACCCGATTGGCTTGCTCTGTTAAGGATATCGCGGCCCACTTTACCGGAGACCGGAGTGATCCTCACTGGAGAACGACTAGCCCAGAAGCAATAGTCTAAAAAAGAGGTCAAATATGGCTTTAACCTAGGGTGCGGGTCACTCTCTCGTGCATACAAACCAGACAATGAGGGGGTTGCTCTCCTCAAGACAGATTTTTAGGTGAGGTGTCTTTTAGGGTCGAGTTTGCTTAGCAGTCCCAATTTTATAGTTTTTGTTTTTTAAGTATTTTTCAAATCAAACAACACCTAATGAATTTTTCGATTATCCTGGTTACTTAAGTCCAAAAACAGGGGGGAGAAGGCGAAAAAGCCGATGCGCGATGAAATCAATGATGCATGCAAAGTAAGAGATGCGTACCTGACTCCAGTAGTCTACATGCAAAATCATCCGTGCATAAAATAAAGACAGAATATAAACTACCTATATGATGCACGAGAATCCGGCCTTAACGAAGCAATTTCTACATGTAAAGAGCTGATGACTAACTGGTCAATTAGGAGGGGTCGGTGTCCGGTCTCGGATGCCGATCAGTGCCCGCTACAACGGGTCCTGCCAGCGTTGTATATGACCTCTAGCGGCTCGGGACCCCTCAAGTGATCAGATTAGACTTTTCTTTATTAATTTTATTTAGGTCCAATTATGATCTAATAGGTACAAGCAGATAGTTAAGTGTGTGTACCCTAATTATTACGGCGCAATCACAGAAAATCCTAAGCTAAGGCCGAACTGCGAGAATCAAATAAGCAGTAAATAAACGGTCAGAAAACAAAATCGGCGAAAACCGCGGTGAGGTCCCCCGAGCACACCGGTGCTCGACAAAACAATCCCCGATATCACCCAAGTGTCCAAGTGTATGGTCCTATGTTATTACAACAAAATAATTCTGCTGAAAAGAAAACTAATCTAATCTAAACTATCTCCGCGGCTATTCCGCGGCTCCCGCACTCCTGCTCAGCTTCTTGCATCCTCCTGTGGCTCCGTAGAGAATAGAACCGCCTCCGACTCCCGCGGTTGCGTCGGCTCTTTGAGAAGAGCCGCTTCGGTCCTCGGGCCCTCGCAAAAATTCAAACAGAGGTGTGTCAGAAACAGTTATTATAAAAATAAAAGACAAGCAATAAAAGAGCACTATATGCAGAAGTAAAAATAAAGAAAACAAAACAAACAAAAACAAAAATAAAATAAAATAAAAGAAAAACAGAGACAAACGAAAAGCCACGAAAAGTCGTAGAAAACCGAAAAGCTGCGGACAAAGCCGTGAAAATAAAACCGAATAAAAATAAAAAAAATGAAGACTACTAAGCCATGCTCCCCGACAACGGCGCCATTATGATGAGCCGAAAAATGACCAAGACCCGGGTGAAGGTAATAGACAAGGGTCGTTGCGACCCGGATCTCGGTACTCAGCTCAACAAGAAAACAAAGAACCACCAAATAATAAATCAATCAAGAAAACACAAGAGCGGTCCTCGCTAGTTTATTAACCTGGTATAGCGACCAGGGTCAGACTCAGGGAGCACAAGATGGCCTACGAAGTAGTCAAAAAGAATAAAAAAAGAAAATGTTTTTGGTGGATTTTAATTATTTTTAAATTTTTTGTGTTTTTAATTATAAGGAGAAAGAGAAAACAAGCAACAACAACAATTTATTTAAGCACTCAAAATTATCCAAAAATTAAAAAAATGTTTTTGTATTTTTTATATTTTTAAGTATTTTTGGTGAATAATTCAGAATTTTCTAATTTTTATATGATTTTCTAAAAATTAAGAAAGTAGAAAAATAATGCTTAATGTGCAACCAGACTTGAAAGACCAATTAAAAATAGATAATTGGTTATAAAAATCTAGAGAAAACTTTTATGAAAAATATAAGCAAAATCTAAGCTACAGGAAAAGAGTTTGCATTTTTTTGAATTTTTATTGATTTTTATAAGATTTTTAGGGTTTTTCAATTTTTATAGGTTTTATAAATCCAAATAAGCCAAAAAATGGTAAGAAGGTAGAAAACGCTAAAACTAACTATTCCTATATTTTTTAGAATTTTTAGAAAAGTTTTTATATTTTTATTTGATTTTTCAATTCAGACAGTAAGAAAAATCAAACGAGCCTCGAAAATGTCCCAAAAATTTAGGGAATTTTTACACAGTGGCAGGAGCCACGTATCCAAATTTCACCTAATTTGGATTTGATTTGATACTTTATTCAATAAAAATAAGGCACACAGCTCACAGGGACCTATATGTAAGAAAACATAGTTCCAAGGGTCTAATAGTAACAAATAAAGAAAGCCAATGGCCCCTTATGCAAAAAGTCCAAAATCTCACGCACATAGCACGTGGTTCAGACACAGAGGGGCATAAGTGTAATTCCTATTTTAAAATATGCAATCAATAACATTCAGGAAATACAGGACGAAACATGCAAATATCCCACATCTCACATGTCGATGCATGTGGCTCACATAAGCAAGGAATAAATTGCAAATAAAATAAACCTAGGGTCCTAACTACAAATGTTCCAAAATAAAAACAACGTGCTAAAATATTTACACGACTCAACGACAAATAGGAAAATGACAGGGGCCTAAGTGAAAATTACCCCTTTATTATGATGAGGAAGTGCCACGTGGAGATCGAACGGCTGAGAATAGAAGACGCCTCTTCGCTGGATGAAAGGTCCTGATCAAGCCTAGATGAAGATCGGACTGCTAATAACTCCTCACGAACGGATGTGCACGATCTAGTCTAGCACGCGGGGTTGATCGGACGGTGCTGGAGGACTCTCGAAGAACACATCGCCCGCGAAGTTCGCCGGCTCGATACACATGGTGGAGGGGTCCTCAGACGTTGTTGATATCGGCAAAATGAAGCTCGGTCTCTTCCGCAGGTGATGGGCACCTCTGATGAGGCCGGGGACCACCGGAGTGGCCCAACGATGAAGGAGGAGCGAAGCTCCTGTGCTCGGATATGCGTACCCTCAGATGGGTCTCTTTTACCTGCAAAACAACACAGCAAGACTCCTGGGTCGAGTGTAAAGTGCCTCGACCCAGTTAGGGGTGGAATGGGTGGTTGGATGGGTCGGAACGGAGGTCTTCGGCGAGGCGTCGGCGGAGGAGACCCGAGGCCCTGCTCCGAGGCAAGACAGGTTGATCGGATGGGTGAAGAACGTGGATAGAGATCTTGTGGACGTGAATCAATGGTCAGATGAGTCTACGGATGAGCGGAGCACGGGGAATCGACCGGCGAAGCCCAACGGTGCAAATGGGCGAAATTGAAAATTAGGTGAATCTAAGGCGAATCGGGACTACTTGATGGGCGCAGTCGACTAGGCTGAAGCTAAGGAAGCTCCTGGGTCTTCGCCTCAATGGTTCGTCGGGGCCAGAGGCTAGGGCGCACCACACGGCGGTGCACGGTAAAGAAGCTCGCCGGATCAGTGGCTGGGACCTTCCCTCCTCGCTGCAACACTCCTCTCCGATAGTTGTCACTCTAGGAAAGAGAATGGAGCCCCTGGAAATGGAAGACGAGGCCAAAGATGGCATGAAAGTGCGGTCGGAGGTGAGCTATATACATGTGAAGATCCGACAAAGAAGGGGTCGGGCGAGGTGCAATGGTGCACGGATCCCTAAAATCTCCCCTGGGCGAGTGTCTCGGATGGATCAAGTGTAAATGGAGCTCGAGGTTTTGATTGATGGTGGTCGGATCGACTCACAAAAAATTGGAGAAAACGGGTCGGCGAAGCAGATCCGCCAAGGTGTGATCCTGGGGGGACAGTTGACTGGGGGTCAACATCCCCCGTGGACCAATGGGAGGCCGCTATTTATTAGTTATTTGAAAATTCAATTAAAAATAGTAGATGACTTTATTTTTAAAACTTTTCAACATGAAAAATGTTTATTTATTTTCAAAGTATTTTTTAGTGATTTTTAATTATTTTTTTGAAAAAAATTATGTATTTACATTATATTATTAATATATATAGGTATATACACATATGTATTTTTTTATTTTTAATTATTTATTTTTGTACAATTATTCCAATTTTTAATTTTATTTATTTACCACATAAAATTTGGAATAAAAAGATATTTTTATTTTATTTTTATGATTTATTTACATGAGTTAAATAAATAGATTTATATACATATGTACATGGTATATATACAAGGTGGAAAATGATTTTTATTTATTTTATTTTTTTTATTTTTCTGATTTTTATTTTATTTTTATAAATATGTACAAACTATGAGAAAAACTTTTCATTTTTTTTCAAGGAAAATAAAATAAAATTATTTATATACATGGGGTTATGTACACATGATTGACCTTATCTCTCTCTACTTGGTTTCTTTTGCGGTCAGGCCCATGCTGAGCCCTCCCTTGGGATTAGGTCACTCAATATTTACTCTATATATTTCCCTCTTTTTCTTGTGTTTCTTTATTCCTTTATTTATGCACAAAAACATGCTAATTATGCATATTTACATGATGCATGTGTTTTGACAACTTATGATATTTACACATATTTACAAGGTATTTGGCCAAGGTTTTTAGCTAAAATAAAGGAATAAAGAGTGATGAATGGGGATTCATCAGGGGTACAAGCAGGCCAGTGCGAGGTGGTAGAGCTACGGGAGAAGGGGGTTTCGGGGGCTCCCGGTGGGCTGTAGGTCCCGCGGGGGGCCGCGAGGGTGTGGGGGGGGAGTTGACCTGGAGGGCTGGGGAGAGTTGGGGCGCATGCTCGAAGGGAGGTAGGATGGGGGGCAGGCAGGCCGGCTCCAGGCGGTGGAGTTGCGGGTCCACACGGGGGAAGGGGGTTCGGGGGCTCGTGGTGGGTTGCAGGCCCCGCGGGCGTCCGCGAGGGTGGGGGTGGCGGTGGCTCTGCTTGAGGCTACAGGCTGGAGGTCCTGGGGGAGGGGCTCTGCTTGAGTCGGTGGGCCAGAGGTCTTGCGGGGGTGTTCGACGTGGAGGGGGAGGGTTGGCGGAGGGGAGGGGTAGGCCTGGGATGGAGTGGGCGGGGGATTCCTGATCTGGGGGTGCTCGACAGGGGCTGCATCAGCGGTGATAGGGGTCGGCGGGGAGGAGGTGGTGGTCGACGGGGATGGGGACAGGTGGTTGCTGACGAAGAGGAGGAGGTAGGGGGAGGGTACCTGTTTGTAAAGAATACAACTTAAAGGGTAAAAATTGTAAAATATTTGACGGATGCCGTCATAGTTAACGGAATATTTGATGGAAGTTAACTCGAAGGTTATGTGTGTGAGAGTTAAGACTATTGAGGGTTTTGGAAGTAATTCACAATTATACAGGGTTATGATTGTAATTGCAGAATTACTAAGGGTTATGGATGTAAAAATCCCTATTGATAAATGAAGTTTGTTTTACAGCTTTTTCATCTGTGTGTACCATGTGCAATGTGCATGTTTTATTTTGACAAATATTTTTCTAATTTTCTACACATTATTATGTACAAGTTTTGTGTTGGAAATTTTATTATTTGATGTGTATATTAAAGAAGAAAATAATGTAATGTTTAGCTATTTACATGGTATATTGCTCTTATTTCCCCTTACTTTATTACTGATCGATCTAGTCAATATAGACTAGATCTCAGAGTTTTGGGTCAGTAAGTATCTTTGATAATTCCTTTATTTTTCTTTTCTTTTCTTTTCTTTCTTTTATTTTGGGTTTAAATATAAATATTTGCATGCTAATTACACAAGAATGTTAGATATTAATTTATGCAACTTAATGATATTTACAGGTATTTTACTAGGAATTTAAAGATAAAATAGAAGAATAAAGATGAAAGAATGATTATTAACCACGGGTTTGAGATGTGCATAAAAAATAATGCAAATAAAAATATGCTTTACAGATACTTAAAGATTTGAATGTGATAACCTATACTGTTGTACAACACGGCTTAAAAGATTCATCCTCTACACTTCCATCAGTCAGTTGTCTACTAATCCTCGTTACATCAAATCGACGGTAATAAAATCCTACTTAAAATGTGTAGTTTTCTTGAACATCACTCAAGAATAAGTTGTACCTTATGCTAAAGGTAGGAATCCACACCTTCGGTATTGGATTTACAAAATCAACTGTAAGCTACTTTACTTAGATATATATTGAATTTTGTCCCTCAACTGGATCTATTGAATTTATGAACAGTTGGCTTAATTACTTTTTATTCACAACGACCAACATTTTCTTCGAATGTTGACCTTGTTAACATGATTAGTCGACCGGGCAACGAGATCACTCCATAGGTGGGTTTATTTGGTCAAATTTTATTTTTAAATTTATTTTTTGTATTTTAACTCTTTTACAAAGATCTTATGGAAATTAAAAAAGCATAGACTTTTCAAGCTCATCGATCAACATATATTGAGCTTAGTTTGTGATAATAAAATAATCAATAAGGCGCCTGCTGAGAGTATCATATAGTTTTAGACTTGATATATAAATCTGTCTAGTCAACATGCCTGCAATAATTGTTACTAGAGCAAAAAATATATATTTGCGAATATCACTATCGAAATTAAACTACGATTAGAGATCACTTTTTCTCATTTATTTATTTTTTTTAAATTTCTTCCGCGAATATATATCACTATATTTTTATATTATGCCATTCAAATTTTGTGCGAAACAGAGACTCTTACAGTCTCTATCTAGACAGTCATTTTTTCAACGGTCGTAGAATTATTGAAATCGGCTATGTCTGGATGGATGTTGTAGAAGTCTCTGTTTCGCACGGAATTTGAATGACATAATATAGGGATATAATGATGAATATTCACGGAAGAATTTTTCAAAAAAATTAAAAAAAATGGAAAAAGAATGGGGCGGGGGAACTAAGTTAGCTCCCCCTCGGAGCAGCACCAAGTAACACACACACACACACGCACGCACGCACGCACGCACGCACGCGCGCGCGCGCGCGCGCACACACACACACACACACACACACATATATATATATATATGGGTTAAATGAGGCTACACTCTGGGTGTAGCCAATTGGCTACTCCCACACCCAATTTTCTCCTATTTTTTAATTTTTTTGAAAAAAATGAAAATATGTATATTCATCAGTATATCCCCCTAACATGTCATTTCAATTTTGTCAGAAACAGATGCTCCTATGCCCTTCATCTGAGGGGGTGGTCAATTTCAGCAATACCGAGACCGTTAAAATTCCATAGTCTTGATGGAGGGGATAGAAGTCTCGAATTAGGTCGAATTTTTAATGACAGCATGGTAACATATTGGAATGTAAAGTCCAATAAGTTTCATTTCAGAAAAAAATACAGGGGAAAAAGGGTTGGAGCATGTAAGTTAAGTACACCTAGAGAGCATACTCCTTTTTCCCTATATATTTGACTTTTCTAGAGGGCCCTATGCCCATTAACATCTTGGTGAGCACCAATTCTAAACCATACACGTGTATTAGCAATAACTATATTTCTAATTATAGGATACCACATATTTAACAATTACTATATTTCCTATTATACAATGTTCTTAAAAAAGGAAAGACGGTTTTGGAAAGAAATGCTTCAAATAAATGATTTCGTGCAGATGATTAAGATCCAAACGCTATGATAGTAATAAATATACTTTGGTCAAGTAAATGGTCGGTAGTATCAAGATAATGATAAGTAATTTACGTCTAGATTATTACCTTATACAGAATTTAGTAATATGTACATAGTGGTCAAGTAAATGTGTGTTGTGAGATTTGTAATAACATAATAAATGGTTAGTAATACCATTGTGTAAGTAATGCACGTTCGATTCATTTCTATAATATTTTTCTTTTTTCGTTAACAAAGCATTCCATTAATTTCACTAATTTATATTTCTTTATGTGCATGTGTTTAATAACTTCTTTTTCAAAGTACTATTTCATTATTAATCGTATAGAATGAGAATATGTTACGGATTATGTGTTACTTTCTTACTTGAGCAATGTTCGTGCCTTACTGACTATTACTTTGTTATTACTGCTATCATAATAGTCACTACATGACAATCGTACACATATTACTGAATATGTGATATATTACATATATATGGGAAAAATGGGGCTGCCCCCTAGGGGCAGCCACATAGCTGCCCCCACCCCATTTTTCGCAATTTTTTTTTAGTTTTTTGGAAAAATATCACCATGTATATTCATCCATATATCCCTCCTATATGTCATTCGAATTTCGTCAGAAACAGAGACTCCTACGGCCTCCATCTAGATGTCCTTTTTTTAACGGTCGCAGGATTTTTTAAATCGACCATGTCTGGATGGAAGCCGTAGGAGTCTCTGTTTCTGACGAAATTCGAATGACATATACGAGGGATATAGGGATGAATATACATGGCAATATTTTTCCAAAAAAATAAAAAAATTACCTAAAAATAGGGCGGGGCAGCCATGGTGGCTGCCCCTAGGGGGCAGCCCTATCAACCCCTATATATATGGGTTAAATGGGGCTGCCCCCCTAGGGGAGCTAACTTGGCTTCCCCCGCCCCATTTCGTCCGGTTTTTTTATGTTTTTTTGAAAAATTCTTCCGTAGAATTTCATCACTATATCCCTATATTATGTCATTAAAATTTCGTGCAAAACAGGGACTTTTACGGCGTCCATCCAGACAGTCATTTTTTAACGGTAACAGAATTGCTAAAAACGACCCCGTCTGGATGGAGGTCGTAGGAGTCTCTGTTTCACGCGAAATTTTAATGCCATAATATAGGGATATATTGATGAAAATCACGGAAGAAATTTTTCAAAAAAAATATAAAAATCGGACGAAATGCCGCGGGGGAGCCAAGTTAGCTCCCTCCATAGGGGCAGCCCCATTTTACCCTATATATATATATATATATATATATATATATATATATGGGAAAAAGGAGCCTACCTCGGCGGGTGTTGGTAACTCCCTACACCCGGCCTAATTTTTCATTATTTTTTGATTTTTTTGAAATAAAACCTTGGGGGATTTAGACCACTATGTATCACCATGTTGTCATTCCAAATTCAACTTAGTTCGAGACTTATATCATCTCCATTAAGACTACCAAATTTTAACGGTCTCAGAATTGCTGAAATCGATCATGTCTAGATGAACATGTTAGGAATGTTTATTTTGCATGAAACTTGAAATACATATTCCTCTTAACATGTTAAGTAAATCCCCCAACTTTTAATCCAAAAAAATAAAAAAATCGAAAATAGGGGTTGGTGCAGGGAGTTTCCTACACACCATGGTGCAGGCTCTCTGCCCCCTCCCCCCCAACATATATATATAGGATTTCTTTCAAATAGGACTTGGTCCTTCCATCCCTAAGGAAGGTCAGCCTCTTTTTTGTATAAAACAGGATGACTTTAGTATAATACATATACAGTTTTGTATTATAATGTGAAGTTTTAATGTTTGTATCATAATGCACAGTTTTCTATGCGGCTTTGTATTTATAACGTGCACCTATAATACAAATTGTATACGTATTCTACTAAAGTTTTCGTGATTTATACAAAAAAGGGTTGGCCTTCCTGAACTCGGGAAGGATTGCGTCCTATTTGAAAGGGCCCCTATATATATATATATATATATATATATATATATATATATATATATATATATATGGAAAAGGGAGCCTACACCCATGTGTAGGTAATTTTCCTACACCGACATCTTTTTCCTTCAATTTTTTTGATTTGTTTGAATTGAAACCTTGGGGAATTTAGATCACAATATATAACCATAGAGCCATTCAAATTTCAACTTATTGCAAGACTTCTAACTTATCCATCATGACATTCAAATTTTGACGGTCTCAGATTTACTGAAATCGACCCCTTCTGATGGAGCTGTTAGGAATGTCTGTTTTACATGAAATTTGAAATACATATTTCATATATTATTCTAAATAAATCCCCCAAAGATCCATTTCACAAAAATAAAAAAATGAGGAAAAAAGGGTGGGTGTAGGAAAGTTACCTACACATGGGTGTAGGATCCCCAATCCCTATATATATTACTGAATACAGAACAAAAATTTACTTATGAATTGTATATATATTACTTGAGCATCGTCTCTAAATTACTAAATTCTGTTCAAAATAATAATACATATGAAAATTACTGACCATTTGTTATGGCTTTACTAACTTCACAATAAGCACTTAATTGACCAGTGTGTATATATTACTGAATTCTGTACCATGTAATAAATTTAATGTAAATTACTGACCGTTGCTTATGTGTTACTGATATCGTAACAAACATTTACTTACCTTTGTATATATATTACTAACCAGGGTATTTGGATTTCAATTTTCCGTAATAAATCATCGATTTGAACATTTTCTTTCCAAACGTTCTCCCCTTTTTAAGGATGCGATATATTTTTAATAATACTTTTGTTAAATCATGTTGCATATTAATCTCCTTCCAAAAACGACTTCCTTCGAAATAGGTAGTCACTCAATTGGTAATACACGTGTATGGCCTATAATTGATGCTCACCAAAACGCTAATGAGCGTCGGGCTCATTGGACAAAAATCCTATATATATATATATATATATATATATATATATATATATATATGAGAGGAAAGGGAAGCTCTCCATGGAGTAGCTAACCTTCGCTACTTCATGATGAAACCCGATTTCATCATCATAATTCCTCATTATTAATCCCCTTGCTTAAGCTGAGTGTCAATAAAACCCAGTAGTATCCTGTAATTATCAGAGTCTCAAATAAATTAAAAATCACAAAAAAATGGCAAACCAAAAATCAGTGGTATTTTTAGCCTTGAAAATACCCTTAAAAATATTTCGGGTCTTTGTTTGATCTCATCTTCAGTTTTAGTCAACATGAAACTTGTAGATCTCATCAAGATCTACAACTTTCATGTTTTGAGTTTTCTCAAATTCGGCCAAATTAAGCCTCAAAAATCAAAAATACCCTCGAATAAATCTGATTGGGCCACGTGGCCCATTCTGGGGGCGCCACGTGGCCCGCTCCTTCTTGAAGCATCCGCCCGCAATCCAAGCCGTCAGATTGCCTCCAGATCCAACAGCCAGATCTCTTCCACGCGTGCCCCTTTGCCTCGACCGTCTGATCATCCCCGCCTTCAATCTGCACCGCACGTGAGCGCTCTCAACAGAGCGTGCCACGTGGCGCAACGGGTGCCTTCCGATCGCAACCCCGATCTTCCATCTCCGTCGTTATTCCCTGGACCATTTTCCATCCCTTCGATCAGTCCATCTGTTACATCATGTCCGTCCGCTCCTGCCTACTTACGAGCGCAAGACATGGCAAATCCTCAACTCTCCGATCGACCTCTGCCTTTCCATCACAGCCGCGGTTTCCGCCTTTTCTTCTCAGCCCCTTGATCAGGCCCTCGGTCTCATCCAAACCGCTCGATGGCGCTTTGCCCCCAGCTCGACACGTGGCTGCTCTTCAGTCCGTTGATCGCATCGCCCCGATCTAATCTGAGCCACTCTTTCGCGCATCACTCCTCACCGTTCGATCCCATGATCCAATGGCCCACATGTTGTCCCCTACCTCCGGACGCCTCTCTCCCCACGATCTCCAGTGCGCCAACACTGTCCGCCCTTTCCATTTTACCCGAGTCTCCATCCATCACCTCCACCATCTGGAAGCTCCACGATCTTCCCCAATCGTCTACCTCCTTCGACGGTGCCTCCACTACTCACGACCCCATCTCTTTCACTCCACATCGACCTCGCAAGACACGCCTCCCACCTCACAAAACCGCCACCTTCCGAGCTTTAAAAGCGCCACCCTCCCCCGCAATTCACCTTGTCCACCTATACGTGGGTAACCTCCCAGCAAGCCCCCGCCCCCCGGTGACAGCGAGGGGGCGGTGAAGAGCGCGAAGACGAAGGTATGCCTCGGTGTCGACCCCTGGCCATGGTAGGCCAGGCCTGCGGAGCCCCATCTCCGCCAAGTGATAACCGTCTAAATGACTAAGGTAAAGGTATAGAAATGGTCGTTGCGACCTCAATCACTCAGACTAAGTGTATCAAGAAAAATCAGACCACTCAAAACACGTAAAATCAATCAAGCTCAAAAGGAGCGGTCCAGCTATGAGATTAACCTGGTATAGCACCCAGGGTCGAACACAAGGAGCACGGGTTGGCCAGAGGCCTACGAAGTAGTAAAAATAAAATAAAAGAAAAGACAAGTATTTTTAGTGGTTTTTAATGCTTTTTATATTTTTTTGGAATTTTAATATATTGAGAAAACAAAAGAAAACAAAGACAAGCACACTTTTGCAATTTATTTAAAGCATCTAAAATCAAGCAAAAATTCAAACAAAAATGTTTTTATGTTTTTTAGGTTTCTTAGTGTTTTTGGTGAATTTTTGGGATTTTTATAAGATGTATTTTATTTTCTAAAAATCAAACAGTACTAAAAAGATAAGGTACTGTCCAGCCAGGCCCAAAATCCAAAAAAAAATATTTAAGGATCTCAAGAAGGCCTGGAGGTAATTTTCCTGTATACTAGATAAAACGAGGAAAATTTGAGCACCAAAATTATTGTTTTTGGGTTTTTAATTTATTTACTATGATTTTTATGAGTTTTTGGGTATTTTTGAATTTTTAGAGTTTTTAAGCAATGAAAATAGCCAAAATTGTCTAGAAAGTCAAAACACACAAAAGAAACAGTATCTAATTTTTATAGAATTTTTGAGGGGGTTTTTATATTTTTTTGGGATTTTTAATCCTAGACAGTAGCTAAAATAGAGGTTTTTGAATTTTTAAAAATAACAAATAAAATCAAAAATGTCCTCGAAAATTCTCAAAAATCCTACAACATGGCAGGAGCCATGTGTCAAATTTTCATCGAATTTGGAGGTGATTTGATATTTTATTTAAAAATCAAAAGGGGGCACTGTGCACAGGGACTGAAGTGCAAATACCCGAAGCTCTGGGGGTCCAGGTGCAATTTTCCCAGCAAGTCACGCGCGTGGTGCGTGCCTGGGGCACTCAGGGACCTTCTGGTAATAAAAACAAGTCCTAGGACCTTTTGGTAACTCGTACCAAAAAGTCCAGGGGCTGTTATGCAAATAACCCACTAAAAGGCGCACATGCGGAATTAAAATACTCACAGGGGCATATATGCAATTACCAAGAAGTTTCTATTCATTAACAAACAACCAGAACTACAGGACTAATGTTGCAAATACACCAAATATACACGTGACGAAGCACGTGGCTCACACATACAGGGGCATAAATGCAAATACTATAAAGCACGAGGTCCAATGTGCAAATAACCCAACGTAAATAAAAAGCACAAAATATTTACAGGACTGAATCTAAAAACATAAACTAAGAGGGGGCCTACGGTAATTTACCCCTTTATTACGTCGACGGCTGGATGATGGACGCGTAGCTGATCTGACGGTCCTGGACGACTGGCGTCTCTCTCCTTCCGCACGTGGGCCAATCGACGGCTCAAAGGAGGGCACGTGGACGATCTGACGGCCTCGGGTGCTGGCGCCTCTCTCTCTGCTCTGACGGTCTCGATCAACCCTCGAGATGATCAAGCGGTGGCTGCTCCTCGATGAATGGACGGTCACGATGGAAACTGGAGCTTTGGGGGCGATCGGACGGTGGTCGAGGACCCTCGAAGAACAGGTGGCCGGCGAGTTTCGCTGGCCTCGTGCGCGTGCTGTGGTCCTCCACAGCTGCCTCTGAAGATTGGAGAAGGTTGGCGATGACGCTCCGCAGCTGTTGGCGGCCTCCGATGGCCCAGCCGAGCCCTGGAGGGGCTCCAGCGAGGTCGGCGGAGGGAAGCTCCTGGCCTGGATGTGAGGGTGCCTCAGATGGCCTCCTCTGGACCTGCAAAATAGCTCAAGAGCTTCGCGGGTCGAGGGCAAAATGCCTCGACCCGGTTAGGTGGTGCGGAGGTGGTCTGTGCGTCGGGGTGAGCGAGTTCCGGCGAGCGACGGACGGTGGAGCTCGAACCCCAGCTCCTGTGCGAGCTGGGTTGAATGGGTGTATGGAGAAGGTGCGCGGAGGGATGGCGAAGGTGACTGTGGGTTCCGATGATCGAGAAGATACGCGAGATGGTCGGAATCAACGGAATACGGCGGAGCTACGATTTGGGGCAAACTAAAAATTAAGCTAAATAAGAAAGCTAGAAGGTTACCTGGGCGGTGTGGAAGACTGTGTTGGAGCTGAGGTAGCTCCTGGTCGTGGCCTCGAAGGTCGTCAAGTCCTGAGGCTCAAGCTCCTGCACGGGGCGGAGCACGGCGGCGCTACGTCGCCGGATCAGTGGTCCGACCACCTCCTCCTCGCTGCAACACGGGCAATCGAGAGCTGTCACCTCAGGGACTGCGGTGGAGGTCACGGGACGAAGAGTGGAGAGCCAAAGATGCGTGAAAATGGGGGCGGAGCTCAGGCTTTATACGGTGGAAGGTCCGACAAAACTCGATCGGGTAGGGTGAGCTGGTGCGTGGATCCCGAGGCGAGGGCTCCGGCGAAGCTCTCGGATATGACGTGATCATTCCGGACCCGGAGTTGGGGCGAAAAGGATTCGGGTCTGCATGGGAAAAGTTCGAGAACATGGGTCGGGCGTAGCAGACCCGGCTCTGGTGGTCCTGGGGGGGAGTTGACCGGGGGTCAACAATCCCCCGTGGACCAATCAGAGCCCACCAAGCTTTGAATTTTTATTTGATTTTTTTGGGCCATAAAATGACCGAATTTTCAAAAACTTAAAACATGAAATATTTTTAATATATTTTTTCTATTTTTTTGTGATTTTTAATTAATTTTTGGAAATAAAAATAAGGTATTTGCATAATAGGTTTATATAAGGTATATGTACAATATAGGGTTTTTAATTTTGATTTTTAATTAGTTATTTTTATACATTTTTATTCCTATTTTATATTTTATTTATTTATAGAATAAAATGAGGAATAAAAGGATATTTTTATTTTATTTTTATTATTTATATACATAAGGGAAATAAATAGTTATGTACAACTATATACATGGCATAAATATATTTTTGTATTTTTAATTTTGTAATTTTTATTTGATTTTTGCCTTGTTTCTTTTTATTTATTTTATTTACAATAAAATATCTACAAAAAGTTTTGAAAATAAATAAATTTATTTACAAGGTTAAATACATGTAGGAGGATGGTCTATATACATGGTGAAAGGGAATTTTTGAATTTTTGATTTTTAGCTTTTTGTTTTGTTTTTAATAGTTTCTAGATATATACAAAATATGTACAAGCATATTTTTGGGTGAGGAAAATATAATTTTATTTATTTACAAAAATATATACACATGAGCCCCTATCTCCCTCTACTTAGCTTTTATGCGGTCAGGCCCATGCTGAGCCCTCCCTTGGGTTAGGTTGCTCAATATTTATTATAAATATTTCCCTCTTTTTCTTTTTAATCTTTATTCTTTTATTTTTGCACAAAAACATGCTAATTATAAGTTTTTACAAGATGCATGCTTTTGCTAATTATTCCTATTTACAAGTATCTACATACATTTGCATAGGTTTTTGTAGCCAAAATATAAGAATAAAGAGTGATGAATGGGTATTCATCACCAAGCTGCTCCCCGTAGCCGGGGGAGTCCAGCGATGACCCCGAGGTCATCCAATGATCTCGAGCACATGCCCCACTCCACCCAACCTCTGGTAAGTCCTTCTGATTCTTCTTTTATCTTTTCTTTATTTTTGCTGAACTTATTAGCTGCTCTCAGACAACCCCCCTGCTCCATTGACTGCTCCTAGAGCTTCGCCTTCATCCCACCATTCACGTGCACACCTCCGATAACTTTCTCCATCCGCCACAACCCTGTCACCTTCCGACCCATCTCCTCCGCCATTCACGGCGGAGGAGTTCCAAGCTACCGCCTTCTCCGCTCGTATAGCTCCCCGTTCACTCACCCTCGCATGCACACGGAATTCGATTGCTTCGGCGATGTTGTACTAACACTGCAGGCGCTCGAGAACTCAATGGTCGGAATATAGCCGGATCCGTCTAGCCCAGCTTCGCCTTCAGCACCGGAGCGACGTAGAACTTCATCGAGTATCGTCGCTTCTTGCCCAGCTTCCGAGCGTCATCACCGACCTTCCAGAAGCGTCAGGCGAGCATCACCGTCATCCAAAGAGAGCGGCGGAGATCGGGCACCTTCGCCGGATCCCTGACCCCTCTGCCAGCTGAAGATGGAGGAGAAGGAGCAGCAGCCGTTGGATGCTCCGTCCCGGAGTTCATCCAACGGCCACTGTGCAGCCACGTAGCTCTTGGTCATCGCCCCAGGAGCCATCAGATCCTCGAAGATCTGATGGCTTAGAAGCAACCACGTCGCCCAGGAGCGCTTTCAACAGTAGCCCTTGGATCATCATGATCCAAGGGCCGACAGTCGGCCACGTGGCGTTCTTTGAGCCCTCTCCGGGCCTCAGCAATCGACCCTCCAGGTCTGGAGCACCCGAGCCTCCCCGAGCCTGCATCGAGCCTGAACCACCGTCCGAACCAAGCCGAAGCTGACTCCGAGCCTCTGCCGAGCCTGACTCCAAGCCTGGAGAGCACGTGCATCGCACATGCTACTCTGGACAATTTGTAGAGACGCCCACGAAGTTCTTCAAAATTGCAAAAAGGCCCCCGCGCGTATGGTTTATTTACAGGGAAGGACTCGCTCTTTATTTTTATTACTTTTTAGTCCCTCCCAGGGACCTTTTTGTAGGTATCTTTTCATGTTTTCTTTCATTTATGCCCTTGTCTTTGATCTTGCATATCTTGAGCATCGTGTGTCCGATTTAGTTGATTTTAGTTCCATTTCGAAGCTTGTTTGATGCACTTTTTAATGGCATGTTTAATTATCAGTTTTGGGGTACATGAATTCTGATGTGTTATTGTATTCACCATGTATCTCTTATTATTAACTTATGCCTTGTTCACATCATCAATCAAGCTTGACATTTTGAGCAAATCTGAAATTGACGCCTATTTTTATTTGCTCATCATATTTGCTCTGACTTAGGGTATATTTGAGTGCATTTCATGGTATCTATTTGCATGATAAAAATTGATAAAAAATGCATGTTTATTTTTAATGCATTATTGTGCCTTCTTGCATAATTTGACCTATATGCTTCAAGTCAACACTTAGTTGAATAAATGGAAATCCGGATAATTAGAGAAAGGCTCGTGTCCCTGAGTTCGACCTTGGTATCTTACCAAGCAAAATAAATTACGATCATCTCATTTTGATCTATTATTGACATATATTTAAATGAGACGATCTATTTGATGAGCCCAACTCGGCCCGACTACGATGATGATTCCAAGTGCTAATTCAGCACTCTTAAAGGGCCGATTTTGCGGTTCGTCAAATGGTGACGTTGCCGGGGATACGGCTCATTTCTCATATTATTTGGAATTTTGTTTATTTTATTAAGTGTTCATTTTATAGGTCTAAGTGTTCATCTAATTCGCATTATAAAATCTTCTTTTCTTTTTTTATTTGATCTCTAACCATTGTCTTTGTGGCAGGGCCCTTGATGGTTCAAGAAGGCGAGGAGTAGGGCGCTTCCCGATGCGAGGAGCCGCAAAACATACATGGAGCAAATAAGGAAGAAAGGAAAAAAAATGTCTCGCATTTTTGCATGACTTATAATAATTTGTCTTTTACAGCGGTCTTCGAGCGAAGACTCACAAGTGTAATCGAACGAATGTGGTTGTGTGGGGATCGTCCCCACTTGAGTGTCGACCTAGGACTAGGCACGCGGCTCTCTGAGCTCATTTTATTTTTTCATATTTTTATGTGCTTGATCGTAGGTAGGACACACTAAATTATAGACGCACATAATCTCGCATCACTTAGCCAAACTTAATAGATATCATTCCCCGCTAATAGATGCATGATTAGGTGCGGTTTTATTCAACTTGCATACAATTATTTTGGTTTTCAAAAAAGCCCAAGTTTTCATGTGTTTTTGTCAAATCACTGCATGATTTATCGCTTAGCCTAGATCGTGGTTTTTATCAAATACATGTTTTTCTCGGCTTTCTTTTCCTAGCTTGATCACTTAGGATTAATGGAAAATGGGAATGAACGGTAGACGATGATTGCTTGATTTCGGGCTAACCATAATTCAGTGATAACATAAAATTGGGACTGTTAATTGCAAGTCAACCAAAAATGGAGTAAAATTCGGTTTTGGGAGAGCAACACCCTCGGTCACGCATTGGTTTTCACTTCACATTTTTCGCGTAAATATCAAATGTTTTATCACCAATAAAACCGACAAGATAATAAACCAACTTCGGTTGGTTTCATGTGTGAGTTGGTGAAATTGAGGGTGTTGCTTGCTTGATTGAGCCTTGTTTGATTCGATACACACCCCAGAACCTTAGTCACTCCATTCATCTCCGAAGATTCAACCGCTCACTTGTAGATCCATTCCTCTTCTTCGTTCACCTTGGGTCCCTCCCAACATCAATTCACATCTTCATACTTAGGTTAATCTCAGCCTAAGTATAGGGGGGACCCGAGTCCATGTGATTTCTCTACTCTTCTTTTCTTGCCTTTATACTTAGGTTATTTCTAACCTAAGTATAGGGGGAGCCCCTCTTAGCTCCCGTATATTTCGCTATACTTAAATGAACCTATGTACTTGTAACATCTAGTGCTATGAGGACATAGCAAAGTTTAAGTATAGGGGGTATACCGTATATACCGTATATTTACTTTAGCTATAATCTGAAAAAAATTGAAAAATTTAAAACTTTTTGGCTAAGGTAAAACTCTTTGGACTAAGAGAACTCAAATGATTTCACGGCTTTTTGATATTATGTTACGCTATTTTTATAAAAATATTTTCGAAAATGATTTTTCCTTATCTTGAAAAAATCTTTTGAAAATGTTTTGAAAACTTTTTAATTGCGTGATATGGTTTTGAAAGTCTTTTCAAGGAAAGTTGAGTCTAACTTGTGTTTTAACCTCGTTATTAAAATCCATAAAAATCAGAAAAAAAACCCCAAAACCCTTTAAGAGTCATTGGTGACTACTAAACCCAATTAAGTAAGCCACATTCAGTGAGGGTTCGCCCTTAGCAAATTGGATGGTTTAGAGGACATCGCGCAAGGCCCCATCCTCAAGCAACGAGCTTCGGCCTGTACTTACATCCATACTGGCTGAATTGCAGATGCTCAATTGAGTTTAGGGAGTTCTAATATCTCTTGAAGTTCAAAAAAAATGAAATAAAAAAATGTCTTGTTTTTGAATGAAGAAGTTGGATTAATCCTCGACACTTACACTTCCACCCAGGATCTTAATTGGTCAAGGAGACTTAGCTTTTTGAGGTCTTTGAGATTTTTAGGTTAACCAGCCTTAACCATCATGGTCATAGACTTAATTGTCCACATTCCCCTAGGTTTCTAGATTTGCATGCTATTTTACATGCTTAGTCTCAGACATAAAGAATATGATCAACACATCACATGCACGACTACGATTTTTGATGAGATGAGTTGATTTTTCACTTGAGGAATTGGGATGAGGAAGTCAAGTTTGGATTTGATCTAATGATGCTCGAGGATGGGATAAAATCTTTGGAGGCTTCATGAAACCTGAGTGTCAGCAATATTAGCCAGTATGAGAACTTGGTTCTTATACTAATCTCTTGAAATTGACCTAAGTGCCAGGGTGTGAAATAAATAAAAAATGTTGATCAGTGTGCGCCAACTCTTGGTAAAAGCAGTGGAGCTAGCCACAAATTATACAAGTCAATGAAATTCAAAGAAAAGCTCTCATTCCACCAAAGTCAAATATCAAAGAGCTTCCACCAAAGGCGAGCGCTCCCAAACTTTTCAAAGTGTCCACTTGGACCACCACTATTAGGACCAGGAGTCGGGCTTGCACCAAAAAAGGGCTCTGCATCGTAAATGCTACAAGTCTGGGTGTAGAAGGTACGATAGGTACTCAAAAGAGACACACCCCGGTGTACTCCCAGGAAAACAAGTGCAGACGGCTCCAACTTCTCTTGACGGACGCACTGATCAACACCAAAAAAATGTGTTGCGTAAAGGGCACTAGAGAGAATCCTTGTTCCAATGAGAGGGAGAGAAGAAATGACACAATCCCATGCCCTCCATTACTGGCCTGCCATCTATATTTTATAAGTTTGACAACTAAAGAGACGGAGGAATGAATGCAAGATTTGATTTATTCCCTAGTGCTGAGGATTGGGTCCTTAGGAGATTTTCTCGGACCAAGACTTTGGGTGACGAATTGACTCTACTCTCAGAATCGCAGTCAACACTAAAATGTCATACCCTTTAGTTTATATGTACATCAGAGAGAGTCTGGAGAAGTAGAGGAATTGGATGCCTCTTGATTAAGGCTGGGATGAACTCTAGAATTTTGGATCTCTAAAGTCGAGTCAACTTGATCGTATTGGATCCTGTATTCACATGCACAAGGGGGTTAATCCAACTTAGACATTCTTTTTGATGCTCGAGGACGAGCATAGTTTAAGTATAGGGGGGTGATGAAACCCAATTTCATCATCATAATTCCTCATTATTAAACCCCTTGCTTTAGCTGAGTGTCAATAAAACCCAGTAGTATCCTGTAATTATCAGAGTCTCAAATAAATTAAAAATCACAAAAAAATGGCAAACCAAAAATCAGTGGTATTTTTAGCCTTGAAAATACCCTTAAAAATATTTCGGGTCTTTGTTTGATCTCATCTTCAGTTTGGTCAACATGAAACTTGTAGATCTCATCAAGATCTACAACTTTCATGTTTTGAGTTTTCTCAAATTCGGCCAAATTAAGCCTCAAAAATCAAAAATACCCTCGAATAAATCTGATTGGGCCACGTGACCCATTCTGGGGGTGCCACGTGGCCCGCTCCTTCTTGCAGCATCCGCCCGCAATCCAGGCCGTCAGATCACCTCCAGATCCAACGACCAGATCTCTTCCACGCGTGCCCCTTTGCCTCGACCGTCTGATCATCCATGCCTTCAATCTGCACCGCACGTGAGCGCTCTCACCAGAGCGTGCCACGTGGCGCAACGGGTGCCTTCCGATCGCAACCCTGATCTTCCATCTCCGTCGTTAGTCCCTGGACCATTTTCTATCCCTTCGATCAGTCCATCTGTTACATCATGTCCGTCTGCTCCCGCCAACTTACGAGCGCAACACGTGGCAAATCCTCAACTCTCCGATCGACCTCTGCCTTTCCATCACAGCCGCGGTTTCCTCCTTCTCTTCTCAGCCGCTTGATCAGGCCCTCGGTCTCATCCAAACCGCCCGATGGCGCTTTGCCCCAGCTCGACACGTGGCTGCTCTCCAGTCCGTTGATCGCATCGCCTCGATCTAATCTGAGCCACTCCTTCGTGCATCACTCCTCACCGTTGGATCCCATGATCCAACGGCCCACATGTCGTCCCCTACCTCCGGACGCCTCTCTCCCCACGATCTCCAGTGCACCAACACCGTCCGCCCTTTCCATTTTACCCTGATTCTCCATCCATCACCTCCAATATCTAGAAGCTCCATGATCTTCCCCAGTCGTCCACCTCCTTTGCCGGTGCCTCCACTACTCACGACCCCATCTCTTTCGCTCCACATCGACCTCGCAAGACACGCCTCCCACCTCACAAAACCGCCACCTTCCGAGCTTTAAAAGCACCGCCCTCCCCCGCGATTCACCTTGTCCACCTGTACGTGGGTAACCTCCCAGCAAGCCCCCACCCCCCGGTGATAGCGAGGGGGCGGTGAGGAGCGCGAAGATGAAGGTATGCCCCGGTGTCGACCCCTGGCCATGGTAGGCCAGGCCTGCGGAGCCCCGTCTCCGCCAAGCTGCTCCCCGTAGCCGGGGGAGTCCAGCGATGACCCCGAGGTCATCCGATGATCTCGAGCACATGCCCTGCTCCGCCCAACCTCCGATAAGTCCTTCTGATTCTTCTTTTATCTTTTCTTTATTTTTGCTGAACTTATTAGCTGCTCTCAGACAACCCCCCCCCACCCCCCCCCCCCCCACCCCCCCCCCCCCCCCCCGCGCTCCATTGACTGCTCCTAGAGCTTCGCCTTCATCCCACCATTCATGCGCACACCTCCGATAACTTTCTCCATCCGCCACAACCTCTGTCACCTTCCGACCCGTCTCCTCTACCATTCACGGCGGAGGAGTTCCGAGCTACCACCTTCTCCGCTCATATAGCTCCCCGTTCACTCACCCTCGCATGCACACAGAATTCGAATGCTTCGGCGATGCTGTACTAACACTGCAGGCGCTCGAGAACTCAATGGTCTGAATATAGCCAGACCTGTCTAGCCCAGCTTCTCCTTCAGCACTGGAGCGACGTAGAACTTCATCGAGTATCGTTGCTTCTCGCCCAGCTTCCGAGCGTCATCGCCGACCTTCCAGAAGCGTCAGGTGAGCATCACCGTCATCCAAAGAGAGCGGCGGAGATCGGGCACCTTCGCCGGATCCCTGACCCCTCCGCCAGCTGAAGATGGAGGAGATGGAGCAGCAGCCGTTGGATGCTCTGTCCCGGAGTTCATCCAACGGCCACTGTGCAACCACGTAGCTCTTGGTCGTCGCTCCAGGAGCCATCGGATCCTCGAAGATCTGATGGCTTAGAAGAAACCACGTCGCCTAGGAGCACTTTCACCAGTAGCCCTTGGATCATCACGATCCAAGGGCCGACAGTCGGCCACGTGGCGTTCTTTGAGCCCTCTCCGGGCCTCAGCCATCGACCCTCCAGGTCTGGAGCACCCGAGCCTCCCCGAGCCTGCATCGAGCCTGAACCACCGTCCGAACCAAGCCGAAGCTGACTCCGAGCCTCTGCCGCGCCTGATTCCAAGCATGGAGAGCACGTGCATCGCACATACTACTCTGGACAATTTGTAGAGACGCCCACGAAGTTCTTCAAAATTGCAAAAAGGCCCCCGCGCGTATGGTTTATTTACAGGGAAGGACTCGCTCTTTATTTTTATTACTTTTTAGTCCCTCCTAGGGACCTTTTTGTAGGTATCTTTTCATGTTTTCTTTCATTTATGCCCTTGTCTTTGATCTTGCATATCTTGAGCATCATGTGTCCGATTTAGTTGATTTTAGTTCCATTTCGAAGCTTGTTTGATGCACTTTTTAATGGCATGTTTAATTTTCAGTTTTGGGTACATGAATTCTTATGTGTTATTGTATTCACCATGTATCTCTTATTATTAACTTATGCCTTGTTCACATCATCAATCAAGCTTGACATTTTAAGCAAATCTGAAATTGACGCCTATTTTTATTTGCTCATCATATTTGCTCTGACTTAGGGTATATTTGAGTGCATTTCATGGTATCTATTTGCATGATAAAAATTGATAAAAAAAATGCATGTTTATTTTTAATGCATTGTTGTGCCTTCTCGCATAATTTGACCTATATGCTTCAATTCAGCACTTAGTTGAATAAATGGAAATCCAGATAATTAGAGAAAGGCTCGTGTCCCTGAGTTCGACCTCGGTATCTTACCAAGCAAAATAAATTACGATCATCTCATTTTGATCTATTATTGACATATATTTAAATGAGATGACCTATTTGATGAGCCCAACTCGGCCCAACTACGATGATGATTCCAAGTGCTAATTCAGCACTCTTAAAGGGCCGATTTTGCGGTTCGTCACTCCATAGGTATTTTTGCCTCTTTTTTTTATTTTTTTCAAAAATACCACCATAAATTTTCATAACTATATCCCTCTAATATGTCATTCAAATTTCGTCAGAAACAGAAATTCATGTCCCCTCCATCCATAACATATCGATTACAGCAAATCTAAGACCGTTAAAGTTACTTGTTCTGAATGGAGCGTATAAGAGTCTATGTTTCTAACAAAATTTGAATGCCATATTACAGGATATAGTTATGAAAATCCATGATGATGTTTAAAAAAAAGCTGCAGAAAATGTCCATAGAGTAGCTAAGGTTAGCTACTCCATGGAGTAGCTTCCCTTTCCTCACTCTCTCTCTCTTTATATATATATATATATATGAGGGTTGATCTAGTGAGAGTCAAATACTGTGAGAGCATGCAAGCAGTGAATCTGGACCACTAGATTCTACTATTCTCTTTCCTCCTGAAATCAATCAGGAGAGAGATGACAAAATCTAGTGGTTCAGAATCACTGCTCTCATACTCTCACAGTTTTTGGCTTTAACAGGATCAACCTTATACACACACATACACACACACACATACATGTATATAGAGGAGTGATCCTGTGAGAGAAAAAAATTGTGAGAGCATGAGAGCAGTGATTCTGGACAACTAGATTATGTTTTCTCTATCCTGGTCTTCTCTCTTATGGTTAAATCTAGTGGTCCAGAATCACTGCTCTCAGAGTTTTTTTGGTCTCATATCACTCATCTCTCTCTCTCAATATATATATATATATAAGGAAAGAGAGCATACTTCATGAAGTATGTAACCTTACCTACTTCTTATCCATTTGTGGCAATTTATTTTTTAATTTTTTGGAAAATACCATCATGCGTTTCATAACTATATCCCCCTAATATGCCATTTAAATTTCCTCAGAAAAAGAGATTCCTATACCCTCCATCAAGAACATGTAATTTTAATGATCTTAGCTTTGATGTAATCAACATGTTCTGGATAGAGGGAATGAGAGTCTCTATTTCTGATGAAATTAAGTGACATATTAGATCAATATAGTTATGAAAAATCTATGGTGGTGTCATAACAAGAAACTAGAGCTAAGGCAACGAATAACTTGAATATTCGTTGCCATATCTTTTGATGTTAAAGATTTAACAACAAATATTATTCGTTGTCAAATCATTTTTTGTACTTGTAATTAACAACAAATGTCATATTCATTGTTAAAGGTCTATATACCGTTGAGTTATTGATGAATACTTATTCATGACTCTTTATTCTTTTTTTAGCTATTTTTCTTTGCAAAACACCACGTAGATACTTGTAAATATAATAAGTTATCAAAATGCATGCTTTATGTAAATATCAATAATTAGCATATATGCAAAAATAAAAGAATAAAAAATAAAGAAAAGGATGGAAATATTTAGAATAAATATTGAGTGACCTGAACCCAAGAGAGGGTCCAATATGGGCCTGATCGCCAAATAAAATAAGTAGAGAGAGATAGGTTAACTCAACCTTGTATAAAACCCCCCTCCTATATATATATATATATATTATTTTCAAAAAATAAAATAAAAATGTGTTTCTAATACTTATAAATATTTCTAAAAATAAAATAAAAATCAGAAAAATAAAATAAAAATAAAAAGAAATAATTTCTCTCTCTTCATTGTACATATACCATGTATATAGAAATAATACATTTATTTATTTTACCTTTGTAAATAATTAATAAAATCAAATAAACATTATTTTATATCCCAAATTTTATGTTGTAAATAAATAAAATATAAAATTAGTGTAATTGTACAAAAATAAAACAATAAAAATAGAAAATACATAGGTATTTATACCTGTATATAATATTATATTATGTATATACATTAATTTATTTTTCAAAAAAAATAAATAAATATCACTAAAAATACTTTGAAAAGTAGTAAACATTTATTATTTTATACATATTTTGAAATAAAATCATTTGCTATTTTAAATTTAATTTATAAATAATTTGTGAATATTGAATTCTGATTGGTCCACGGGGGAGTGTTGACCCCCAGTCAACTGCCCCCCCGGACCACTTCTCGTAGATCCTTGCGCCGACCCGACTTTGCCGATTTTTCGCGTCACGATCCTATCACCATCCTTCCAAACCCGGGCTCCGATTGTCGAGCAAACGTCCGTGATTCACGCCCGTAATCTTTCTTTGGGGTCCCACCCTCGATTTGCATGCCTGACTCTAACCTTTTCGGACCCCTGCTCGTATAAGACCTCACCTCCAGTCGCCATTTCATTCATCTTTGGCCTTCATCTTCGACTCCCAGGACCTCCATTCCCTTGCCTTGAGTGACAACAAGCTTGAGGGAGTGTTGCAGCGAGGAAGGAGGCGCTCTAGCCCTAGATCCGGCGACCCACATCGTCGTGCTCTGCCACCGATGAGCTCGGGCCTCTGGAGGCATCGCTCCATCGAGGTGAGGATCCCAGAAGGACAAGGACCTCTAGCATAGACGTTTGCGATCATCATGTAGCTTCCCTAGCCTTTAGACCTCCTTAGATTTTGATCTTTCATTTTCCGACCGCCGCCCTTCGTCGATCGTTTCCCGATACTCCGATCAACCATTCGCCCATCCGACCACGCCTACACCATCACGAGACTTCTCTCCACGTTCTGCACCCATCCACTCCAACCGGTTCTCCCCGGAACCGGGTTACGACTCTCCTCCGTCACCACTCACCGGAGAGCATCGCCCCGACTCCCTCGATCACCCATTTCGCCCATCACCAGGTCAAGGCAGTTTGCCCTCGATACAACGTTCTTCCTATGCAGGTTAGATAGCCAAGGATCCTCATCTGGAGGCCCGACGATTGAAGCACAGAGCTCCAAGTTCCACCTCATCGCAGGAGCGCTCCAGCTGCTCCTGGCATCATCGGAGCATTCCACCAGTTGCGGACGACCGAGAGCTTCGATTCTCCCATTCTAGCAGCATTGGAGGAGCCCCCTAGCACGCACAGTGGCCGGACGAACTTCACCGGCGATCAGTTCTTCCAGGATCCTCCTCCGTTATTCGATCGAGTCTCTTCGCCAGTTCAGATCTCAGCCACCCATTTACGAGGGGCTCGTAGCCGTCCGATCCATCTGAGGATTAGATCCGAGGCGTTGATCATCGAAGGGGTATCAGCACATCATGACCGTCAGATCTGAAGTGGATACCCTTCCAGCGTTGGGTCATAATAAAAGGGTAAATATCACTTAGGCCCTTCGTACTTTTCGTAATTCTGTTTAGTCCTGTAAATTCGTGTCGTTGTTGTTTTAAATTTGGATAAATTGCACTTTGGACCTTAGAGTTTTCAGATATTGCATTTTAGTCCCTCTGTGTGTGGTGCATGTGCTTTGACACGTGATTTTTCTGGGATAATTGCATGTATGGGCTTGAGTTTATGGAATGTTATGAATTGAAAGTTTATTTTACATATTTGCATGTATGCCCTAGTGAGTACTATATTAGAACATGTGCGAATTTTAATGTGAAATTTACATTGAGCCCCTATACTTTGCATATTTTTTATTTAAGCCCTTGAACCTTATTTTCCTTTCACTTAGGTCCATGTGTGCTATGCCTCTCTTATTGGTTGAATAAAATATCAAATCAACTCCAAATCTACTGAAATTTGGGTACGTGGCCCCTGCCACTGTGTAAAAATTTCTTTAATTTTTTGGGACATTTTTGCTTTGATTTTCTATTTTTATAAATTCAAAACCTCTATTTTTGCTACTGTTTCGATTATAAAATCAACTAAAAAAATTAAAAAGCCTTCAAAAAGTCTAAAACAATTAGTATTAGCTTATTTTGTTGTCTTGTTGCTTCATTTCAATTTTTGTTTGATTTGGATTTATAAAACACCTAAAAATTGAAAAACTCTAAAAAACTCATAAAAAACATTAAAAATTCTACAAAATTAAAAAAAATGCAATTTCTTTTCCTGTAGCTTAGTTTTTAGTTGTAGTTTTTTTAAAATTGTCTCCAGATTTTTAGAGGCTATTGTCATATTTTTGAATAGCTTTTAAAATCTGGCTGCACAGTAGTCTCTATTTCCTGTTTTATTTCATTTTTATAAAATCAACCAAAAATCATAAAAATCTGAGAAAATTATCAAAATTACTTGAAAAATTATAAAACCAAAAACATTTTTATTATAATTTTCTGACTTGTTTTTGTATATTGAATAATTAATTGATTGTGCTCTTTTTGGCTTGTTTTATATTTTCCTCATAATTAAAAATCACAAAAAAAATTAAAAACTCTTAAAATCCACCAAAAATATTTCCTTATTTTTATTTGATTTTCTGACTACTTCGTAGGCTTTTTAAGCCAATCCGTGCTCCTTGAGTTCGACCTTGGTCGCTATACCAAGTTAAATAAAAATAGCGAGACCGCTATTCGATTTTATTGATTGATTATCCTATTTGTTGGTCTTAGTTTTCTTGTTGAGACCGACTCGAGAGGGTGAGGTCGCAACGACCCTCGATACCTATCTCCCTTAGCTTCTCGATTTCTCGGCTCATCAGAATGGCGCCGTTGCCGGGGAGCTCGGCTTAGTAGTCGCTTTTTGTTTTCGGTTTTTAGCTTCGCGGCTTTTTCGCGGTTTTCGTTTTCTTTCGTGACTTTTTCGTCTTCTTTTGTTTTCTTTTATTTTGTTTTCTTTCATTTTCTTTTTGTTTGTTTTTTATTTTATTTGTTTTTATTTCCATTTTTGCATATATTTTCTTTTATTTTTCATTATTATAATAACTTGGTCTAACGTAATTCTGTTTGTCTTCTTTACGAGGGCCCGACGACCGAGGCGGCTTTCTTTGGAAAGCTGATACAACCGCGGGGATCGGAGGTAGCTCCCTTCTGTACGGTGCCGTAGGAGAGCGCGAGAGGAGTCGAGCAGAAGTTCCTGGGAGATTAGCGTAGTAGTAGACTTAGTCTTTATTTTCGGTTCCATATTATTGTAATAATACAGGGACAACCAGAGACATTCAAACTTGTGGATTGATGGGGTCTGTTTCGCCGAGCACCAGTGTGCTCGGGGGACCCATCGTAGTTTTCCGTCGGTTTTGTTTTTACGGTTTTTTCCTTTATTTTTGTTTCTCTAGGATTTGGCCTTAGCTTAAGATTTTTCCTCTGATCTGTGACGTAATTAATTACGACCCCAGCCTAATTAAACTGCCTTTACCTATAGACCGTTTAATTGGACCTAATTAATTAATCAATAAGAAAAAGCTAACCTGGTCACTCGAGGGGTCACGTGCTGCTAGAGGCCATATACATCGTTGGCAGGATCCGTTGCGGCGGACACCGATCGGCATCAGAGACCGGACTCCGACCGCTCCCATTGACCCGTTAGCTCCCATTCTTTTCGTGTATAAATTCCTCTTAAGGTCGTTTTCTTCGCTGCATCATTTAGGATAGATTTTATTCCTGTCTTTCAATTATGCACGGATCATATTGCATGTAGAGAGCTGGAGGAAAGGTACACATTCTTACTCAGCATGCATCATTGATTTCATCGCGCATCGGCTTTTTCGTCTTCTTCCCCTGTTTTCTTGGACTTAATAAAATCAGGAGAACCGAAAATTCGTTAGGCGATTGCTTTTATTTGAAAAATATCTAAAAAGAGAAAATCATAAAATTGGGACTGCTAAAGTAAACTGGACCTAAAAATCACCTCATAAAAATTTTGCATTGGGAAAGTAATCCCCTCATTGGATGGTTTGATTGGGCGAGAGAGTGACCCGCACCCTAGGCTAGAGCCACATCTGACCCCTCTTCAGACTACTGCTTCTGGGCTAATCGTTCTCCAGTGAGGATCGCTCCGGTCTCTGGTAAAGCGGGCATAGATATCCTTAACAGAGCGAGCTGATCGGGTAGCCGGTAAACGGTCTGCAGCTTGTACTTGCTGGGAGTGATCTAGTTTGGGATCGGGACAGCCTCCTAGGGGCGTTGGATTCCCAACAGCTCGCTTAACCGCTCTATTAGACTGTCTTATCACCAAAATAAAAAAGACAAGATAAAAGACCGAACTCTTACGGTCATCAGCCCGTGTTGCATTGGTGAATTTGGGGTATTGCTTGACTATCCTGTTTGCTTTCTATATCTCATCCGCCTGACTCGCCAGATCAAGATGATGGGTCGGAGGTCCCTTAGGCAGCCTCTGGTTGCACCGCTTTCGCGCACTCTGGCCTGCTCATCTAGGTTGGCTCATGAGAGCCGAGACCCGCTCTCCGAGCCCGAGTTCGCTTCCATCCTGTCCCCCCCCCCGACCACCTTTCTAATAATAGTCCTGAGGTGCCCGATCAGAGAGGGCAACAGTCAGATGATATTTCGGCACCTGAGCTTGGGTCTTTTGCCTTTGCAGAGACAATGGCCAGCAGCGAAGATCGCACCGAGGGCCCCAGGCAAGAGCAGACATATGTTTTGGACCAGGGTGTAATTAACAACACCTTGTTGGCTTCCTTGGAGACGATGCAGCTCCAGATCAGAGACCAGGGAGCGTTCATGGTGGACAAGCACCATGAGATGGAGCAGATAAGAGCCGATCGAGAGCAGCGCAGACCCGATGGAGGGAATAGACCAGAGATTCTTGAGGGAGAGCAGCCAGTCCATCCTACACCAGCCAGACCGATGCGGGAGTTGCACAACCCTGGATAGACACTTACACACCGGTGGATCGTACTTCCAGCGATTGTGGGGGACTTCAAGTTTCCCCCCTTAGACGATTCAGCTTCTTCCTCGTTTCCCTAGGCTCGCGACTGAGGAGCCACACCTTCATCTCCAGAAGTTCGAGATGATCTGCAGCACTATCCACGATCGACAGGTAGATGAGGACACTATCTGGATGATTGCTTTTCTGTTCTCCCTCATAGACAGAGCAGCCAACTGGTTGAAGCATATAGGGAGATTTGTTTCCACCTGGGAGTAGCTCCGCACCGAGTACTTGAACAAGTACTATCCACTCGGTCGGACCAATGCAGCGAGGGCCCTGATCAGCAACTTCTCCATGCTCCCCAACGAGCAGTTTCACGAGGCATGGGAGCGCTTCAGGGAGCATACAGATAGATGCACGTACCATGATATCTCGAAGTCGAACCTAGTTCGGAGCTTCTTCTGTGGACTTACACCAGAGCTGCAGAGGTTGGTGAATGCATCCTGTGGAGGATCATATTTCGCCAAAGATGAGGACCAGGTCTGGGCCATCTACGAGGAGATGGCTGAGAACTATACAGTGATGTCCTAGACCTGCCTTTACACACAGGGGAAGCCCCAGCCACAGGCCGTGTCCTATCAGAGGATAGCACGGGTCGATGCCGGTCCCTCCACTTCGTCAGCAGCAGCAGCACAAGCAGAGTCAACAGCCGCCGACATGGGCATTATCAGCGAGAAGCTGGACCGGATTAAGTTGATTGAGAAGAAGCAGTGCCAGGGTATGACACAAATAGATCAGATGGCACAGACGCTGAGTGACCTAAAGACATAGATGATGTATCTCCAGGAGGCACATACGGCTTCTCAGCCCCGTCTTAGTCACAGGTAGACCCAGGCAGCAGCAGTAGCAGTACCCAGCCCTCCGCCCAGTGCCGACAGGTCCATCATTTTCAGGTGGAGCCGTATCAGCAGCAGCCGCAGCAGCAGTACCTTCAGTCGCCACCATCTCAAGACAACCAGATGGTGGTGTACCAGCCTGACCAGCCCCTGGTAGTACTCCCCCCACCCTCCTACGAGCAAGAGCCGTTGATGGATGTCAACGGGATATGGTACGACCGACCCCAGCCCGGTATCTGACATGACCATCCCGGATTCCTTTGGTCGACCGGAGGCACCAGTTCCCAGCAGTAGCCTCCAGTTCAGGGTGGCCAGTACGGCCAGTAGCAAGATAGTCACCAGCAGCAACCCCATTTCCCATCACACCACCATCCATAGCAGAGTTACCAGCAGCATGGTCCTCGTCCCTATCAACAGGGACAGTCTTGGAGGCAGCCTCAGCAGTATCACTTACAGCCCCCTTATCTCTCTCACCAGCAACAGTAGCGTCATTATCAGCGAGGCCACCCGTCAGGTTCTCAAGGGCCCTCCTATGAGAAACCAGCCTTGGATGACTTAGCCCGTCTCATCTCTGATCAGCAGACCACCTTCCAACTGGAGATGGACGAGTTCAGACATGATATGAGAGAGATAGTGAAGGGGAAGGCCGCCATTCCTACACAGATAGAGCCGAACTCGAACAACCTCAAGAGGAAGCCTGAGCAGGTAGAGTTCACAGAGACCACTACTCCTAGTGATTTCCTTGGTGATATTACTGCATATATGTTTGATGCTGATTTTGTTACACTTAGGAGCAGTAGGATGCCAGCAGGCAACGCCTCGTCTGAGCGACGATCCCACACCACTTTAGGAGCGCCTGACAAGAAGGAGAGCGTGATGATGTCGCTCATACACATGATGATGATGGTGGTGCTGACGCCACCATGGATGTTGATCCAGCCAACAGTATTGAGGCCGTCGCTTCACCAGATGGAGGAGGTGGTACTGATGCCACCATACCGGTTGCTGAGCCAGAGTGTGGTACTGATGCCGCAATACCAGATGCCGAGGGTGGTGCTGAGGCCACCATTTCCAGTTCTTCTAGTCCTGTTGTTTTCCCTTCAGTTCATGTACCTCAGGACACTTCTATGAATAAAGGAAAGTGTTTGTTATTTTCGGATCACCTGTGTTGATTGATGATGTATGTGTGGATTCTGCCTTGCTTGAGCAGCATAGACCCGATCCTAGTCCTTCATCTGAGAAGGACCCAGCCGTCCCCTTTCCCCAAGCACTCCGCTTGGCTAAGGGGCCTAAAAAAGAAAATCAGAAAAAGTCCCACCGACTAGAGTTCATCCAGCAGATGATGGATCGATTTCATATACAGCTGACTCTACAGGAGGCCTTGGAGCACATACCTCTCTTCCAGAGATCCCTCAGAGATAGGACCAAAATTCAGAGGAAGAGACGGAACCATCAGTCAGAGATCCATGTGCTCACTCGCGCCACTTGCTTCGCGATCCAGAACCGTCTGCCAGCCAAGAGGCCAGATGCAGGAGCCCGTATGTCAGATGCCATATTCAAGAGTAGAGGTTCGATCGTACTCTATTAGACAGAGGGTCTTCGATCAACCTACTTCCGGCATCCTTACTTGACCGCTTTGAGTTAGGCCCTCCACGACAGAGCAGGACGGTCCTTCAGTTTGTTGATCGATCTGTCAAGAGGCCGGAGGGGTTGCTGAAGGACGTTGTTGTCACGATTCAGGGCCTGAAATTCCCTGTGGACTTCGTTGTGTTGGACATGGAGATCCCTAAGTTCGTGACCGATACCCCCATCATTTTAGGACGCCCGTTCTTGGCCACAGCCAAGGCAGTGTCCGATCATGATAGCGGGAATGTATACTTTCGCGTCGAGGGCGAGAGTATACAAATATAGACGATCTAGGAGACTAGAGCCAGAGATTCCACTTACTCAGAGCCACATTAATATTTAGAGCAGATGACAGAGGCAGGGTGAGACATCCACCAGGACTGCGATTTTATGATTACAGATGACGAGGCAGTTTGGGCAGATCTAGCAGCACAGGCCATCCTTTCACCTTCAGAGTTTGCTGATGCACAGATGATAGCAGAGGAGAGCTTGGAGAGCGCATTCCTGGTCCAGGATACATCTCAGGCAGCAGAGCTGGTTCCCGATTGTGAGGCAGATTTTTCTCATGACTCTGATATAGATCCCTCAAAGTCAGATATAGCATGGGCAGAGTTTGATGATTTGGTTCCTTGTCTGACTTCCACATAGCCTATAGCTAGGGAGGAGGTTGATTCCATGCAGAGCAGAGACACGCTAGTAGAGCATCCTTTACCAGATTCAGATTGTGAGCGAGAGTTCTCTTTCTCCCATGCAGATTTGGTCGCATTCACTAAACATTTCAGATGCCAGATCCACCAGCATCGAGTTATCCAGAGCTGAAGCCTTTACCATCATCGTTGAAGTATAGGTTCCTTGTGGGTGAGCATGAGATGTACCCAGTCATTATCTCAACGGATTTGACTGGAGAGCAGGAATCCCGTCTGATGTGGGTTCTTGAAAAGAACCGCAAGGCAATTGGATGGAGCATAGCCAATCTTCAGGGGATAAGTCCGGCCCTGTGCTCCCACCATATCTATCTCGAGGAGGACGCGAAGCCGTCGTGTGAGTTCCAGCGGCGGCTGAACCCGAACCTTTAAGATGTTGTCATGAAGGAGATCTCGAAATGGTGGAGCGCCGATTTTATCTACCCCATCTCCGACTCCAAGTGGGTCAGTCCATTGCATGTGGTTCCCAAGAAGACGGGCACCACCATAGTTGTTAGTGAGTCTGGAGAGGAGATCACTACCCGGGTACCCACTTCTTGGTCGGTCTATGTGGACTACAAACGATTGAACCAGGCCATCAAGAAGGATCATTTCTTGATGTCTTTTATTGATCAGATTATAGAGAGGCTAGCTGGGAAGAGCCATTACTATTTCTTGGATGGGTACTCCGGATACAATCATGTGGCCATTACGCCCGAAGACCAAGACAAGACTACCTTCACCTGTCCCTTTGGGACATATGCTTTTAGACGGATGCCCTTTGGATTGTGTAACGCCTCGGTCACATTCCAGAGGTGCATGTTGTCCATCTTTTCGGACATAGTGGGGGAGTTCTTGGAGGTCTTCATGGATGACTTTTCGGTCTATGACGACGGGTTCAATGCTTGTCTTGACTGCCTAGACCGTGTCCTTCAGCAATGCATTGAGGTTCACCTTGTGCTTTCATGGGAGAAGAGTCACTTCATGGTGACTCAAGGGACGGTGCTTGGCCATGTCATCTCCAACAGGGGCATGAAGGTTGATCCGGCCAAGGTGGATGTCATTAGAAAACTCAATCCACCATCCAACTTGCGGCAGTTACGGTTTTTTCTGGGGCACGTCGGTTTCTACCGACGATTCATTCATGATTTCAGCAGGATTGCCCGGCCATTGACTGATCTGCTGACCAAGGATACTGAGTTCATAGTCGATTATAAGTGCCTTGCATCATTTGAGACTCTCAAGAGTCTAGTTGTAGAGGCTCCTATCCTCCGGCCGCCTGATTGGTCTCTCTCATTCGAGATCATGACGAATGCCTTCGATTTTGCCGTAGGGGCCGTGCTGGGACAAAGGAGGGATGGAGTCCCCTTTGCTATTCACTACGCTAGACGGACTTTGGATACCACTCAGCGGAACTACACCGTCACTGAGAAGGAGATGCTAGCCATAGTATTCACCCTAGATAAGTTCAGATCTTACATCATTGGATCTAGAGTGACCATTTATACTGATCATACCGCCATCAGGTACCTCATGGCAAAGAAGGATGCCAAAGCCAGATTGGCCAGATGGATCCTTCTACTCCAGGAGTTTGACATAGAGATTAAGGACAAGCCTGGAGTCAAGAATGTGGTGGTGGATCATCTCTCCCGATTGGAGTTTCTTGAGGATTCTGAGCAGATTGAGCCTATTTGTGAGACCTTCCCAGATGAGGCGAACCTTTCTATCGCCTCTCTCCCGTGGTACGCCGATATTGTGAACTATCTTGTTGCCAAGAAAGTTCCACAAGATTGGCCCAGGCAGTGACTTGAGACCTTCCTTACGAAGGTCAAGTTCTACCATTAAGAGGATCTCGTCCTTTATCATGAGGGAGGGGATAGCGTCTGGCGTAGGTGCATTCCTCAGGAGGAGCACCATAGCGTCCTCACTTACTGCCACAAGCTTGAGGCAGGAGGACATCACTCTGGGAGGAGAATGACACGGAAAGTGCTCCAATCCGGCCTATGGTGGCCTACTCTCTTCAAGGACTCTGATGAGTTCGTGAAGAGGTGTACTGACTGTCAGAGGATGGGCACTTGTGGACAGCGTGATATGATGCTGATGCAGCCCATTCACTTCTGTAAGGTTTTTGACGCATGAGGCATCGATTTCATGGGTCCATTCCCTCAGAGTCAGGAATTCGAGTACATTCTATTGGTCGTGGATTATGTTAGTCGTTGGGTTGAGGCCATCCCCGCCCAAACCGCAGATGCTAGGACTGTTTGCCGATTTTTGAGGAAGAATATCATTTCACGGTTCGGGGTGCCTAGAGTTTTGATAGCTGACGAGGGGTCTCATTTCGTCAACGACGAGGTAAAGGCCCTTGCTAGCGAGTTTAACATAGATCATCGAGTAGCCACACCGTATCATCCTCAGACCAATGATCTTGCTGAAGTGTCAAATAGGGAGATCAAGACTATTCTGCAGAAGGTCATCTGCCCTGAACTAAAGGATTGGTCACAGCTTTTGGACTCGATCTTGTGGGCATATCGGACGCCCTTCAAGACACCTTTGGGTACATCTCCCTTTCGCCTCGTTTATGGAAAGCCTTGCCATTTACCTGTTGAGCTGAGACATAGGTCACTTTGGGCAGTCACAGATATTCTTATGAATCCAGTGAGTGTAGGAGATCAGAGAAGGGCAGAGTTAGCATCCATGGAGGAGCTTCGTGATACAACCTTTTCGAGCAGCCTACAGTACAAGGAGAGAGTGAAGGAGTGGCATGATTCTTATATCAGCCACAAGCAGTTTGAGCCAGGACAGAGAGTTTGGTTGTTCGATGCTAGGTTGAGATTATTTCCAGGGAAGCTACAGAGCAAATGGAAGGGCCCTTATCTAGTTCGAAAGGTACACGACAACGGAAGCATCGACATATCTGAGTTGTCATCTGAGAGTACCTTTCGTGTTAACGGGCAGCGGATTAAACCATATCTAGATCATGAGCCGCTTGTCGTTGACGTTGCCCCTATTCATTTTGCGTGAGATGTAGTCTCTTGACTCACATCTATTGCATCTCACGCTTGATTATCACTGTTCTCCCGACTTGTATAGATCCAGTTGTCCATATCACACTATTCTTCAGTCCAACACCCCATTTCCATCTCTGATTATGCTATACTTAGGGTGCACTTTACCCTAAGTATAGGGGGGAGTGAAACTTTTGAATTTCTTTTGATTCACTTCTATCTCTATTTTGCTGCCTATACTTAGGGTTATTTTCCCCTAAGTATAGGGAGGTAGACCATGTACATTCTCACTCGGATTTTCCTTTGTGTACAACCTGCTATACTTAGGATTACTTGATCCTAATTATAGGGGGAAACCCCGAGTTCCTTTTTCATTTCTATTCTTTCATTCATCTTTGTATACAACATTTCTTTTCACTTCCCTATACTAAGCACGAGTTATGTCTTCTTCATCGCTCTTGATTCACTCTGTGGACATCGTTCGAGCTAAGTATAGGGGGGTGTCGTATATTTTTCATATATACTTTATCTATAACTCATACTTTGTGTGAGAGTGTTAATAAATAAAAATGGCTAAAACCCTTAAAATCCATAAAAATTAAAATTTTTTCCTGTAAAAAAAATTCTTCTCTGCACATACATAGTTATTTGTACAAAAGTATTTTTGTAAAAATGTTTGTAAAAATCTTTTGTGTAAATAGTTTGTAAATATTTTCATATCAAAATTATGTATATAGTATAAAATTTTTGTAAAATGTTTTGAAAAATAAAAGTTTGCATAAACTTTGTGTAAATTTGTATAAATATTTTGCAAAACTTGCATTCATGCATACATCCATGTTTTCAAACATTTTTCAAAAATTTTGCACATTTGTAAAAATTGCATCTTTGTAAATACTTGTATAGTTTTTCCTGAATCATAGTTGACATTTAAACTAGCCTGGAATTAAATTGAAAAATAGAGCTTGATTAAGATCTTAATCCACCTAATTCTAAAAGCAACCTTATAGGGCTTAGGGTTGAGACTTTTCAGGTCCATGGTGACTTAATTCTTTAAGTCCACTAGGCTATGATCATATGTCATCTCGATGAGCCTAAGTAGAGCACTTAACAATGTACACATGACTCTTATAAACAATGGCTTTACTTGGACCAGCACTTTACACCGAGCTCTCTACGGATGAGGTGGTGAGGAGGCAGTCTTCTTTGACTTGGGGTAGCATATGAGGGTAGAACTTCTAGGTGGAACCTCTCTTCTTCTTCTAGTGAAGGAAGTGCGTCTCAACTTGGTCTGGTAGCCGTGAGGTCTAACGACATGAGTTGTGGGTTGCAATAATGCTTCAAAAGAGGGATAGTCTACTGACTCAAGAGGAAAAACTCCTTCTGTACATATGTTGCACATGTAGATATGTTGTATATATGCACATCAAAAAAATACAAAAATAAAATAACTCCAAAAAAGTGATGGGTATGAGAGAAAATGATAATCCCACCGGAGTGTATATAGTGCAATAAAGCAAAGCTTATGTTATCCATGTTCCATCTTATGAAACTTGCAGCAGGGAGACTTAGCTACACTGGTTGAGCTCCCAAGGATACATGGCTACACTGGCCATAGTCCATTCTCTTCTTTCCCCTCTTCTTGAGCCGGTTGAACTTGAACTTAGAAGGGAATACCCCGCTCCTCGAGGAAAGAGTTGCCAGACTAGGGTATTAGAGTTACCTTGTCGGGGAGGGTTGTTACTTTGCTACTTCTGAGGTGGAGAGCTATACCGCACTTACACAGTACAAGAAAAGATTCATGGTCTTCAGGGTTTGTGTATGTAGACTTGTTCTGATCTGTATTGTTGAGGAGTCTTGACTATAGATTAGTGGAACTTAGAGGCTGTTAAGTTTTAAACTTAAGTCCAAATAAGGTTCTAACACATTAATAATCCAAAGATCTGACTGAGCTCCATACTTCAATTTAATGAAGACAAGTTTAATAATCAACATTGATTCATTCTTTTTCCCTTCTTTTTCTTTTCTTTTCTAGTTTCACTTCTTTTTCAAATAAGTGTTTGCTAAGGGATTATCAAAGTTAAGTATAGGGGTGATGAATACTTCCATCACTCTTTATTCTTTTATTTTAGCTATTTTTCTTTGCAAAACACCATGTAGATACTTGTAAATATAATAAGTTATCAAAATGCATGCTTTGTGTAAATATCAAAAATTAGCATGTTTTTGTGCAAAAATAAAAGAATAAAGAAATAAAGAAAAAGAGGGAAATATTTAGAATAAATATTGAGTGACCTGAACCCAAGAGAGGGTCCAATATGGGCCTGATCGCCAAATAAAATAAGTAGAGAGAGATAGGGTAACTCAACCTTGTGTAAAACCCCCTCCTATTTATATATTTTAATTACAAAAAAACAAAATTAAAAATGTGTTTCTAATACTTTGTAAATATTTCTAAAAATAAAATAAAAATTAGAAAAATAAAATAAAAAAGAAATAATTTCTCTCTCTTCATTGTACATATACCATGTATATAGAAATAATACATTTATTTATTTTAACTTTTGTAAATAATTAATAAAAATCAAATAAAAATTATTTTATATCCCAAATTTTATGTTGTAAATAAATAAAATATAAAATTAGGGTAATTGTACAAAAATAAAACAATAAAAATAAAAATACAAACTACATAGGTATTTATACATGTATATAATATTATATCATGTATATACATTAATTTATTTTTCAAAAAAATAAAAAAATCACTAAAAATACTTTGAATAGTAATAAACAATTTTTATTTTATACATATTTTGAAATATAATCATTTACTATTTTTAATTTAATTTATAAATAATTTGTGAATACTGAATTCTAATTGGTCCACAGGGGGGGGGGGTGTTGACCCCCGGTCAACTGCCCCCCCCTTGGATCACTTCTCGCAAATCCTTGCGCCGACCCGACTTCGCCGATTTTTGCGCCGCGATCCGATCACCATCCTTCCAATCCCCGGGCTCCGATTGTCGAGCAAACATCTGTGATTCACGTCGATCATCTTTCTTAGGGGTACGACCCTCGATTTGCGTGCCCGACTCCAACCTTTTCGGACCCGTGCTCATATAAGGCCTTACCTCCAGCCGCCATTTCATTCATCTTTGGCCCTCGTCTTTGACTCCCAGGACCTCCATTCCCTTGCCTTGAGTGATAGCAAGCTTGAGGGAGTGTTGCAGCGAGGAAGGAGGCGCTCTAGCCCTAGATCCGGCGACCCACATCGCCGTGCTCCGCCACTGGCGAGCTCGAGCCTCTGGAGGCGTCGCTCCATCGAGGCGAGGATCCCAGGAGGACCAGAACCTCCAGCATAGACATTTGTGATCATCGGGTAGCTTCCCTAGCCTTTAGACCTCCTTAGATTTTGATCTTTCGTTTTCCGACCACCGCCCTTCGCTGACCGTTTCCTGACACTCTGATCAACCGTTTGCCCATCCTACCACGGCTACACCATCACGAGACTTCTCTCCACATTCTGCACCCATCCACTCTCCTCGGTTTGCCCCGAAACTGGGTTACGACTCTCCGCCGCCGCCGCTCACCAGAGAGCATCGCCCCGACTCCCCCGATCACCCATTTCGCCCATCATCGGGTCAAGGCAGTTTGCCCTCGACCTAGCGTTCTTCCTGTGCAGGTTAGATAGCCAAGGAGTCTCATCTGGAGGCCCGATGATTGAAGCACAGAGCTCCAGGTTCCACCTCATCACCGGAGCGTTCCAGCTTCTCCCAGCATCAATGGAGCATTCCACGAGCTGCGGACGATCGAGAGCTTTGATCCCCCATTCCAGCAACATCGAAGGAGCCCCCTAGCGCACACAGTGGCCGGACGAACTTCCCGGTGATCAGTTCTTCCAAGATCCTCCTCTGTCATTCGATCGAGTCTCTTCGCCAATTCAGATCTCAGCCACCCATTCGCGAGGGGCTCGTAGCCGTCCGATCCATCTGAGGATTAGATCCGAGGTGTCATCATCGAAGGGGTACCAGCGCATCACGACCATCAGATCTGAAGTGGATCCCCTTCCAACGTTGGATCATAATAAAAGGGTAAGTATCACTTAGGCCCTTCGCACTTTTCGTAATTCTGTTTAGTCTTGTAAATTCGTGTCGTTGTTGTTTTAAATTTAGATAAATTGCACTTTCGACCTTAGAGTTTTCAGATATTTCATTTTAGTCCCTCTGTGTGTGGTGCACATGCTTTGACACGTGATTTTTCTGGGATAATTGCATGTATGGGCTTAGGTTTATGGAATGTTATGAATTGAAAGTTTAGTTTACATATTTGCATTTATGCCCCAGTGAGTACTATATTAGAACATGTGCGGATTTAAATGTGAAATTTACATTGAGCCCCCTATACTTTGCGTACGTGTTTTATTTAAGCCCTTGAACCTTATTTTCCTTTCACTTAGGTCTATGGGTGCTGTGCCTCTCTTATTGCTTGAATAAAATAACAAATCAACTCCAAATCTATTGAAATTTAGATACATGGCCCTTGCCACTTTGTAAAAATTTCAATAATTTTTTGGGACATTTTTGCTTTGATTTTCTATTTTTAAAAATTCAAAAACCTCTATTTTTGCTACTATTTCGATTATAAAATCAACTAAAATCATTAAAAAGCCTTCAAAAATTCTAAAAAAATTAATGTTAGCTTGTTTTGTTTTCTTATTGCTTCAGCTCAATTTTTGTTTGATTTGGATTTATAAAACACCTAAAAAAACTCTAAAAAACTCATAAAAATTATTAAAAATTCTACAAATTTAAAAAAATTCAATTTCTTTTCCTATAGCTTAGTTTTTATTTGTAATTTTTCATAAAATTATCTTCAGATTTTTGAATAGCTTTTCATATTTTTGAATAGCTTTTCAAATATGGCTACTCAGTAGTCTCTATTTCTTATTTTATTTTATTTTTATAAAATCAACCAAAAATCATAAAAATCTGAGAAAATACTTGAAAAAATATAAAACCCAAAAATATATTTATTATAATTTTCTGACTTATTTTGGTGTATTGCATAATTAGTTGATTGCGCTCTTTTGGCTTGTTTTATATTTTCTTCATAATTAAAAATCACAAAAAATTTAAAACTCTTAAATCCACCAAAAATATTTTCTTATTTTTATTTGATTTTCTGACTACTTTGTAGGCTTTTTAAAGCCAATCCGTGCTCTTTGATTTCGACCCTGGTCGCTATACCAGGTTAAATAAAAATAGCGAGACTGCTATTCGATTTTATTGATTGATTATTCTATTTGGTGATCTTAGTTTTCTTGTTGAGTCCGACACAAGAGGGTGAGGTCGCAACGACCCTTGATACCTATCTCCCTTAGCTTCTCGATTTTTCGGCTCATCAATTATTCATTAAAATTCACAGTAATCGCTGCCAAATTTAGCAATGATTATAAGAAAAATTCAACGAATAATCATTGTTATATGATTTGTTGCAAGAAATATAGCAACGAATACCATTATGCGTTGCGGATTTAAAGAAGAAGCAATGAATATTGTTATATATTTAACTATAGAAGTTATGGCAACGAATACTAAATTATTCATTACCCAAGGTCAATTTTCTTGTAGTATTTCACAAAAAAATAATTTTTTTTGCCAAAAATAGACATGAAGTAGGTAAGGTTACCTACTTCATGTAGTATGCTCCCTCTCCCCCCCTCTCTCTATATATATGATCCTATGAGAGCCAAAATCTGTTAGAGTATGAGAATAGCGAATCCGAGCCACTAAACTATGACATTCTCTCTCCTGCAATCAGTGAGGAGAGAGGTGACAGAATTTAGTGGTCCAAAACCATCGCTCTCATGCTCTTATAGATTTTGTCTCTCACTTGATCGTCCATATATATATATATATAAGAGTAATCCAGTGAGAGCAAAAAAGTATGAGAGCATGAGAGCAGTGATTCTGGACAACTAGATTCTGTCTTCTCTCTCCTAGTTGAATCTAGTGATCCAGAATCACTGCTCTCATGCTCTCACAGGTTTTAGCTCTCATAGGATCGGTCCAATATATATGTATGTATGTATGTATGTATGTATGTATAGGACCGATCCTATGAGAGCAAAAAGTTGTGGGATCATGGGAGCAGTGATTCTGGACCACTAGATTCAACCATGAGAGAGAAGACTGGGAGAGAGAAAATAGAATATAGTAGTCCAGAATTACTCGTCTTATGCTCTCACAACCTTTTGCTCTCGTAGGATCACTCATATATATATATATATATATATATATATGGATTGTGGAGCCTACGCCCATGTGTAGGTAACTTTCCTACACCCACCTCTTGTTCCTTCATTTTTTTTATTTTTTTGAAAGGGATCTTTAGGGAATTTACTTACAATAATAAATAAAATATGTGTTTCAAATTTCATGTAAAACATGCATTCCTAACAGCTCCATCGGAAGGGGCCGATTTCAACAAATCTGAGACCGTTAAAATTTGACTATCATGATGGATAAGTTACAAGTCTCGAAATAAGTTGAAATTTGAATAACGACATGTTGATATATTGTGATCTAAATTCCCTAAGGAATTCATTCAAAAAAAAGATAAAATTTGAGAAAAAAGAGGTGGGTGTAGGATCCCTTTTCCCATATATATATATATATATATATAGAGAGAGAGAGAGAGAGAGGAAAGGGAGCCTACTTTGTGAAGTAGGTACCCTTACCTACTTCATTCAAATTTCGTTAGAAACAATGACTCATACGTCCTCCATCCAAAACATGTAAAATACAACAAATACGTGACCGTTAAAAAATGACTGTCTGGATGGAGGCCGTAGGAGTCTCTGTTTCTGACGAAATTTGAATGACATATTAGAGGGATATAGTTATGAAAATCCACGTTGGTATTTTCAAAAAAAATAAAAAAATTTGCTAAAAATGGATGTGAAGTAGGTAATGTTACCTACTTCACAAAGTAGGCTCCCTTTCCTCATATATATATATATATATATATATATATATATATATATATATATATATATATATATATATATATAGGGAAGGGATCCTACTCCATGGAGTTGGTAACAAACATGCTCCATTTTTCTTTTTTAACTCTTTTTTATTTTTTTGAAAATGCTCATAATTATATCCCTCTAATATGTCATTCAAATTTCGTCAGAAACATTGACTCATATGCCCTCCATCCAGAACAGGTATATCTAATAAATGAGGAGTCCGTTTGAAATCGTCTGCTCTGCACCCACCCCCAAGTATATGATTCCTGTTGAATCATACAAAGGTAGAATGATAGAAACATCTGGAAAAATGCCCACCTGTAACCCAACAGATAAAGTACATTACAGTATTTTGATTTACGTCTATGAAATATATCTTAAAAAATAGTACAATGATATATTAGAGGGATATAGTTATGAAAATTCATGGAAGTATTTTTCAAAAAAACAAAAAAATTTCAAAAAAAGATAAATAAATAAATAAAAATAGAGTAGGTAAGTTACCTACTCCATGGAGTATGATCCCGTTCCTCATATATATATATATATATATATATGAGTGATCCTATGGAAGTCAAAACCTGTGAGAGCATGCATTCTGGACCACTAGATTCAACCAGGAGAGAGAAGACTAGAAGAGAGAAAACAGAATCTAGGTTGATTCTGTGAGAGCCAAAATCTGCGAGAGAATGAAAGGAGTGAATCTGGACTAATAGATTCTGCACTTTTCTCTCCTCCGACAATCAATAAGGAGAGAGATGACAGAATTTAGCGGTTCAGAATCACTGCACTCATGATCTCCGAGATTTTGGCTCTCAAAGAAAAAACCCAATATATAAACCTAACCAATATATAAACCTAATTAAGGGTTTTGTTTCTTGGACCGTCTACAAGCCTTCTTCAACCTTCTATTTTCTTGACGGCTAGTTCGTTTGAGGCGGTTTTAAGATCGACCATGAACGATGTACAACATGAACGTGCATGGACCATAGGATCATGGGACTTGAATTCCAGACCCCATGGCATGCACCATGCAGGTGAAGGACGATGTTTGTGAATTCTTCGATCCGTGTGCCATTTTAACTTTTCCACTTCATTCTTCTGATGTCCATACGCTGGCTATGTCTTTTCTGTGCCAATCTTTTGTGATGTTTTCTTCTTGTTAATCTTAATAAACTAATCGATTTGATGAATGATTTACCTGCAATATTTATATGTAAATATATTCTTATATGTATGTGTGTATATATATTCATAATTCATAACTGTTAATGATATATTTCCAATAGTACGGCAGTGAATATTATCTATCTATTTTGAATTTTTGAAGCTATTAATGTAATAATCTAGAGAGTAGTTTTCTAAATTTCAAAAAATCAATTTAAATTAATGAAAAAAATATTCGAGCACAGATCACGATGAGTTCGTTTGGACATGGATCCTTGGGTCGATGCTTTGAGATGAAGAAAAATATGATAGGGCAATCTTTTTAGATCACATGTTAACCCAGAATAGGAATATCGATAAATTTTGGTTGTAGTGGAATGTTGTCAGGTCTTTTCTGGATAGTAGCCTGATTGGTTAAGATATCTAATGAGATATCAAGACATCGAATATGTAATACTCTTACTCCTAAATATATTCATATATCTAAAATTCAGAAAGTGTGAGTGTGATTTATAAGTAGTGGAGATAATTACTTGAGAACTTGAATTTAAGCATTTTGGATGGTTGTCTATGTATCCATTTGAGCTCGAATCAACAATTTATTATGATCAATTTTCCTTGATAACGGACCAGAGACCTAAAGAGACCTTACATAACTCATCAGGTATCATGCATAGAACAATTGCAATGACAGGTCGTTCTTTGTCCGTAATTGCTTTGTCTTTTTCTAATTTCCTTGCACGCCTCTGATTAACTTAATTAATTTCCATCCAGTTGGAAGTCGGGGGCATAGAACAAGCGTTATCGCCATGCACGATTTCCGGTAATCTCGGTGCGATAATACATGAAGGAGTTCTTTCCAAATTGTGACCGTTCAAAGATGATCTAGTGGTCAACATTCTTCTTCAAAATACTGGTTATCAATTCGGTGTTTTAAACGGTAGGAAATCGGTGATTATGAAGGAGACAAGATGACCATTGGATATCCCGCGTGCGGTCAAGATCTTGACAGCATTCCCTATGTACGTAAAACCATCAAAAATAAAACTTTTACCTCTTCAACTTCCTACAAGCATGGCATCATGTACCCAAGCCACAGCTTACCGTTGGCATTAACTGAAGGTCTTAATGTAACTTGGTAAATGCCCATTATCATATTCTAGAATGAACTTCTCTCCATTTCACGTCCTAAACATGAGATTAAATAAACACCACTCTTTAACCATTGGGACTAGTCATCACATGACCCCTCTGCCCCCCCTCAACCCCTCAACAATCTTAACATCTTCCCACGTAAAGTTTTCTAACTATATAACATCTCTGGAACGTTGATTATTGATGAAAAATAGTTTGATTTTAAATTGGTTTTTTAAATTAATTACAATTTTTCCTATCTCGTTTAAAGCCGAAGCGGACCATAGAGTGAAAGATGTAGATGTGGTTTGAAAATATAAAAAAAATCGAATAATTAATGTAACTCTAAAAAAATCAAGCTTTAATTCATTAATTATAATACAAAGGTGAAAAATAAAGCAAATGGAGTTGCGCCACCAAGATTAATAAAAAGTTAAATCTGTACCTTAAACGCAGCATCCAGAAATATGTGGGGAACAATCACTAAATTACCCAAAAAGGGAAATAATGAATCCGCGAATTTAGTAAACATATCCCAAGGATTAATGAACTGCATCTTTAAGGCAGATTGCCCCACTCCCCAACTCACACACACTCTCTCTCTCTGCTCCCCAGGACCAACTCCTCTCCATCTCTCTCTATAAATGGAGTCCTCCGCACTCTATTTCCTTCATCTCTATCTCCATCACACTCTTATTTCCATCTGCCAAAGAGAGGAACGCCCAGATAGATAGTAACTTGAGAGAGGAGAGATGGCAACAGACGTAAGGATGATGATGCAGATGATGAGCAACAGGTTCAAGGAAAGAGAGAGAGACGGAGAGAGGAAGAGAGCTGATCTCGTCACCAGAGACTTCCTTGATGCCATGGTACGTCGATTAATCTCTCTACTACTCATCCCTGTTCTTGTTATGTTGGTTGCTAGAAGAACGAACCTTCTCTTGTAACGATGTGTCTGCTCTGCCAACCAGTTGATTTCATTTATTTTCGTTCTCCATATTTTCTGCCAGATTTCTTTCTTCGAAATATCTATAATCCTCGTTTTTAATGTGCTGTTTCCTCACCTAATATTGAATTATTAAAATCCACTGCCCCAACGTCGGTCAGACGGAACCGATGACAAATCGGAGGCTACTTTATTACATGGAAACTTAAACCTCACAAGAAAGTTCAAATTAGTATCATAAACTTCGCATGTAATAGCGATTGTTTGCTCCCATGCAGTCCGGCGACCCCCGCCACCGATGTCACTACCGTCCCCTGCAGCATCAGCAAATCTACCAGCAGCCACCCAACTTGGATCTCAATCTCTTCACCCCAAAGCCCACTCCTGTCGCTGCCGCCACCGGCTACGCCACCGTCTGCACCCTCGACAAGGTGAAATCCGCCCTGGAACGTGCCGACAGGAAGAAGCAGCAGCAGAGCAAGGCCGTAGGACTGCAGCCGGGTGAGGAGGGCATGGTGGTCGCAGGATGCCCTGGCTGCCTCCTCTACGTGCTTGTATCGCGTTTGCGGCCGCGTTGTCCCCGGTGCGAGGCACCTGTGCCGCTTCCGGAGAGGAAGAAGGCCAGATTTGACTTTGATCTCAACTCCACCATCTTCTGAGATGATGAGTTTCATTAGCTTCTATGGATAAAAATTCCATTAACATCGCGGTCGGTGTGTTGGAGATGATATGTATATCTCAGAGTAGAAGAATACAAAAAAGGAGGATAGATATGAACTTTGCAGATTTTTTCTGAAGGGAGGGGATTGTAAATTTTGTGGTGCGGTGAATGAGGTGGATTTCCAAGACTTGACAATTAACCATGTTCTTATTTCCCAATTTTTGTTTGCAAAAATTAGTGGTTAATTTTCAAGTTTTGGAGGGCTAAAGTTGGGATAACGTTTTGTTAATCATATTACTCGTTTTTTTCTCTCTTAATAATGTAAGATAAATGGTAGTTATCATGCAGTGCGTGGACTTGTCCTTTTTGTTTTTTTTTGTTCTCGATATTTGCCAGATTTTACTGTTTTATTTTAATGTTGATGAACTTATGTTACCCCAAAAAAGATATCTACTAAGCCCGAAGTATACAGGACATGTCTAAAGTGATGGCTGGTTTTAGACAAGGGTGTTCCCCGGGCATGTACTCGACCCGTTCCTTCATTGATTTGTCTTGATTCATTGTTACCGGATCATGGACCGATCTGATCCTTGCCAACGGGTATCCAGCCGCTAATGATTCTTAACGGTGTGCCCATCCCAATATCTCTTTCCTTCCTTGGTATAGAAATTTGTTTATCTTCTGCTTTCTCCATCTCAGTATATTATCTATGTAATTTTTCTTTTATGCTCTAACTTTCCGCGTTACTAATAACTGCCATTCACTATCCAATCTAAATAACTTATCTTTCTCTCCCATTTCTCATTTTCCCCATTAATATTTACCCCAGGAATATTTAAAAATCCATCTTTATGATTATTAGATGATTAAGTTTTAGATCGTATTGATCTAAGGAAAAGTAACTTCTTCTTTTTTGCATAGTTTTTGTTATTGTTTTAAAAATTAGTCTCCATTTCCATTTACGAGAAAACATTCAAAAATTATAATATCAAACATTGTAATTTGTTTAGTAATCTTTGGGAAGATCTATAAACTTTCCATTTGAAATCATGTAGTTTTCAAACTTAAAAAAAATGTATTGAATCTAGTCAGAAATTATTTTAAAGGTAACAATCTTTTCCCTTGATGATCCTCTACGTTTAAATTCATGCAATATTGTTTGGACTATCGGTGGGCTACACTGTTACCTCTAAAATATTTTGACATCTGAATCCTTACATTACGTTTGAAGACCACATTGTTACCAGATGGAAATTTTGGGCAATCTCTCTGTAAATTACTCTAATTTATTTACCATTTCCTATCTCTTGTCGCATGTTGTGTTTATTTCCCAACAAGGTTACGAGAATGTTCAATTTATGATATTTTATAATTTTCTTGGTCTTATTATTTTATTGAATACATTAATAGCTTCGTAGTGATTTGGCTATTTTTGTTTATAAAGAAATTCTTTTCCATGTATGAAAAGTGGCAGAGTCGACAAAATGGACTAGTTTGTGCTTTAACAAAAATAAAAAACTTATAGATTCTTTTACTTATAATTTTCAAGGAGACATAATATGTGACATAAACAAAAGAATGTGATGGAATGCATCGGAAAAATCACTCATTCCTTGAATTTGACAACCAAGTGGAAATCATTTCCTTACCTTTTATTTACATTAATTTTCGCAAGTAATATTCCCTCCTACCAAAAATAGACTGATTTTTCAAGAAAAAACTTCTTAATACCCTTCAATGATGCTTTATAGACTTGGTTGTTGGTGCCCTCCCTATATTGGAATCCTACTTTGGTCGCTGCTGCAAATATTCCTAGTGCCATTAAGCTAAGCTATATTATTTACAAAATCAATCATCACATTTTTGTAGTATACGACAGTTTTAATAATTGCCGAAGATGTAATGAAGATATATGTCAAAATAAAAAATAAAAATGTGCATGAATTAGAATAAGTAGCTAGCTGAAATATGGATTGATGAATACTAGAATTTACATACATTACAAGAAAATGTATCTAAGCCAACAGATAATTTGAAAATTTATTGCCATATCTTTTGATGTTAAATATATACCAACAAATATTATTTATTGTAAAAATAACTTGTTTCTTGAAACTAGCAATGAATGTCATTCTTTAGAGGATAATATAACAAAAATTAATCAGTTGACTTATTCGATAAATTTGAATTAATCATTATTAAATCTAATAACGGTTAGAAGAAAAAAATCAACGGATAATGTTATATGATTCGTTGCTAGAAATATAACAATGAACAGGATATTCGTTGGAAATCTAAAGAATGAAGTAACATATAGTATTCACTAATATATATATACACATTACTAGAAAAGTCTCTATTTACGTCAGGTTATTGGCGGTAGTCATAAAATAAAGTGTATGAAATCTTTTTCAACAGTTACGTACTTAGCCGCCTCAAATTAAGGTCTGTATTTATGAAAAATACGACCAGTATTTACTCGACAATTAATAAACCACCAATAATGTAAATGCCACAATAAATACATTTTTAATGGTCCCTCTGACTGTTGAGAATGGAGACCGTATTTCTAGTGCGAAAAACTTCACTCCCCATGCCTAACCTAATTCCCCTCGACACCCTTCACCCTCTCGAACTCCCATCATCGATCCACGATCCCCTCCCTCTCCCTACGATGACCACCCCCCTTCGGTGATCCCCTTCCCTCCAGTGACCACACCCCCCTCCAGCGACCACCTCCACCCCCTACAACAAAATCCCCCCACCTCCTGATCCCCATCTCTGCCCCAGCACTGAAGGATATGGGAAGGTCCTCAAGCGCATCACAGAAGCGTGTGGATCGCATCGAATGCGATTGGGAGCGACTAGTCGCACTAGTAGCTCGATGCAGCAGAATTTAAAAAATTTTAAATGTGATGAAACCACATGATCCAAGAACCTTTCTCGGATCATTTCATCTAAACCACAATAGAGGTAAGGACTACCTCTTGAAGCGTGGTTGCGATTGAGTATCCAAACTAAGAGACATCCTGTCTCAAGTCCGATCCGATGGAGGAGACGCTTGTGAGCGTGTTGAAGAGACACGTCCTTCTCGTAATCCTAGTTGATGATCCAAGCAGCAAATCTCCTAATCTCGTCACATGAGATCCGACATCTTATTCACGAGCGAGGCACACTGAAGGAGATGGAGATCCATGAGTAGATGATCCGGCAGCATAACGACGATGCTGCAGCGATGACGACTCTCACAAGGGCTCCATGGTGGACGACCGCTATGAGAGAGAGAGGGGCTTGGCATGTGGAGAAAGAGAGAGGGAGAGAGAGCATTCGTTGTTGTCGTAAACGTGTAACTCTAAGAGCAAGGGGTGCCTCTTCTTATATAGGGTTTTGGGAGTCCATGGATCCCAATCCATGGACAACACACAATCAATGGTTGAGATTCATTTGTATTTCTTTCAATGGTTAAGATGTTGTTGTAAAAAACATAACAACAATTGATTTAATTTGAATTAATTTAAATTGATAAATCAATATAATTAATCCCAATTTAAATCACTTTGACTAGAGAAGAGATAATGAGGAGATTAACCACATTATCTAAAAAAGGAGGTCTACCAATCATCTCATGAGATCTCATTATCTCATGAGACCTCATTATCTCATGACATCTCCAAGATTTACAACAACTCTTGTTGTAAATATTTTCACAAAAAATAATTCACAATTATCTTGTGAAAAATTTCAATCAAGCTATTGAAATTATGTGAATCCCATTCACAATCCAAAATAAAAATGTAGTTATATTTTCAATTAATCATTCAATGTGAATCTAATTCACATCAATAATTAATTGACAAATATAAATCACAATATGGTCTCTCTAATATATTATAAATCACATTTATAGTATATTTGATTAATATGGATAGTGAAATCCATATTATTTATATCCATGATAATTAAATCATATTTAATCATCTTGGATCTCTTTTCTCATGTGCCCAAATAACATGAATCACATTCACATTATTCACATCTTTGAAAATTAAATCTCATTTAATTATCTCAGATAACTCTCCTAATAATATGAATCAAATACATATTTTTCATGATAATTAAATCACGTTTAATTATCAATTTTCTCAATGCTCGGATACACATATCAACAATGAAATTATCCATGAACTCTTTCAACGATAACGTGCTTTCTCCGCGGATACTTGGAGATAAGGACATGGCGATTGTGTTCCATGTATAGTGAATTGGATATTGAGATCACATCTCAAATCCAGATCTTGCGGACCTCCCATAGATGCTTGATTAAATCAAGATCGCAAATCTAATCTTCTCATTACATCTGAATCACATTCAGATCAATGTCCAACATTTGGACTAAGATCAGATTACTTCTCTATGAGAGGAGTCACTAAAATCCAGATCTGTTTCATCACTCCCTCAGAATGGAAGCGTCATGGTTATATAATCGTTTATGATCACATCACCCTTAGGCATTCCTAATACCTGCACATTCTGCATACTGGAAGACCTAGAATAAACCTGAAGTTTTAGATCTCTTTTAGACTGTCTCCTTCAGGGTTTTATCATTAAGTTTCTCATTTGACTATTGGGAGTTGGTATCGATCATATACTTTCCACAAGCATATATCATACCTAGATGTTGATCATATACTTTCCAAAAGTATATATCAAACCTACAAATTAAATCAAGCTTCCAAAGCGAGACGACCTTGTACGGAATTTGATTCTTTCCAATGTCTCATGAGTGAGCTCATGTCTTCCAGATCAGTAATGAACCTGTATAATCCCTTTGAGAGATCGTATTACTCATATGCCCTTTCATGCATACCAGCGCGCCGGTGTATAGACCTTGGTTAGGTCATCAACCTATTGGTCTGCCAAATGTACATACTCAGACATATAGTAGCACATCTATCTCCGGTCAGAGGATTTGTGCCTATATCGTGACAGCATACGACATAGGGCTTTGGTTATCTCGATCTCATTAAGTCAACTCTTTGACCTAACTAATCTGACACCTCCGAATCTCTATTCCCATGTAGAGGATCTGCATCAAGAAGTCGGTCAGATATCAACCAAGTGAGAAAGGATTGCCATTTCCTACTCAGGCTGGAGATTATCTCTTAACAATCATTTGACGGTACTTGATGAGTCCTCAATCTAACTCTTTAGATATTCATCCAAGCACCATCATCTATGATTTATTAATTGAATCAATAGTTGTATGATCATTAAGATGACCATGGTACATAACCCTAATTGTACTAAAGGACCTATTATGCAAATTAGTTATTATTCATTTCAGATCAAGGAATGATATTTACAATAACATTTATTGCATAATGGCTCGTCGTGGGCTCGCATATCCATCAATATCCCACTACCCCAAAGAGACACTAATGGGCTAATCATTTAAACTCTCACTCATGTGACAATCACCGTCTATTTAGGAAAATAGCCAGGTAAGCTGATCAGTCACTCTATTCCGGAGAGACTATGCCAAGTCCTTTTACGACACTCGCATATCACCCAGTAACAGTGCTCACAACCAATGTGAATGTTACATCTTATGCAACCAGTACTCAATTTTTTTAGTTATAGTGTCCTTGACACTACAGCTCGATAATTATTATAACTAGTATGTAATTTTCATTATCCTTATCAGAATATCCCTTATTATTGGATATCTTCATCTCCTAAGGTATCCACAATTAATACCTTTTAGATCACTATCTATAAAGTCTTAAGTTCTTAAAGATAAGGCTTTGAGATCACTATCTCAAAAATCTTTTGAAGATATTGCTATTACTACAGTCAAGTATTTTATCTCCTTAGTAGGATTAGTAACATTTACTACTCCCACTGCATAGCAGATATCTGAATTTTGTACACATGTAGCATACACCCGGCTCCTCATAACCGATGCACAAGGGCAAGCAGTTTTAGCATTCACTTCGTCAACTCTTTGAGGTGCTATCCCTTTAGATAGGTCAGTACCATATCTTAAAGGAAGGAAGCCTTTCTTGGAATTTTCCAGAAAATGGAACATGTCCAAGGTGTACTACTAATGTGGCAGTCCCAGTACCCTCTTCTCTTTATTTCTGAACATCTTCAGAACTAAGATCTAAGAGGTATCCTTGAGATCATATCTCAAGGTATGGAATAGCCAGTCTATGAAACACTTGTTATTATCTTTATATCATTCCAAATGATTAGGATATCATCTACATATAACACGATGAACACAATGGCACTCCCACTAAGCTTCACATGATACATCAAAATTCTATCTGAAATCATAACATTTATAATTTTATCAAATCTTATGTTCCAACTACAAGAAGGTTATTTTGAGTCCATAGATGGAGTTTTTTTAGCTTGCTCAGCTCACTTTCCTCAACTATGAAGCCCTGGGGCTACTTCATGTGAATATCCTTAGAGAGATATTCGTGGAGGAATGCAATCTTGACTTCCATCTTGAAGATGTCCAAGTCAAGTTGTGTAGCTATAGTTAGCAATAATCTGATGGGTTTAAGCAAGGTTACTGAAGAGCAAGTCTCATTGCAAGCAATGTCTTCTCTTCAGTGTGTATCTTGTGTTAACGAACTGTGCTTTGAAGGTCTCTACCTTCTCATCAGGTTCCCTATTTCTCTTAAAGATCCATTTACACCTTAACAAGTCATATCCATATAGGTGGATCCTTGAGGGTCCATATACAACACTTGTATATGAAGTCTATTTTAGACTTAATTGCTAACATCCATCTTTCCATGACATGATCTTCAGAAGCTTCATCACACGAAGTTCGATCATTGTCAGATTTCTCTAACACATGGAATACATCCTCAAACTCATTCGAAGAGGTATTAGTGTTTCATCTTTAGTTGTCCTTTAAGTTTTCAATTCCAGGAGCCTTATTATTTTCTCAAGATTAAATGAGTTCCTTTACTTCACTTTCATCTTGATTCTCAAGAGAATCATCCTCTAAGAATCGTATTCTCAGATATGAGACCTTTTAAGAATCTCAAGATCATAAAGTAGGTATGCAATACCATCCTTTATTTTCCTAATGAAATAGCAATCTTTGGTGCTAGATTCCAGTTTACCAATGGATGAGCGGCCCGAGTGACTAAGGTTAAATGGTATCAAGGATCGTTGGGACCTCAACCACTCGGACCGAATCTCAACAAGAAAATAAGACCGCCAAAGAAGGAAATCAATCAATCGAACAAAACAAGTGGTCTCGCTAATTTATTTAACATGGTATAGCTACCGGGGTCGAACACAAGGAGCATGTAATGCAAAAGCTACGAAGTAGTTAGGAATCCAGGAAAAGATAAGAAATTGGTGGTTTTTAGATTTTTTAAATTTTTTATGATTTTTAATACGAGAAAATGGATAAAAGAAAGTCAAAAATTAACATGTAAGCAATTATTTAAAGACTAAAAAATGCTCAAAAGTTCCAAACAAAAATATTTTTGTGTTTTTAAAATATTTAAATGTTTTTATGAATTTTATGAGGTTTTTCTGATTTTTAATTAATTTTTTAAAAATCAAATAAAACTAAAAACAATAAACAGTGTCCAGTTGGGATATAAAGGCAGATTGAAATTAATTAAAATGCCTATAAAATCCCAATTGTATTTTTATAAGAAACTATAAAATAAAATCTAACTACATCAACTGAGAATACATTTTTTTGATTTTTTTATGAATTTTTGCTGATTTTTCTAAGATTTTTAATTTTTTTTAATTTTTTTAGTTTTTATAAATTGAAATATAATGAAAATTGAACAAAAATTCAAACAACATATAAAAAGCAACCAAGAATTTTTTTAGAATTTTCAAGGCTTTTTAATATTTTTAGTTGATTTTTAAAAATAAATAGGAGCTATTTTTAAGGTTTTTTAATTTTTTAAAAATATTAAATGAACACAAAACAAAATCAAAAATTCACCATAATTCCTACACCATGGCAAGAGCCATGCATCAAAATTTCGTAATTTTTGAACAATTTTTGCTATTTATTAAATCAAAAAATAAAATACACAACATACATGGACTAAAGTGCAAAGAAAATAAGTTCTAGGGCTAAATAATAACACGTGGGAAAAGTCTAGGGCTCAAACTGCAATTTCTCCACAAATATTAGCACATGTCACAAATCCACATGCACAGGGGTATACTTGTAAATATGAAAACTAAAACTTCAAACCATAACAGTAAAGAAATCCAAGGTACATGCTGCAAATATCCCAAATAACACGTGGCGAAGCACATGAGTCCACATAAGCAGGACTTAAAAGCAAATAAAAAAACTACAGGTACTAAAGTGCAAAATGGTCTAACTGTGAGTTTATTTTACAGATTGAGATACAAACTAAAATAAAGACAGGGTAGACTAAGCAAATTACCCATGCAGCACGTGAGCTGCGCATGGCTGGACAGGTGGCGGCTACTGGCTGGACGTGAACATGCGGCTCTGGTGCGCTAGGGATCAGATCTGACAGTTGTCAGATGTCGGGGATGTGACAGGTACGGGGACCGTTAGATCTGACATCTAACGGCTTGACAGCTCCAGGCAATGGACGACAATGATGGTATCTGACAGGTGCGGGCTATCGGACGGTGGAGAGAGGCTATGGAAGAACAATGCCTAGGCGAGCTTCTCCTGAGCACCAAGGGAGATCAGAGACTCCGATGAACGATCGGCCATTGCTAAAAGAAGCGTGAGGTCCCTCCGCGTCGAATGTCCGGCTCAGATGGAGTCACTGGCGGTCAGATCTTCGTGACGATGGCTGGGACCTGGGCGAGCTCCGGTGAGGGTGGTCAAAGGCTATCTAGGACGTTCCACGTGCGCTAAGTCATGCAAGATAAAGCTAAGACTCAGAGCAAGACTCTGTTCGGGGTTATTGGACCGAAAACAAAGGGAAGCAGCGGTGAATGAGAAGGGGGTCTCCGACGAAGGCAGTAGATGAGACTTAGGGCCTGATCCTGGAGATCCGAGCCAAGGTCAGGATGATCAGACTACATGGAAGGATGGAGGATGAGTGGAGGCGATAATCAGAACGGGTGGATAATGGCGAAGAGGCTCCGACCGACTGGTCGGAGCTGGCGGAGCGACAGTGAATCACAAATGAAAGATTCAGGAAATAAGGGAACCAGGATCGATATGAGAGCTACCTGAGGGTCCAAACGTGATCCTGAGCTCCAGAGGATGTGGACGGCGGGGTCTTTGCCTCGACTTCGCTGCGGCTGGCGGAGGAGGCTTGTCGCGGCGGTGCTCCGGCCACGAGAGGCGAGCTACGACCACACAACACCTTTCCGATGACCAAAGGTGGCCTCCGGTTGCTGTCACCAAGGTAGAGCCTTCTAGGGTATCAAAAGGGTGTGCGACGCGAGCTTAAAGGCTGGGAGAGCAAATGAGGAGCTTTATAGAATGTCCCAAGAAGCTTGGAAGAATCGGATCATGCGCACGAACCGAGGTTGATCCGCAACTCCCTAGGGATCCGTGAGGATCACCGATCCACTGGGGAGATACGAGCGTAAAAATCGGAGTAAGAGGGTGCAGGATCCGGTCGAGATAATTCGAAGAAATGATAACAAAACTCGGATCCGCACGAGGGGATGTCCAGGAGGGGTAGTTAACCGAGGTCAACATTCCTCCTGGACCAATCAGAAAATAGATGGTCAAAAATAATTATAAAATCAATTAAAAATAGAAAATGATTTTAAATTGAAAAGTATACAAAATGAAAAATATTGCTATTTTCTAAACTTTTTTTCTGTGATTTTTATTTATTTTTAGGAAAAATAATTTATGGTATATACAATATATTATATTATATACAAGTATAAAATACCTATGTATTTTGTACATTTATTTTTATTTTCTTATTTTTGCACAAATACTCCAATTTTGTATTTTATTTATTTACAACATAATTTTAGGAGTATAAAATAATTTTTGTTTTATTTTTATTATTTATTTACAAATAAAAATTATATTAGGGAAGATATATATATTTACATGTATCATGTACATGATGAGAGATGGAGTTTTATTTTATTTTTATTTTATTTTTCTATTTTTTATTTTGTTTTTAGAAATATATACAAGGAAGATAAAAACACCTTTTAATTTTTATTTTTTAAAAATAATTTATACACATAAAGGGTGTATATGTACAAGGTAGAGTGGCCCTATCTCTCTACTTATTTTATTTGGCGATCAGGCCAATTCTTGGCTTTCTTTTGGTTTAGGTCACTCAATATTTATTCTAAATATTTCCTTCTTTTTATTTTATTCTTTATTCTTTTATTTTGCACAAATACATGCTAATAATGGAGTATTAACAAATGCATGCTTGTTGCTAATTTATTGTATTTACAACTATTTACAGGATGCTTTGCCAAGATATTTAACTAAAATAAAAAATAAAGAGTGATGAATGAGTATTCATCACCCTCCTATACTTTAATTTTGCTAGTCCCTTAGCAAACACTTATTTAAAAAAGAAGTGAAAAGAAAAGGAAAAGAAGAATCAATATTGATTATTAAACTTGTCTTCATTATATTGAAGTATGGAGCTCAGTCAGACCTTTGGATTATTAGTTTGTCGGAACCTTATTTGGACGTACGTTTAAAACTTAACAGCCTCTAAGTTCCACCAATCTATGGTCAGGACTCCTCAATAATCCAGATTAGAACAAGTCTTCATACACAAACTCTAATGACCATGAATCTTCCCTTGTACTGTGTAAGTGATATGGAGCTCCCCACCTCAAAAATGGCAAAGAGACAACCCCCCTCAACAAGGTAACTAATGCCCTAGTCTGGAAGCTCTTTCCTCGAGGAGCGAGATATTCCCTTCTAAGTTCAAGTGCAACTGGCTCAAGAAGAGGAGGAAGAAGAGAATGGACCATGACCAGTGTAGCCATGTATCCTAGGAAGCCCAACCAGTGTAGCCAAGTCTCCCTGCTGCAAGCTTCATGAGATGGGCATGGGTAACATAAGCTTTGCTTTATTTGGCTATATACACTCCGGTGGGTATTTCATTTTCTCTCAGACCCACTAATTTTTTGGAGTTTTTCTTTCTTTTTCACATTTTTTTCGATGTGCATATGTACAACATATCTACATGGTGCATCATATATATAAGGAGTTTTTCCTCTTGAGCCAGTAGACTATCCCTCTTTTGAAGCATTATTGCAACCCACAACTCCTGTCTTTAGACCTCAATGCCTCCAGACCAAGTTGAGACATACTTCCTTCACTAAAAGAAGACAAGAGGTTCCGCCTAGAAGTACTACCCTCGTATGCTACCCCAAGCCAAAGAAGACTGCCTCCTCACCACCTCATCCGTTGAGAGCTATGCATAAGGTGCTGGTGTAAGTAAAGCCATTGTCTGTGAGAGTCATGTGTGCATTGTTAAGTGTTTTACTTAGGTTCATCAAGATCACATATGATCATAGCCTAGTGGACTCAAAGAATTAAGTCACCATGGACATGAAAAGTCTTAACCTTAAGCCCTATAAGGTTCCTCTTATAATTAGCTGGATTAAGGTCTTAACCAAGCTCCATTTTTCAATTTAATTCCACGCTGGTTTAAATGTCAACTATGATTCAGAAAAACTGTACAGATATATACAAGAATGTTTTTATGCAAGTTTTGAAAATGTGCAAAATTTTTGAAAATGTTTGAATGAATGAATGCATGAAAGCAGAAGTTTTGCAAACTATTTACACACATTTACACAAGGGTTTTTGCAAACTTTATGTTTTTCAAACAATTTACAAAAATTTTGTACTATATACATAATTTTGATATCAAAATATTTACAAACTCTTTACAGAAAACATTTTTACAAACTTTGTACAAAAATAATTTTATAAATAGATATATATATGTGCAAGAAAGAATTTTATGTACAATTAAAACTTTTTCAATTTTTATGGTTCTAGATAAAGGATTTTAGCCATTTTATTTATTAACACACTCACACAAAGTACGAGTTATGGCTAAAGTATATATGAAATATATACGACACCCCCTATACTTAGCTCGAACGATGTCCTCAGAGTGAATCGAGAGCGTTGAAGAAGACATAACTCGTGCTTAGTATAGGGAAGTGTAAAGAAAAATATTCTATAACAATGAATTAAAGAATAGAAATGAAAGGATCTCGGTGTTTCCCCCTATACTTAGGATCAAGTAATCCTAAGTATAGCAGACTGTACATAAAGGGAAATCCGAGTGGAAGGATGTACAGGGTCTACCTCTCCTATACTTAGGGTAAAATATCCATAAGTATATGCAAGAAAACAGAGGTAAAAAGAATAAAAAAGGAAATCAAAAGTCTGACACCCCCTTATACTTTGGGTAAAGTGCACCCTAAGTATAGCATAATCAAAGATGCAAATGGGGTGTTGGACGGAAGAATGGTATGATATGAACATCTGGATCTATACATGGCAGAAGACAATGATAATCAGGCGTGAGATGCAATAAATGTGAGTCAAAGACCACATCTCATGCAAAATAAATAGGGACGACGTCAACGACCAGTGGCTCATGATCTAGATATGGTTTGAGCCGCTGCCCGTTAACACGAAAGGTAGACTCAGATGGTATCTCAGATATGTCAATACTTCCATTGTCATGTACCTTCCGGACCAGGTATGGTCCCTTCCACTTACTCTGCAATATCCCTGAAAATAATCTAAGCCTGGCATCAAACAACCATACTCTCTGATCTGGCTCAAACTGTTTGTGGCTGATATGAAAATCATGCCACTCCTTCACTCTCTCCTTGTATTGTAGGCTGCTCGAAAAGGCTGCATCTCTAAGCTCCTCTAGGGCTGCCAATTCTACCCTTCTCTGGTCTCCTACACTCACTGGATCTAAAAGTATATCTGTGACAACCCAAAGTGACTTGTGCCTAAGCTCAACAAGTAAATGGCAGGGATTACCATAAACATGGTGAAAGGGAGACATACCCAAAGGAGTCTTGAAGGACGTCCGATATGCCCACAAGACCGAGTCCAAAAGCTGTGACCAATCCTTTCGGCTAGGGCGGACTACCTTATGCAATATTTTCTTGATCTCCCTGTTCGACACTTCAACAAGACCATTGGTCTTAGGATAATATGGAGTGGCTAATCGTTGGTCAATGCTGAGCTCGCTAGCAAGGGCCTTTACCTTATCATTGACGAATGAGACCCTCTGTCAGATATCAACACTTTAGGTACCCCGAACCGTGAAATGTTATTCTTCCTTAAAAATATGCATACAGTCCTAGCATCTACGGTTTGGGCGGGAATGAACTCACCCAACGACTCACATAATCAACGGCTAACAGAATGTACTCAAATCCCTGACTTTTAGGGAATGGACCCATGAAGTCAATGCCCCATGCGTCAAAAACCTCACAGAAATGAATGGGCTGCATCGGCATCATATCACACTGTCCACAAGTGCCCATCCTCTGATAGTCAATACACCTCTTCACAAATTCATCAGAATCCTTGAAGAGGGTAGGCCACCATAGGACGGATTGTAGTACTTTCTGTGTCGTTCTCCTCCCATAGTGATGTCTCCCTGCCTCAAGCTTGTGGAAGTAAGTGAGGACGCTATGGTGCTCCTCTTGAGGAATGCACTGATGCCAGACGCTATCCCCTCCTTCATGATAAAGGACGGGATCCTCCCAATGGTAGAGCTTGGCCTTCACAAGGAAGGTCTCAAGTCACTGCCTGGGCCAACCTTGTGGAACTTTCTTGGCAACAAGATAGTTCACAATGTCAACGTACCACGGAAGCGAGGTAATAGCAAGGATCACCTCATCTGGGAAGTGCTCAGAAATAGGATCAATCTGCTCAGAATCCTCAAGATGCTCTAATCAGGAGAGATGAACCGCCGCCACATTCTTGACTTCAGGCTTATCCTAAATCTAAATATCAAACTCCTAGAGTAGAAGGATACATATAGTCAGTCTTGCTTTAGCATCCTTCTTTGCCATTAGGTACGTGATGGCAGTATGGTCTGTAAAGATAGTCACCGTAGATCCAATGATGTATGATCTGAACTTATCTAGGGCAAAGACTACGGCTAGCATCTCCTTCTCAATGATAGTGTAGTTCGCTGCGCGGCATCCAATGTACAATTAGCATAGTGAATAGTAAATGGTACTCCAGCCCTCCTTTGTCCCAACACGTCCCCTACGGTAAAATCGGAGGCATCCGTCATGATCTCGAATGGGAGAGACCAATCAGGCAGCTGGAGGACAGGAGCCTCAACAACTATACTCTTGAGAGTCTCAAATGACTCAAGCCACTTATCCACAATGAACTCGGTGTCTTTGGTCTTCTAATCAGTTAACGGTCGGGCAATCCTGCTGAAATCATGAATGAAGCATCGGTAGAAACCGACGTACCCCATAAAAGACTGTAACTGTCGCAAGTTGGAGGTGGACCGAGTTTCCTAATGATATCCACCTTGGCCGGATCAACCTCCATGCCCCTGTCGGAGATGATATGACCAAGCACCGTCCCTTGAGTCACCATGAAGTGACTCTTCTCCCAAGATAGCACAATATGGACCTTGATGCATCGCTGAAGGACGTAGTCTAGGCAGTAAAGACAAGCATCAAACCCATCACCATAGACCGAGAAGTTGTCCATGAAGACCTCCAAACACTCACCCACCATGTTCGAAAAGATGGACAACCTGCACCTTTGGAATGTCACCAGGGTGTTACATAGACCAAAGGGCATCCGTCTGAAAGCATATGTCCCAAAGGGACAGGTGAATGTGGTCTTGTCCTGGTCTTCGGGCGCAATGGCCACCTGGTTGTAACTGGAGTACCCGTCAAGAAAGCAGTAATGACTGTTCCCAGCTAGCCTCTCTATAATCCGATCAATAAAAGGCAACGGGAAATGATCCTTCTTGGTGGCCTGGTTCAATCGTCTGTAGTCCACACAGACCCTCCAAGAAGTGGGTACCCAGGTAGCGATCTCCTCCCCAGACTCACTGACAACTGTAGTGATGCCTGTCTTCTTGGGCACCACATGTAATGGACTAACCCACTTGGAGTCAGAGATGGGGTAGATAAAATCGGTGCTCCACCATTTTGAGATCTCCTTCATGACAACCTCTCAAAGGTTCGGGTTCAGCGACCGCTAGAACTCACATGATGGCTTGGCATCCTCTTCGAGATAGATATGGTGGGAGCACAGGGCTGGACTTATCCCCTGGAGATCGGCTACGCTCCATCCTATCACCTTGCAGTTCTTTTCAGGAACCTCCATCAAACGAGATTCTTGCTCTCCAGTCAAATCCGCTGAGATAATGGCTGGGTACATCTCATGCTCACCCGCAAGGAATCTATACTTCATCGACTGCGGTAAAGGTTTCAGTTCACCTGCAAGGAATCTATACTTCATCTCTAGTCTCATCGACCGTCTCTATTTGTATACTCTCACCCTCGACGCGAAAGTATACATTCCTGCTATAATGATCAGATACTGCCTTGGTTGTGGCCAAGAACGGGCGTCCTAAAATGATGGGAGTATCGGTCACAGACAGGGATCTCCATGTCCAACAAAACGAAGTCCACAGGGAATTTCAGGCCCTGAATTGTGACAACCACGTCCTTCAGCAACCCCTTTGGTCTCTTGACAGATCGATCAGCAAACTGAAGGACCGTCTTGCTTTGTCGGAGAGGGCCAAATTCGAATCGGTTGAGTAAGGCTGTCAGAAGTAGGTTGATGGAAGAACCGCTGTCTAACAGAGTCCGATCGAACCTTTACTCATGTATGTGGCATCAGACATAGGGAGCTCCTGCATCTGGTCTCTTGGCTGGCAGATGGTTTTGGATGGCGAAGCAAGTGGCCCGAGTAAGCACATGGATCTCTGAGTGGTGGTTCCTCCTCTTCCTGCAAATAGTGGTCTTCTCTCTAAGGTTCCTCTAGAAGAGAGGGATGTGCTCCAAGGCCTCTTGTAGAGTTAGCTGTATCTGAAATCTGTCTATCATATGCTGGCTGAACTCTAGCTGTTGGGGTTTTTTCGGATTTTGTTTTTTGGTCCCCTTAGCCAAGTGGAGTGCTTGGGGGAAGGGGATGTCTGGGCCCTCCTTAGATGGAGGGCTAGGATTCGGTCCCTACTGCTGTCGTGAAATAGAATCCATGCATAAATCTCCATGCATCACAGATGGACTCACAAATAAAGTACCCTTTCCTTTATTACATTTTCCAGAATAGTCCTGAGATACAAGAACAGAAGGAAATGCAAAAGGAATAGAATGGGTGGCATCAATACCACCCGCGACATCTGGACTTGCGGCATCAGCACCACACTTTGGCTCAGCATCAAGTCTGGTGGCATCAGCACCACCTCATGCATCTGATGAAGTGACGACCTTAGTACCATCAACTGGATCAACATCCTTGGTGGCGTCAGCACCACCGTCACCAACATCATCATGAGCGGCATCAACATCGCTCTCCTCCACATCTGGTGCTCCTGAGTCTAGATGTGGTCGTCGCTCAGATGAGGTGCTGCCAGCTAGCATCCTACCGCTCCTAAGTGTAACAAAATCAGTATCAAAAGTGTATGCAGAAGTATCACCAAGTGAATCACTAGGAGTGGTAACCTCTGTAAACTCTACCTTCTCAGACTTCCTCTTCAGGTTGTTCAGGTTCGACTCAATCTGAGCGGGTATGGTGGCCTTTCCCTTCACTATCTCCCTCATCTCCTGATGGAACTCGTCCATCTCCTGCCTGAAGGTAGCATGCTGATCGGAGATAAGGCAGGCTAGATCATCTAAAGCTGGGTTCTCTTAGGCGGGCCCATGAGAATCGGATGAGTGGCCTCTTTGAAAGTGATGCTACTACTGAGATGGATGAGCGGGGATACTGGGGATGAAACTTGTGAGGCTACTGCTGCTGCCTCCACGACTGTCCCTGCTGATAGGGACGAGGACCATGCTGCTGGTAAGGTGGATGTGGCTGTGGCTGTGGGAACTGGGGCTGCTACTGCTGTTGGCTGAACTGGCCACCCTAAACTAGAGGAGACTGTTAGGAAGAGGAACCTCCGATCGACCATCAAAATCCAGGATGGTCTCGTCGGATCCCAAGCTATGTTCGGTCATACCAAATCCCATTGACTTCCATCAACGGCTCCTGCTCGTAAATGGGTGGGGGGAGAACTACCAGGGGCTGATCCGGCTGGTAGACTGATGAGTCCAAGATTGCCCTAGTTAAAATATCGTCGTGTATTATCGTACGGGAAAATTATATGTCGTTTCATTGTAGGCGGCAATCGGAATCGGTCAAGAAAATAACCAAAATTATTTAGTCAATTTTTAATCGCATGGTTTTATGTTTATTTTACTTGGGTAAGTCCCAAGGTCGAACACAAGTTGGCAAAGGAACAATCTAGAATTTTGTCTATCAAAGTTCGTGCACAGTTTTCGAGGCGATCTTTTTTTATTTTTTATGCAATTAGAGATGCAAAATGTAATTTTGGACTATTTTAGGGACTAAAATGAAAATGTTGACCAACGATGTCCGAAAAATACACAACTTGGCCAAGATGATAATTGTGATGAAATGAATGTAAATGTATTGTAAATTTTATGGAATTTTTGAATGCAAGATGAATTTTTTATGAATTTTTAAATGCAAACAAAGTGAATTTCAATATTTAATTATAATAAATATTAAATCTAATTATTTTCACGGTATAAAATTATCTAAGTTATATCACTAGGTGATAGATCTGAGAAAAATCCTAAACCTCGAAAATACAAGATTCAATACCTATTAAAAATCAAACATTAAAATATGCAAAGTGATTTTTACAAGGTAAAATTATGCATGTAAATACAATTATTTTTAGGCACAATGTTAAACACAATTAAATTAACAATCCATAATTTTTTGGGATTTTTTTGAGCAACAGTTAATTAATTATAAAAAAAATAGAGCACAAAATGGGCAAAGTACGCAATTTTCCGCAAAACAATTGATTATTAATTAATCATTGATCATAAAAATGCCCACAATATGTCAAGATGTAGAGAATTAAATGCAGGACAAAATGCTATTTTTTTGATAAATGAAATGATGCAAGTAGCTGTCCAAAATAAAGGGGGAATACATGGGTGATTCTGCAATATATAAATATTAAAATAAAATGCAAAGGGACCAAGATGTAATTACCGGAAGCTCTGGGGATATCGATGCTAAATTTCTGATAGGTCACGTGCCCAACACGTGACCTAGTTGGCGGGGGCTTCTACGTAAATTGGAGATAATGCTGGGGGGTCTTCGTCAATTAACTCTGTAGGTCACGTGCTATGCACGTGAGCTCTGGATCAGCTCGTAACTCCTGGAAGTCCTGGGGCTGTTTCTGCAATTTGCCACCCCAGGCACGTGAGTTCACGTGCGAGGATGCTTCTTCCACAGTCGTGGAGAGGCAGAGGAGGGCCAGATATCGATGCCCCGGCGGCTTGGCGGTGGAGAGGCGGAGGAGGGGGTCGGTGTTGCGGAGGACCGGCGATGCTTCTGCGCCCGGCGGTCGTCGAGGGCCCAGCCAAGGCAGAGGGGGGCCGGATGTCGACTCCCTGGTGGCTTGGCCGTGGAGATCACGTTGTTGAAGATGGAGGTGGAAGTTGGCGTTTGTCGGAGAAGATGGTTGCGTTGTTGACATTGGCTTGCGGCTGAGGAAGTCGATGAAGGGGCGGAGCGGATCGTTGTGGGACGAGTAGCTTGCGTCAGATGGACAAAGATGTCAAGGAAATGTTGTTGTAGTGGTTCGACGGCAAAGCGACCGGAGCTGGAGCAGAGGGCCTGTGCGACGCTGCAACAAGGACGATGGTCCTTGGATCTCACCGCGTGAAGATGCTCGCCAGTCTGTCACCCCAGCGATTGAATGGAAGAGTAGAATGGCAGATGTCGGAGTTTAGAGCGGTGGCAATGCTTTTATAGAGTTGGAGAATGGCCAGAGAAGGAAAGATCGGTTGGCGTCGATTCCATTGGGGTTTTGCTGGGTTTCAACTCTTGTATTTGGAAGGCGACGGACAGTGAGATGTGACGAAGATCGGATGTTGGTGAATCACGATCGGAGATTGATTGAAGATGGGAGATTGCGAGAGGAGGAATCGCTGCGGAGATTTCGCGATACACAGGCAGCGGAGCTCGATTGGGAAAGGTGCGGGCGGAGAAGATGATGTTGAGGCCGTCCGATCGGCCGAGATCGGACGACCCAACGGTAGCCATGTGGCAACTGGGGGGTAAAGGGGGCAGCATGTGCATGGCACGTGCCTGGGATGCACGGTCTATGCATGTGCGTCGATTTTATTTTTCTAATACGAATAAATAAAAACATGAAAATTAGCTGACACGTGGCGGCTCCAGGAGCTTCCACGTGTCAGCACCACAAAATTCAAAAAATAAATACTTTAAAAAATCCAAAATAAATAGCAAATGAACTCGGATAAAAAAAGTTCTTCACAAAAATTGCTCGTTTTCATGAAGACACTAAAACTAAAGTAGATCAATTGCACAAAGTGATATTTTTGGAGTATCCCATGTACATAGAATACCCTGATTTTTGGGTTTTATATATTTTTTCCTTATTTTTAAACCATATAAAAATCCGAAAAAATATGATCAAATTGAAGATAAATAATTACATATTAATCTATTTTTTTTGGATTTTTATTAATTATGTAAATAAAAAATAAAATAAAATACGAAAATGACCAATTTTGTACAGACAATCAGTGAAGACTTGGACCCAGTTTGTTTCTTTGATTTCAAGAGTAGTTCGGATTTAATGTTTTACGCATTTTAATAAAACTTTTATCAAAGAAGACAAATGAAAAAGAAATAAAATAAAATAGGTTAATTATGTACATAAAACATTAGGTCAAAATCAACTAAAATACAAAATGTACAAAAGAGGCCCAAAACCCAACTTTCACATACGAGCTCCGATTCACTTGAACATGGTCTTGTTTTGAAGGTATTTGAATGTATATTAGTTCAAAAGTGAGTAGGATCAAATTGAACACTGGATGGCGGAGATATGAGGGTTTTAGTCCGGAAATCCTGAAACTAGGGTTTGAGTTTTTGGTCCACTTATTTAGGTTAGTGATTTTTTTTGTATTTTTTTATTTATTCTTGTTAGTGATATGTACACAGTAGAGGTGGTTTTGGGTCATTCGGAGTTAGCATGAATTAGTTAAAAATCAAGGAAGTTAGGCTATTTACAAGTCAATTTTGACTGGGATTTTTGGCTTCTTATTTTGTGCAGAAATGAGTGATAAAATGCAATTCTTATTAAAACATGCATGGATGCTAATTATGCAGAATAAATGAAGAAATGCTGATGATTTCGAGGGATTTGAGCTTAATTAATGAGATTTAGAGTGATGAATATGAGATTCTTCATCCTCCTATACTTAAACCATGCTCTTCCCTGAGCATCAAAAAGAAATGCCATGAGGTGAAATGAGATTGGGTTCCATACCAAGACCATGTGCTGAAGGTGAAAATGAAACTAGACTCGACCTTTGGATTATTAGTTTGGCAGAACTTATGTGAGACTTCAAATTTTAAAATCAACAACCTTCAAGTTCTACACATCATTGCTACAGTTTTGGCTCATAAGTCATCTAAGATCAATCCTCTTCCCAAAACATACCCTATGAACATTGAACAATTGACTCAAGTGTGTGAAAGTTTTTAGCTCTTCCCATCAAGAATGCCGGACTACCATGCAAATCTCCTCTCTAGTAACTTCTCCTCGAGGAGTCAGGTATTTCCTTCTAAGGTCTGTCGTGCTGTGTTCACAATTGAAATGGGGGAAAAGTTTGAAGAAGGAGAAAATAACTGGAAGGTGGCCAGTGTAGTCACCTCTCCTTGTGAAGATGGCCAGTGTAGCCGAGTCTCCACCAAGATCTGCAGGTTTTCTTGAATCTTGGACCTTTTTGGTCAGACATTTATTTGGTAGTGGCTTCTTTGTATTTGGATTTTTTGGTTCTGCTTAGATCTTGTTGTGCCCATATGGATATAGAATCTTTTTGTTTTCATACATTTTTTGGGGTCTTAGAAAAAATTGTGCCCAGCCGTCAATCCCTTTTACGAAGCTTTATTTTAACTCGTACTCCAGTCTTTAGATTTCCACGCTACCAGAAAAGAAACTCACACATTCTTCCGACACCCCGTCTGAGTTGAGCTAGTGCATTGTGCGAGAGTACAAATTAATTTCCTATTCCAGAGTTGTACCCAGAATGAAGAGACCATGTTAAACACTAAGAGTCAAACGCTGCACATTGTCATATTGAACTCAAAGAATTAAGTCAAAGACCTGAAGCTTCTAAAATCCTATTTCTCGGTGAAGTTCCTCTGAAAATTAGGTGTATTAAGGTCAAGTTCAGACCACTCTCGATTTCTTTTCATAACTCGGTTCAGAACATACTGCCTTTTCATAGATGCAAATGAATGCAATGCTGGATGAAGTGCAGGTGTGTGAAATGCAGATACATTTTTTGTGCATTTTTTATGCAAGGGATTTTTTGACAAGTTTTTTCATGCAAAAATAAATAAAAAGCCATTTTTTTTAAAAAAAATTGGGTTGGACACAATTAGTATTAGTAGCAAAACTCTTTTTTCTTTTTCTTTTTCTTTTTGTGTGTTTTTTTCAAATTAATTTCCTACCCTGTAAATACATATAGACTTGCATGAAAGTACGAGTTATGGGTAAAATATATACACAGTATATATACAGAACCCCCTATACATAGTGAGTGATGTATCCTCAGAGCACAAGAAGCAAAAAGAAGACGTAGCTCGGGATAAGCGTAAGAGAGTGAAAAAAGAAAAGAAAAAGAAAAAGAAAAAGAGAAAGAAAAAGAAAGAGATACATTGGTCCGCCCCCTATACTTAGGTTGTGAACAGTCTAAGTATAGAATAAGAGCGAAAGAATGACATTGGTCCCCGGCAACGGTGCCATCTGACGGTTCCTAGATTGCACTAGTTAAAAATACATGTCCTGAATTATCGTTCGCTTAAAAATATGATTTGTCATTTTGTTGTAGGCGGGCAATCTGAATTCATCGAGAAATAACCACAATAAAATTTAGTCAAGTTTTAATCACGTGGTTTTATGTTTATTTTACTTGAGCAAGTCCCAAGGTCGAACACAAGGAGGCAAAGGAACAACCTAGAATTTTGTCTATCAAAGTTCGTGCACAGTTTTTGAAGTGGTCTTTTTTTGTAATTTTTTTGATTTTTTATGCAAGGGATATTTTTAATCTTTTTTTATGCAAAATAAATAAGAAGCCATTTTCAAAAAATTCAGATTGGACACAGTCAATATAAGTAGCAAAACTTTTTTTGTGTTTTTTTTCAAGTTAGTTACCTACCCCATAAGAACATATAGACTATGCAAAAGTATGAGATATGGGTAAAATATATGCACAGTATGTATACAGACCCCCTATACTTAGTGAGTGTTGTGTCCTCAGAGTACAAAAAGTGAAAAGAAGACATAGCTCGGGCTAAGCGTAAGAGAGTGAAAAAGAAAAAGAAAAAGAAAAAGAAAAAGAACAAGACAGATTGGTCTACCCCCCTACACTTAGACTGTAAACAGTCTAAGTAAGAAGAGCGAAAAATAATGAGGCGGTTGGGATATGTGAAAGAAGAGAGTATATACAAATGGGCATCGGTTCCCCTATACTTAGGCTCTGGTCAGCCTAAGTACAGAAGAATGGTGGACATGGAATGATCGCGAGATGGGGAGAGTGGAATATATAGATGGCATCGGTCCCCATATACATAGGCCTTGGCCTAAATAGAGTAAGAAGCTGTATAAGGAGACCGATGATTAAGGCGGTTTTCGGCTGATCTTTTTGTGAGCCTACGGTGGGAGATCATAATGACGAGACAGAAATGAAGCATATGATTCCCAGTTATCATCAGTGTTATCCTCAGAAAAATCATGATGGATAGTAGATGAAACGTATGAGTCAGATTAAAGGTAACAATCATCAGAGTTATCCTCATAGGAATAGTATTGAAAGTGGAGACACTCCAAATATTCTTGTCTTTTTATTTCTTCAGTTGTTTTCTTAGAATTCATTCCTTCTTGGGATCAAGTGGTTTGTCCTCGGATGAATACTCTGAAGCACCAGTCTCAGTCAGCTCATAAGAAATAATTCCAGTGTATTTGATGAGAGGATGAGCATCAGCTTTTGATGAATAATAGTGAGGAACGGGAGTTGTCCAACGGGAGTTGAATTTTGGATCCTTGCGTAGATATGGTTTTAGAACTGCCGAATAGACCTCACTCATGTAGATTACCTTTTCTAGATCTGATGAGGAATCATCATCTGATTCCTCTTCTGGAAGGTCAAAGGTGACTTTCTTATTTTTTTGTTTCGTGAAGGTGTCAGTCCACTTGAGTTTCCATATGAATAACCATTGGAATTCTTCTCCTTGGTCTGTGTTTGTCCTGCGTGTTTGTTCTTAGTCTTCTTAATGCTGGTGCACTCTTGATTTGGGAAGGTTTGGTCAAGGTATTCAGAATAGGTTTCCCCTGGGTGGGACCATGCATATGTCTCAGGATCATATAAGAAACATTCTTCTATTTTGAGATCCGTAGGAATTGAAATACTGGGGAGAGTCTCTGCATGTTTGTTCTCATCTATTTTAATGTTGGAGCATTCCAGTGTCGAGTTGATGTGATCAAGGTAGATAGAATAGATTGACCCAGGGTGCGACCATGCATAAGTCTCCGGATCATATGTTTCATATACTTGATTCTCCATGGTGAGAGCAGATGGGAATGGAGCAGGGGGAAAATTTTCTAAACCAGTAGTCTCATCAACAACCGCTATCTCAAGTGTAGCAATGGGGTAGGGCTCTTCTACCGCTTGATGGTTACGGTTGTCGAGGACTTCGTGGGTTACCTCAGAAAATCATGGTTCCTCAAAGACTTGTTGAGATCGAAGTGCTTCCAATGCTGTAAAATTAATTTCTCGAGTCTCAAACTCAATAATTGCCTTAGCCAATGCCAAGAATGGCTTTCCGAGAATAATTGGAGATCGGGTGAATTCTCCTTGATGTTCAATATCAATGATTGTGAAATCTAATTTGAGAGGAGCACCGTGGAATGTCATGATGACAGAAATGGTTCCTCTCGACCGCTTTATCAATCGATCAACCAATTGAACAATCGCTCTTATCTTCCTGATTGGTCCGAGTTTGAGTTTGTGAAATATAGAGGTCGGGAGGATATTGATCGGTGAATCGTCATCAATTCGAGCATGGGTGAAAATTGCGTCTTTGATTCCACAGTTAAATCTGGGCATCCGCTTCACTATGCGGCTCTTACTTTTTCTCCTCAACACCAAGGAGGAGGCCATTGACAAGATATGTCTTTCAGTCTTTGTTCTAATCCTGCCCGACCTTTTCATCATTAATTTGTCCATTACAAATCCTTTAAGGATAGGGAAGTGTTCAATGGCCTGTTTAAAGGGAAGTTCAAAAATTAGTTTCTTCTCTAGTGCTTCTCGTAAAGCAGGATCCAAATTCTTTAGATCTTCTTCAGTTTCAAATTTTATGTAATTTTCTAGATTTTTGATTTTTTGGGTGTTTTTAAATATTCCAATTTTTTGGTATATTCTTTATGGCGTGGTGATGTGGTGTCTTCCGTAGATGAGAAGGGGCTTTGATGTTTTAAGTAAGAGTCGGATGCATAGTCATTTCCAGGGGAGTAATATGCAGAAGTGCTGCTGTCAGAGTCGTCCCTAGGTTTCTGAATATCCTCAAAATTTTCAACATGAGATCCAATCTTTTCCTCATCCATTTTTATGTCCGAGCTACCAGAGATTGAAATTTATTGATCGGCAAACTTTCGAAATCTATCCTCCATTAAATCAAATTTCTTATTTATCCTCGAAATATCATCCTCCAAAATCTTTTCATGACCAATCATGGGAGCAGTCAGGGTGTGTTTTTGTATTTGAGATTCAATAGTTTCATCTTCCATTTTCCTGTATGTGCTAGGAGAAAAGTCTCTTAAAATATCCAATATATGATCTTTATTATCTGAAAATTTCTCCTCAAAAATTATGGAAGGAGGCTTCTCATGTGGCTCATTGATGAATACCCATTCATCACTCTTTATTCTTTTATTTTAGCTACAAAACCCATGCAAAACACATGTATATTCTTGTAAATAACAATAATTGTCAAAAGCATGCACTGTGTAAATATGCATTTTTAGCATGTTTTTGTGCATAAATAAAAGAATAAATAAATAAAAGAAAAAGAGGGAGATATTTAGAATAAATATTGAGAGACCTAATCCAAGGGAGGGCTCAACATGGGCCTTACCGCATAAAAACCCAAGTAGAGAGAGATAGGGAAGCTCATGTACATATACCTGTAAATAAAAATAAAAATTATTTTCCTCTTATTCAAAATAAAAATGGATGTGTATTTATATGTATATATATTTGTAAATATTAAATTAAAATAAAAATGGAGAAAATGAAAATAAATAAAAATCCCCTTCTTCATTGTATAGAGACCATGTATATAGAACCACCATATCTATTTATTTCACCTTGTAAATAAATAAATAAAAATTCAATAAAAATATGTACATATTCTATATTCCATAATGTAAATAAATAAAATAAAAATTACAAAAATAATAATAAAATAAAAAGAAATAAAAATAAAAATCAAAACCTACATTGTACAAATACCATGTATATATGTGTATATAATTATTTATTTAACTCTTGTAAATAAATAATAAAAATAAAATAAAAATACGCTTTTATTCCAAATTTTATTCTATAAATAAATAAAATATAAAATTGTAATAAAATGTACAAAAATAAAACATTAAAAATCAAAAATTAAAAATGTATATTGTATATACCTATATATAATAATACTATGTTGTAAATACATTATTTTTATTTCAAAAAATAAATAAAAATCATCTAAAATAAATTTAAAAATAAAGAAACATTTTTCATGTTTTAACTTTTTCAAAATTCGACCATTTACTATTTATTATTTAATTTCCAAATATTTAATAATTGGCGCGATATGATTGGTCCACGGGGGATGTTGACCCCCGGTCAACTCTCCCCCCAGGACCACCAGACCCGGATCTTGTTGCCCCGACCCGTTTTCTCCTATTTCTTCCCACTCGATCTGATCGCCAAACCCCTTAACCCCGGGTCCTAATCCTTCCTGATACATCCGATATTCACGCCCGGGGTGGGTTTTAGGGATCCGAGCTCCGATTTGATCGCCCGACTTCCATCTAGCTGGACCCCTCATACTATTTAGCTGAAGCTCTACCGCACTTTTCCATCCATCTTTGGTGTTGTCTCTTCCACCCAGGACCTGCACCCGATACCCTAGAGTGACAGCTAGCCGTCGGTGTGTTGTAGAGTGGCGGAGAGGCTTCCCGTCACTGATCCGGCAGCGTCTTGCCGCCGTGCGCCGCCCAGAGCTGCGCCTGAGCCTCGGGCCATAGACGACCCTCGAGGCGACGACCAGAGCAACCTCAACTCATTCCCAGTCGACCACAGTCACGAGATGAGTCTAGTTCTTTCTATCTTGCTTGAATTTTTTATTAGCCCCAAATCCATCTTTTGCTGTCGTTCATCGATTAGTCCCACTCCGACCATCGTTCCGACCATCCGAATCGACCGTCATCTCCGCCACAGTCCCCTTCACGTTCTTCACTCATGCGTTCCCCTTGGTTTGCTCTAGAACTAAAGCCCGACCTCCCTCGCCATCGCGTCGCCGGAGGTCATCCGCCCCGACGCGCCAGCCACCCATTTCGCCTCTAACAGGGTCGAGGCACTTTGCCCTCGACGCAGCGAGCTTTCTGTGTGTTTTTCCAGGTCAGAAGAGGCCCATCTGAGGGTCGAAGCATTGGAGCACAGGAGCCCAGCTCCGTCGTCCTCACCGGGGCTCCTTGGAGCTCCTCGGCGTCATCGGAGGAGTCTATCATCTGCGGGAGGCCGTGATGATCCTGTTCCACCCATTTGCATCCCCCGAGGAGGACCAGCGCAGATGTGGTGCTCCGGCGAAGTTCGCCGGAGCCATGTTCTTCCAAGTTCCTCCAGAGCCGTCCGTTCAGCCCCGACCTGCCAGATTGCATCCAGACCGCTCGTTTATACGAAGAGGCACCCCGATCTCCACAGCCGTCTGATCTACACGTGGAGCAATCTTCACCGTCCATGCAGGCGAAGGGTTAGACCTTGCTACACCACCGTCAGATATCACACGTGGCCGACCCTCAGCCGTTAGATCCGAGCCAGCACCCCTTCGTTGAGGAGCAGCACACCTCCACCGTCCGATCAGCCACGTGGTACCGCTCCAGCCCTCGGATAATGAGGGGTAAATATCACTTAGGCCCCCTCCTGTTTCGCTTTTATTGTTCAGTCCTGTAATTAGTTTCAGTAGTTGTTTTTATTTTTTAAAAATTGCACTGAAGACCTGGTTGTTTATTTTATTTGCATTTCCATCCCCGTGAATGTTAGACACGTGCATCGTCACGTGGTTTTTGTGGAAATTGCATGATATGGGCTTGTAGATTCTGCTTGTTATGGAATGAAATATAGTTTTTGATATTTGCACTTATGCCCCTGTGAATGCTTTTATTTGACATGTGCCGAATATTCTGGTTAAATTGCAATTAGTCCCCTGGGCTTTTAGCACCTGTTGCTAATAAGCCCTTGGAACTATTTTTTATTACATTTGGGTCCCTCTGTGCCCAGACCACGTGCTGCGCACGTGGGAACCTGGAAATTTTGCACAAGGACCCCCCCTCGGTTTCAGGATTTGTTCCTTTTTAGCCCCAGGACTTTATTTTTATTGCAAATAGGTCCCTGTGCACTCTGGGCTCTTGTTTGATTTAAATAAAATATCAATTTTGATCCAAATTTTGTGAAAATTGGACATGTGGCTCCTACCACTGTGTAGATATTTCACCAATTTTTGGGAACATTTTTGAGCCTTTTTAATATTTGAAAAATTCAAAAACCTCCCTTTTTGCCTCTGTTCAGATTGAAAATTCATAAAAAATATTCAAATCTTTTTAAAAATCACAAAAAAATTAAGTTTTGTGTGTTTGAGTGTTTTTTATTTTATTTCCATTTTTGGTTATTTTTTGAGTTATAAAAACCATAAAAATTAAAAAATACTTAAAAACCCATAAAAATTCTAAAAAATCATGGAAAATCCAAAAATTAATAAATCCTTTTCCTGATTTTTCCTTTTTGTTTATACTTTACATGAAAAATACCTCCAGACTCTTTTAGGACCATTTTATATTTTTATTTGGTCCTCTAAGTCTGACTGGATAGTTTTCTCTTATTTTTGCCTTCTTTCATTTTTAGAAAATTCCATAAAAATCATAAAATTGTCAAAAATTCACCAAAAATAGTAAAAAAATATAGAAATCCTAAAATATTTTTGTTGGAATTTTGGGACCAATTTTGAGCATTTAAATAATTGGTCAAAGTTGCTTGTTTTTATTGTTTTCTTATTTTCCTCATTATTAAAAATCCCGAAAAAATATAAAAGATTAAAAACCACTAAAAAATATTTGTTTTTATTTTCTTTTATTTCCGACTACTTCGTCGGCCGCAAGGCCATCTCGTGCTCCTCGAGACCGACCCTGGGTGCTATACTAGGTTAATATCATAGCGAGACCGCTATTTTGATTTTTATCGATTTTTATCTTCTCGATTGGTTGTCTGATTTTGTTTCTTGATTGAGCTTTGAGTCTCGAGTGACTGAGGTCACAACGACCTTAGTGAGATACTTTACCTTAGTCTATCGGACGGCTCATCATTCGTGCATGTGGAATTGGTTTGAGTAGAGTTCAATCCTTTGATCATGATTGGTCGGACCTTGATATTGTGGGGTCAACACACAGGGATTATGTGTTTCTATGTCGTCAGTCCATTCCTCTGTATGAGTGTCATGTCTGAAGATAGGGTTGTCATAGTCAATCCAAGATGATGGTTGATCATTTGTGTTCAAGGGTAGGGTACATGGGAAATGTGAAGAATTGTTAAATTCGATCATGTGGCTATAATCTCCCATGAATGATGGATTGACATTTACCGAATATAAAGGATGAATTGTATGATCGGAATAGAGAGGATTGACATATGAAGAAGTTGAAACCTTAGTCGGTTGTTGGTTTGTATGATACGAATACAAAGGGTTGTCATTCATTAAGTAGATCAGATTTGTAGAGAATGTTGGCTTCATTGGTGGTTGAGAGTCTCTTGTGGAAGTTGGATGGTGTGTAGTTGGACCATCTGACGGTTTCGAAATTGTATGTGTTAAGAAATTTGAATTTATCGTTCGTGCGTAAAAAATATGATTTGTCATTTCGTTGTAGGTGACAATCGGAATCGATCAAGAAAATAACCATACAAAATATTTATCGATTTTAATGAATGTGGTTTTATGTTTATTTTACTTGGGCAAGTCCCAAGGTCAAACACAAGGAGGCAAATGAACAACCTAGAATTATGTCTATCAAAATTTGTGCGTGGTTTTTGAGGCAGTCTTTTTTTGTAATTTTTAATCCAATAAATAATGCAAAATGCAAATTCGGCCTATTTTAGGGACTAAAATGTAAATTTCGCTCAAACGGTGTCCGAAAAATATGAAATTTGGCCACAATGCAAAATATGATGAAATAAATGCACTGTAATGTTTTTGGGATTTTTGGATGCAAGATGAATTTTTATGAATTTTTAAATGCAAACAAAATGAATTTTAATATTTAATTATAATAAATATTAAACCTACTTATTTTCAAAGAACAAAATTATCTAAGATCTATCACTAGGTGATTGATCTCAAAAAAATCCTAAACCTCAAAAATACTAGTTTCAATACCTATTAAAAATCAAACACTGAAATATGCAAAATGATTTTTACAGGGCAATCTATGCATGCAAATACGATTCTTTTTGGGCATGATGTTAAGCACTATTAACTCTACAATTATAACTTTTCGGGAATTTTTAGAGCAACAGTTAATCAAATATAAATTTCAGTGCAAGAAATGGGCAAATTATGCAATTTTCCATAAAACAATTAATTATTAATCAACCATTGATCACAAAAAATATCCACAATATGTCAGACTGTAGAGAATTAATTGAGGAAGACAATGCTATTTTTGGATAAATAAAATATGCAATGTAAAGGTCTAAACTTAACGGGGAACACATGGGTATTTCTACAATTAAATAAAATAAATAAATAAAGTAAGGGACCTAGAGATAATTACCAGTAATTGAGGGGAGTGTCTTGCAAAATTTCCAGAGGGGCACGTGCCCTCTGAACTGCTGGGCTGAAGCGCAAATATGTGGAATTCTGGGGGGCTCCTCTGCAATTATCCTGTGTGTCATGTGCCCCCCACATGCACTGGCAGGCTCGGTGGTTGGTCAGGACTCGGACTGCCACGTGTCGTGCGTCTGTGCCTCAGCTTGGCCCGAGGCTAATGGCATGGCGATCAGCTCAGGGCAAGGCTTGGGGAGGATCTGAACCGTCGATGAAGATGAGATCTACGGCTGGGGGTTGTTGTTGCAATAACAGCTCAGATGCTCGATGGCGAGTTTATCGAATGGCCACGGGTGGCCAACACATGGCCAAGGGTCATCGGGGGAGCTGTGAGTGGCGGTCTTCGGCAGAGCATTGACCGGCGGTGAAGAGGGGCCACCGCGTCAGTAGTGGCGTTGAAGACACGGCGTCGTCGATGTAGATAGTTGTTGAAGACCTGGAGCTTGTGGCGGTGGAGCGGCAGGTTGATGTCGGTGGTGGCGGTGTTGAAGACAATCAAGGCTCGACGGGGAAGCTCGGAGCTGGGGCAGTACGGGTGAGGAGGTCACCACTGCAACGAGGATCGGAGATCCTCGGATCTCGCCGCAGAGATATGACGGTGCTGTCACCGCCGTCGATGCTTAAAGCTATCGGTGGATGGGTCGAAGGTCGAGCGGTGGAGGTTCTTAAATAGCGGAGGGGGTTCGGCCTGAAGAGGAAGCTAATCGCAGGGTGGTGATCTGATGAGATCCGATGGGAGGGAGTTCAATTGGAGATGAGGCGAATCGGGAAGGAGTGCCGGCAAGATTTGATTGATTCGATGAGATCTGGAAGTGGTCGGAGATGGGGGGTCTCAGAGGCGGTGACGAAGATTTCGGGGAAGAGGGCGGTGACCGATTGGGAAAGGTGTCCCTGGAGACGATTGCGGATGGTCGTCCGATCGACCGAGATCGGACGGCCACGGAGATGGCACGTGGTAGCAGGGTGGTAAAGGGCCGGTAGTGCACATGCGTCGCGCGTACCTGGAAGGCAGGCACGACGCACGTGTATGGCTTTTTATTTATTTTTTATAAAAAATGAAATATAACAATGCCAAAATGGCTGACACGTGGCGGCTCCAGGAGCTACCACGTGTCAGCACCACAAAATTCAAAAAATAAAGATTTTGTAAAATACAAAATAAATAGCAAACGACCTCAGATCGAAAAAGTTTCTTCACCAAAATTGCTCGTCTCGTTGAGATCTACAACTTTTATGAACACATCAAAACCAAAATCAATCAAATGCACGAAGTGATATTTTTGGGGTATCCCATGTACATAGAATACCTTGATTTTTGGGTTTTGTAATTTTTGTCATTTTTAAACAAGATAAAAATCCGAAAAAAAATTATATGGTAAAATCAGAGATATATATTTACACATTAATCTATTTTTTTATTAATCAAGAAAAAGAAGAAATAAAATAAAATAAGAAAAAAGACCAATTTTGTACAAGTGGTTAATGAAGACTAGGACTCAATTTGTTTCTTTGAATTTAAGCTCAATTTGGATTTGTATTTTTACGCATTTTAATAAAACTTTTATCAACGAAGACAAATGAAAAAGAAAACAACTAAAATAGGTTAAGTATGTACATAAAATAATAGGTCAAAATCACCTAAAATACAAAATGTACAAAAGTGGCCCAAAACCCAACTTTCACATATGAGCTCCTACTTGAACTTGATCTTGTTTTGAAGGTAATTGAATGTATATTAGTTCAAAAGTGAGTAGGATTAAAACGGACACTGGATTTGGAAGATATGAGGTTTTTAGTTCGGAAATCCTCGAACTAGGGTTTGGGTTTTTGGTCCACTTATTTGGGTCAGTTATTTTTTTGTATTTTTTATTTATTCTTGTTAGCGATATGTACACAATGGAGGTGGGTTTTTGTCATTCGGAGTTAGCATGAATGAGTTAAAAATCTGAGAAGTTAGGCTATTTACAAGTCATTTTTGGCTTGGATTTTTGGCTTCTTATTTTGTGCATAAAAAATGGATAAAATGCAATTCTTACGAAAACATGCATGAATGCTAATTATGTTGAATAGATGCAGAAATGCTATTGATTTTGAGGGATTTGAGCTTAATTAATGAGATTTAGAGTGATGAATCCGAGATTCATCATCGCCCTATACTTAAACCATGCTCGTCCCTGAGCATCAACAAGAAATGCCATGAGTTGAAATGAGATTGGGTTCCATACCAAGACCATGAGCTGGAGGTGAAAGTGAAACTAAACTCGACCTTTGGATTAGTTTGTCGGAACTTCTGTGAGACTTAGAATTTTAAAATTAACGGCCTTCGAGTTCTACACATCATTGCTACAGTTTCAGCTCAGAAGTCATCTTAGATCAATCCTCTTCCCAAATCATACCCTATGAACATTGAACAATCGACTCATGTGTGTGAAAGGTCTTAGCTCTTCCCATACAGAATGCTGGATACCATGCTCATCTCCTCTCCAGTAACTCGTCCTCGAGGAGTAAGGTATTTACTTCTAAGGTATGTCATGCTGTGTTCACAATCGAATTGGGGGGAGAAGTTAGAAGAAGGGGAAAAGAACTGGAGGGTGGCCGGTGTAGTCACCTCTCCTTGTGAAGCTGGCCAATGTAGCTGAGTCTCCACCAAGATTTGTACGTTTCATTGAAGCTTGGACCTTTTTGGTCTGATATTTATTTGGTAGAATGCTTCTTTGTATTTGGAATATTTGGTAGTTTTGCTTGGATCTTGTTGTGCCCCTACGGACATAGAATCTTTTTGTTTCCGTTCATTTTTTGGGGTCTTAGAAAAAATTGTGCCCAACCATCCATCCCTTTTCCGAAGCTTTCTTTCAACCCGTACTCCGATCTTTAGATTTCACGCTACCAAAAAAGAAACTCACACAGTCTTCCAACATCCCATCTGAGTTTATCTAAATGCATAGTGCGAGAGTACAAATTAATTCCCTATTCCAGAGTTGTACCCAGAATGAAGAGACCATGTTAGACACTAAGAGTCAAACACTTCACATTGTCATGTGGAACTTAAAGAATTAAGTCAAAGACCTGAAGCTTCTAAAATCATATTTCTCGGTGAAGTTCCTCTGAAAATTAGGTGGATTAAGGTCAAGTCCAGACCACTCTCGATTTCTTCTCATAACTCGGTTTAAAACCCAATGACTTTTCACAGATGCAAATGAATGAAATGCTGGATGAAGTGCAGGTGTGTGAAATGTAGACACTTCTTTTTGTGATTTTTTTATGCAAGGGATTTTTGGTTTTTTTTAATGCAAAAATGAATAAGAAGCCATTTTTTCAAAAATTTTGGGCACAGTCTTTAGTAGCAAAACTCTTTTTCTTTTTTCTGTTTTTTTTGTTTTTTTCAGGTTAGTTACCTATCCCGTAAATACATATAGACTTACGTGAAAGTACGAGATATGGGTAAAATATATATGGAGTATATATACAGACCCCCTATACTTAGAGAGTGTTGTGTCCTCAAAGCACAAAAAGATTAAAGAAGACATAGCTCGGGAAAAGCGTTAGAGAGTGAAAAAGGAAAAGAGAAAGAAAGAGATACATCGGTCCGCCCCCTATACTTAGCCTGTGAACAGTCTGAGTATAGAAGAAGGGCGGAAAAAAATGAAGCGGTCGGGATATGTGAATGAGGAGAGTATAAACAGATGGGCATCGGTTCCCCCTATACTTAGGCTCAGTTCAACCGAAGTATAAGAGAAGGGTGGAAATGGAGGTGAACGGGAGATAGGAGAAGGATGGTATACACATATGGCATCGGTCCCCCCATACTTGGGCGTTGGTCTAAGTAGAGGAAGAAGATGTACAAGGAGACCGATGTGGTCGGGAGGAAGAGTGGGTAGCCGATGATTAAGGCGGTTTTTGGCTGATCTTCTTGTGAGTCTGCGATGGGAAATCAGAATAACGAGACGGAGATGAAGCATATGATTCCCCAACTATTATCAGTGTCATCCTCAAAAAAATCATGATGGATAGTGGATGAAGTGTTTGAGTCAGATGAAATATATCCATCAGCGGAATTATCCTCAGAGGAATAATATTTGAATGTGGACACACTTCAGATATTCATGTCTTTTTGTTTCTTCAGTTGTTTCCTCAGAATTCGTTCCTTCTTGGTGTCAATCGGTTTGTCCTCGGATGAATACTCAGAAGCGCCGGTCTCAGTCAGCTCATAAGAAATAATTCCAGTGTACTTGAAGAGGGCAGGTGCATCAGTTTTGGATGATTAATAGTTAGGAACGGGAGTTGTCCAACGAGAATCGAATTTTGGATCCTTGAGAAGATATGGCTTTAGAGCTGCCGAACAGACTTCACTCATGTAGATTACCTTTTCCGGACCTGATGAGGGGCATCAGCTGATTCCTCTTCCGAAAGGTCAAAGGTGAATTTCTTTTTCTTGTTTCGTGAAGGTGTCGGTTCACTTGAGTATCCATATGAATAGCCATTGGAATTCTTCTCCTTGATCGGTGTTCGTCTAATGTGTTTGTTCTTAGTCTTCTGAATGTTGGTGCACTCTCGATTTGGAATGATTTGGTCAAGATATTCAGAGAAGGTTTCCCCTAGGTGCGACCATGCATATGTCTCAGGATCGTAGAAGAAGGATTTGTCTATTTTGAGATCCGCGGGAATTAAAATACTGGGAAGAGTCTCTGCATATTCATTATCAATTGATTTGACATTGGAGCATTCCTGTGTCAAGTTGATGTGATCCATGTAGTCAGAATAGGTTGACCCAGGGTGTGCCCATGCATAAGTCTCTGGATCATATGATTCATATACTCGATTCTCCATAGTGAGAACAGCTGGGAATGGAGCAGGGGGAAGATTCTCTAAACCAATAGTCTTGTCAACAACCGCTATCTCAGGTGTGGTAGCGGGGTAGGTCTCTTCTACTGCTTCATGATTACATTTGTCGGGGACTTCAGAGGGTTGCCTCAGAAAATCGTGATTCCTCAAAGACCGTGTCAGATCGAAGTGCTTCCAATGCTGTGAAATTGATTTCCCGAGTCTCACAATCAATAATTGCCTTAGCCAATGCTAAAATAACTTTCCGAGAATAATTAGAGACTGAGTGAATTCTCCTTGATGCTCAATATCAATTATCGTGAATTCCACTTTGAGCGGAGCACCTTAGAATATCATGATGATAGAAATGATTCCTCTCGCCCGTTTTATTGATTGGTTAGCCAATTGAACAATCTCTCTTATCTTCCTAATTGATCCGAGTTTGAGTTCGTGAAATACAGAGGTCGGGAGGATATTGATCGATGAATGTCATCAATCCGAGCATGGGTGAAAATTGTGTCTTTGATTGTACAGTCAAATCGGGGCAACCGCTTCAGTATGCGGCTCTTGGTTTTTCTCCTCAACACCAAGGAGGAGGCCATTGACAAGATATGTCTTTCAAGCTTTGTTCTAATCCTGCCTGACTTTTTTATCATTAATTTGTCCAATATAAATCCTTTAAGATCGAGAAAGTGTTCAATGGCCTTTGTAAAGGGAAGTTCAAACATCAATCTTCTGTCCATTGCTTCCCGTAAAGCAGGATCCAAATTCTTTAGATCTTCTTCAGATTCAATTTTTATGTATTTTTCGAGATTTTTGATTTTTTTGTGGTTTTCAAATATTACAATTTTTTTGGTATTTTCTGTGTGGTGTGATGATGTGGTGTGTTCCTCAGATGAGTAGGGGTTCTGTTGTTCAGAGTAAGAGTCAGAGGCAAAGTCATTTCTAGGGGAATAATATGCAGAAGTATCGATGTAAGAATCATCCCTAGGTTTTTGAATATCCTCAAAAATTTCATTCTTAGATCCAATCCTTTCCTCATTCATTTTTATATCTGAGCTCTCAGAGAGTGAAATTAGTCAGTCGGTAAACTTTTGAATTTATCCTCCATTAATTCGAATCTTTTATTTATCCTCGAAATATCATTCTCTAAAATCTGTTCATGATCAATCATTGGAGCAGTCGATGTGTGTTTTTTCAATTCAGTATTTTCATCTTCTATTTTTCTGTATGTGCTTGGAGAGGAGTATCTTGGAATGTACAATATATGATCATTTTTGTTTGAAAATTTCTCCTCAAAAATTATGTAAGGTGGCTGCTCAATGGAAGGATTTTGCGGGAATGTGTAGGTCTCGTACTCAACATGTCGTGACTCCGACATGTAATCCTGGTTTGAGTAAATTCTACTTCCATGGTCATGATTGATTGTATCCTCAAATAATGGGGTCATACAGGGTGCATATGTGTCGATATCTTCCATGTGGTCCTCTGCATGTATAGGCTGATCAAATGAGCGATATTCAGGTTGGTCAATAGGGATTTGATCATTGCGATCAATCCAACACTGATGATCATTAAGTGCGGGTCTTTCCTTCTGGGTTTGGTTTCTCGACCAGTCATGAGACCCAACGGTATTTTGATCTTGAAATGGTGCATTAGCGAGAAACTGAGAATAAGATGATTCAGTCCAAGATGGTAGGTGGTCATGTACGGTTGGATGATTCGAGTAGGGATTCAATGAGGGGACAGAATTCATCTGCGGGTGAAAGTCTCCTGCAAATATTGGAGGATTATTGAAAAAAGAGGATTTAGTTGATTTGGGCCTAACCGAGACAAATTCATTTTCATAGTATTGCTCTAATGGATTTTCAGATAAATGTTCGGTCATTTTTGAAAGAGCTGAAAGGAATGATGGTTTGGATTTGCAATAATTTTCATGTTCTGGATTTTATGGGTTTATTTAGAATCAACTATATTTAGCAGTCCCAATTTTAATTAAGCGATCACCGAAGAATTAAATGACCACAAATATACGTATACCATCCAATCCCGATTTCCTTTAAAATTATGTGACAAAACAAGAGGGAGAAGTTTGGGAAAAGCCGATGCACGCGAAAACAATGATGTATGCTCAATTAGAAGACTTACAGTGCTTCCTCGCAATCTCCATGTGGGATGCAATACAGAATTGAAAAATTTATTCTATATAGATGCAAGCCGATGAAAAACCGTACCTAATCAGAAAGTTCTATTAGCGGGGAGAATTGAGTTAAATTTGGCTAAATTGAATGATCTATGTGCATCTCAATTATAGTGAAGTGTGGCCTTAGATCCAACAAGCACAATAAAAAATTTTGATGCTCTAAGAGCCGTATGTGCAGGTCTATCCTAATCGCCACTCAAGTTGGGCCCCACCCTTATCGGAGAGTGAAACAGGCCACGACACACCACAAAAGAAAGTTAAAGGTCTCTTACACACGCAAGAGTCCAAGCAGACACCGCTAGAAATAAGCAATTAATTACAGAAAATAAAAATTTGCAGAAATTAAAAACCTAGACTCTACGCTCTCTCACGACTCGACTCGATCTTAAATTATTTACGGCTTTTTCGGAAGTCAGTGAAGATGCTTCGGTTCCTGAAAAACTGTTCCACATATGCCGGGTACCTCGTAAGAAAAATAAGAGAGAGAATGCAAGAGAGTGACTCAAAAATATCAAAAATAAAATAAGAGAAATAAATGCTGAAAATAAAATAAAATAAATTGAAAAAAATGGAATTTACAATGAACAATTCGGGGCTCAGACTAACTGAATGAGGAAAATCAAACGGAACTTTTTAAGACAAAAAATAAGCCGTTTGCATCCCTGGCAAAAGTGCCATCTGACGGTTCCAAAATTGCGCGTGTTAAAAAAATATGATTTGTGTTTTGTTGTAGGCAACAATCGGAATCGGTCAAGAAAATAACCACATAAAATATTTATCGATTTTAATGAATATGGTTTTATGTTTATTTTGCTTGGGCAAGTCGCAAAGTCGAACACAAGGAGGCAAAGGAATAACCTAGAATTATATCTATCAAAATTCGTGCGCTGTTTTCAAGGAAGTCTTTTTTTTGTAATTTTTAATCCAATAAATGATGAAAAATGCAAATTCAGCCTATTTTAGGGACTAAAATGTACATTACGCTCAAATGATGTCCGAAAAATATGAAATTTGACCACAATGCAAAATATGATGAAATGAATACACTGTAATGTTTTTAGAATTTTTAGATGCAAGATAATTTTTTTTATGAATTTTTAAATGCAAACAAAATGAGTTTTAATTTTTAATTATAATAAATAATAAACCTATTTTTTTTCGAGGAATAAAATTATCTAAGATCTATCACTAGGTGATTGACCTCAGAAAAATCCTAAATGTCGAAAATACTAGTTTCAATACCTATTAAAAATCGAACATTAAAATATGCAAAATGATTTTACAGGGCAAACATGCAAATGCGATTCTTTTTGGGTACGATGTTAAGCACAATTAACTCTATAATATGTGATTTTTCATGAATTTTTAGAGCAACGGTTAATCAAATATAAGTTTAGAGCAAGAAATGGGCAAATTATGCAATTTTCCACAAAACAATTACTTTTTAATCAACCCTTGATGACAAAAATATCCACAATATGTCAGATTGTAGAGAATTAATTGAAGAACACAATGCTATTTTTGGATAAATAAAATATGCAATGTAGAGGTCTAAACTTAATGGGGAACACAAGGGTATTTATACAATTAAATAAAATAAATAAATAAAGTGGGGGATGGGGGACCTAGAGATAACTACCAGTAATTGAGGGGGGTTGTCTTGTAAAATTGCTAGAGGGGCACGTGCACAACACATGCCCTCTGAACTGCTGGGCTGAGGCGTAAATATGTGGAATTCTGGGGGCTCCTCTGTAATTATCATGTGTGTCACGTGCCCCCCACATGCACTGGCATGCTCGGTGGGAGGTCTGGACTCGGACCGCCACGTGTCATACGCATGTGCCTCGGCTTGGCCCGAGGCTAATGGCGTGGCGATCGGCTCGGGGCTAGGCTCGGGGAGGATCTGAACCGTCAATGAAGATGAGATCTACGACTGGGGTTGTTGTTGAAACAACGGCTCAGATGCTCAATGGCGAGTTGATCGAATGGCCACGGGTGACCGACACACAGCCAAGGGTCGTCGGAGGAGCTGCGAGTGGCGGTCTTTGGCAGAGCGTTGACCGACGGCGAAGAGGGGCTGGCGCATCGGTGGTGGCAGGGAAGACGTGGCGTTGTCGATGCAGATCGTTGTTGAAGACATGGAGCTTGTGGCGATGGAGCGGTAGGTTGATGTTAGTGGTGATGGTGTTGAAGACGATCTAGGCTCGACGAGGAAGCCTGGAGCTGGGGTAGTATGGGCGAGGAGGTCGCCGCTGCAACGAGGACCGGAGATCCTCGGATCTCGCCGCAGAGATATGACGGTGTTGTCACCGCCGTCGATGCTTGAAGCTATCGGCAGATGGGTCGAAGGTCGGGCGGCGGAGGTTCTTAAATAGCGGAGGGAGTTTGGCCTGAAGAGGAAGCTAATCGCGGGGTGGTGATTTGATGAGATCCGATGGGAGGGGGATCAATCGGAGATGAGGCGAATCGGGAAGGAGTGCCAGTGAAATTTGATTGATTCGACGAGATCTGGAAGTTGTCGGAGATGGGGGGTCTCGGAGGCGACGACAGAGATTTCGGGTAAGAGGGTGGTGATCGATTGGGAAAGGTCGCCCTGGAGACGATTGCGGATGCCCGTCCGATCGGTCGAGATCGGACAGCCATAGAGATGGCACGTGGCAGCAAGGTGGTAAAGGGCCGGTAGTGCACGTGCGTCGCGCGTGCCTGGAAGGCACGCGCGACGCACGTGCAGGGCTTTTTTAATTTTTTTAATTTTTTAATAAAAAACGAAATATAACATTGCCAAAAATGGCTGACACGTGGCGGCTCTAGGAGCCGCCACGTGTTAGCACTACAAAATTTGAAAAATAAAGATTTTGTAAAATACAAAATAAATAGCAAACGACCTCGGATCGAAAAAGTTTCTTCACAAAAATTGCTCGTCTCGACGAGATCTACAACTTTCATGAACACATCAAAACCGAAATCGATCAAATGCACAAAGTGATATTCTTGGGGTATCCCATGTACATAAGATACCTTGATTTTTGGATTTTGTAATTTTTATGTCATTTTTTAAACAAGATGAAAATCCGAAAAAATGGTAAAATCAGAGATAAATATTTAGACATTAATATATTTTTTTGTATTTTTATTAATTAAGAAATAGAAGAAATAAAGTAAAATAAGAAAAAGACCAATTTTGTACAAGTGGTTAATGAAGATGAGGACTTAATTTGTTTATTTGAATTTAAGCTCAATTTGGATATGGATTTTTGCGCATTTTAATAAAACTTTTATCAAAGAAGACAAATTAAAAAGAAATCAACTAAAATAGGTTAAGTGTGTAAATAAAATAATAGGTCAAAATCACCTAAAATACAAAATGTACAAAAGAGGCCCAAAACCCAACTTTCACATATGAGCTCCGAATCGCTTGAACTTGGTCTTGTTTTGAAGGAAATTGAATGTATATTAGTTCAAAAGTGATTAGGATTAAAACATACACCGGATGAGGAAGATATGAGGTTTTTAGTCCGAAAATACTAGAACTAGGGTTTGGGTCAGTTATTTTTTTGTATTTTTCATTTTTTCTTGTTAGTGATATGTACACAGTGGAGGTGGTTTTGTGTCATTCGGAGTTAGCATGAATGAGTTAAAAATCTGGGAAGTTAGGCTATTTACATGTCATTTTTGGCTTGGATTTTTGGCTTCTTATTTTGTGCATAAATAATGGATAAAATGTAATTCTTATGAAAACATGCATGAATGCTAATTATGCTTAATAGATGCATAAATGCTGTTGATTTTTAGAGATTTGAGCTTAATTAATGAGATTTAGAGTGATGAATCCGAGATTCATCAAGGAGGTTTGGAATTTTTAGGTCTAACCGATACGAGTTCATTTTCATAATATAGCTCTGATGGATATTCGGATAAATGTTTGGTCATTTTTGAAAGAGCTGAAATGAATGACGGTTTGGGTTTGAAATGATTTTCAAGATCTGGATTTGGGGAGTTTTTGGACAAAAGTTCCATAATTGGTTGACAAATCAAGAAAGGAGAGTGATGACACAATTGTGCAGCTTTTGATCTTCGAAATCAGTTCACGCACGTAAAATCAGACACAAATCAAACCCCAAGTTCACCAACTCACACAATGAAGTCGTAAGAGTTCATCTATTATCTTTTCAATTTTAATTGGTGATAAGACAATCGTGGAAAGAATTTAGCAAGCTGTTAGGTGCCAGAAATTTTCCTAATGACTGGCCCGAATTCTTATGACTAGTTGCACCAACTTTCAGCCAGTATGGGAGTAAGTACAGACCGTAGAACGGATACCCGTTACTTGATGACGGAGCCTTACACAGTGTCCTCTAAACCACCCACTCTACTAAGGAAATGTGGACCGTTTTCCAGCTACCTGTAGATCCTTACTGAGAAGTAGCTAATCATTTTTAGTAGAATGAGTAGTCAATATGAAAATCCAGGTTTGGGCTCTAGCCTTAAGTATCGTCTCTTACTCACTCAGAAAAATAAAAGAATCCAAGGTCGGGGTTGCTCTTCGGCAAAAATTCTTGATTTTATGAGTTATTTAAAGTCGTCTATATTTACCAGTCCTAATTATAATTAGGCGATCATTGAAGAATTAAATAAGCACAAATGCACGTCTACCATCCAGTCCCAATTTCCTTTAAAATTATGTGACAAAACAAGAGGGAGAAATTCGGGAAAAGCTGATGCACGCGAAAAACTATGATGTACGCTCAGTTAGAAGACTTACAGTGAATCCTCGCAATCTCCATGTGGGATGCAATACAAGAATTGAAAATTTATTCTAAATGAATGCAAGCAGATGAAAAACCACACCTAGCAGAAAGTTCTATTAGCGTGGAAGAATTGAGTTGAATTTGGCTAAATTGAACAATCTTTGTGCGTCTCAATTAAGGTGAAGTGTGGTCTTAGGTCCACCGAGCACAATCAAAAATTTAAAATGCTTTAAAATCTGTAAGTGTAGGTCTATCCTAAGCGCCACTCAAGTCGGACCCCACCCTCAGCGGAGAGTGAAACAGGCCACGACATACCATAGAAAAAGTTCAGGGTCTTTTTTTACACATGTGAGAGTCCAAACGGACACCTCTATAAATGAACAATTAATTACAGAAATTAAAATTGCAGAAAATAAAATCCTAGACTCTAAGCTCTCTCACGACTCGACTCGATCTTAAATTAATTGCGGCTTTTTTCGGAAGTCGGTGAAGATGCATCAGTTCTTGAAAAATCGCTCCACGTACGCCGGGTACCTCGCAAGAAAAATAAGAGAGATGGTGTAAGAGAGTGACTCAAAAATAAAATAGGAAAAATAAATGCTGAAAATAAAATAAAATAAATGCAGGAAAAAAATGGAATTTACAATGAAAAATTCGAGGGTCAGACTACCCGAATGCGGAAAATCGAAGGAAGATTTTAAGACAAAAAAACTAAGCCATCTGTCTCCTCGGTAATGGCACCATATGACGGTTCTGATATTGCACTAATTAAGATGTGTGAATTATCGTTCTCTTAAAATATGATGTGTTGTTTCGTTGTAGGCGGCAATCGGAATCGGTCAAGAAAATAACCACAATTATTTAGTCAATTTTTAATCGCATGGTTTTATGTTTATTTTACTTGGACAAGTCCCAAGGTCGAACACAAGGAGGCAAAGGAACAACCTGGAATTTTGTCTATCAAAGTTCGTGCACGATATTCGAGGCAGTCTTTTTTATTTTTATGCAATTAGAGATGTAAAATGCAAATTTGGCCTATTTTAGGGACTAAAATGTAAATGTCGATCAAACTATGTCTGAAAAATACGAAACTTGGCGAAGAGTGATGAAATGTATGTACTGTAATTTTTTTGGAATTTTTGGATGCAAGATGAATTTTTTTATGAATTTTTAATGCAAACAAAGTGAATATCAATATTTAATTATAATAAGCATTAAATATAATTATTTTTAAGGGACCAAATTATCTAAGTTCTATCATTAGCTGATGGATCTCAGAAAAATCCTAAACCTTGAAAATACCAGATTCAATACCTATTAAAAATCAAACATTGAAATATGCAAAGTGATTTTTAAAAGGTAAATTATGCATGCAAATGCAATTCTTTTGGGTACAATGTTAAACACAAGTAATTCAACTATCCATGATTTTTCAGTAATTTTTAGAGCATTAATTAATTATATATGAAAAAAACAGAGCACAAAATGGGCAAAGTATCCAATTTTCCACAAAACAATTGATTATTAATTAACCATTGATCATAAAAATGTCCACAATATGTCAAGATGTAGAGAATAAAATGCGGGAGAAAATGCTATTTTTTTGATAAATAAAATGACAAGTAGCTGTCCAAAAGAAAGGGGGAATACATGGGTGATTCTGCAATATACAAATATGAAAAAATGCAAAGGGACTAAGATGTAATTACCGGAAGCTCTGGGGGTATCGGTGCAAAATTTCTGATAGGTCACGTGCCCATCACGGAATCTGGTTGGCCAGGGCTTCTACGTAAATTGGAGATAACACTAGGGGGTCTTTGCCAATTAACCTAGTAGGTCACGTGCTATGCACGTGACCTCTAGATCAGCTCGTAACTCCCGGAAGTCCTGGGGCTGTTTCTGCAATTTGCCACCCCAGGCACGTGAGTTCACGTGTTGGGAGGCATCTTCCACGGTCATGGATAGGTGGAGGAGGGCCGGATGTCGATGCCCTGGCAGTTTGGCAGTGGAGAGGTAGAGGAGGGGGTCGGTGCTGCAGAGGATCGGCGATGCTTCTGCGCCCGACAGTCGTCGAGGGCCCAGCCAAGGCGGAGGGGGTCGGATGTCGATGCCCTGGAGGCTTGGCCGTGGAGATCGCATTGTTGAAGATGGAGGTGGAAGTTGGCATTTGTCGGAGAAGATGGCGGCATTGTTGACATTGGCTCGACGACTGAGGAAGTCGATGAAGGTGCGGAGCAGATCGTTATGGGCAGAGTAGCTTGCGTCAGGTGGACGAAGATGTCAAGGAAACGTTGTTGTAGTGGCTCGACAGCAAAACGACCAGAGGTGGAGCAGAGGACCTGTGCGGCGCTGCAACGATGGCGATGGTCCTCCGATCTCGCCGCGTGAAGATGCTCGTCGGTCTGTCACCCTGACGGTTGAATGGAAGAGCAGAATGGCAGATGTTGGAGTTTAGAGCGCTGGCGGTGCTTTTATAGAGTTGGAGAACGGTCAGAAAAGGAAAGATTGGTTGGCGTCGATTCCATCGGGGTTTCATCGAGGTTCGATTCTTGTATTTGGAAGGCGGCAGACGGTGAGATCTGACGAAGATCGGATGTTGGTGACTCGCGATCGGAGATTGATTGAAGATAGGAAATTGTGAGTGGCAGAATTGCGACAGAGATTTCACGATACGAGGTTGACGGAGCTCGATTTGGAAAGGCGTGAGCGGAGAAGATGATGCTGAGACCGTCCGATTGGTCGAGATCGGTGGGCCCAGCGGTAGACACGTGGCAGCTGGGGGGTAAAGGGGGTAGCACGTGCATGGCGCGTGCCTGGGAGGCACGTGCTATGCACGTGCGTCGATTTTTATTTTATTTTATTTATAAAATGAATAAATAAAACTCGAAAAATAGCTGACACGTGGCGGCTCCAGGAGCCGCCACGTGTCAGCATCACAAAACTCAGAAAATAAATACTTTAAAAAATCCAAAATAAATAGCAAACAACCTTTAATAAAAAAAGTTTCTTCACGAAAATTGCTCGTCTTGATGAGATCTACAACTTTCATGAAGACACTAGAACCAAAGTCGATCAATTGCCTAAAGTGATATTTTTGGGGTATCCCATATACATAGAATACCCTGATTTTTGGGTTTTATATTTTTTTGTGTTATTTTTAAACCAGATAAAAATCCGAAAAAATATGATAAAATCAAGGACAAATAATTACACATTAATTTTTTTTTGGATTTTTATTAATTAAGAAAAATAAGAAATAAAATAAAATACGTAAAGGACCAAATTTGTGCAGATTGTTAGTGAAGACTTGGACCCAGTTTGTTTCTTTGATTTCAAGCTTAGTTCGGATTTGGATTTTTGTGCATTTTAGTAAAAACTTTTATCAAAGAAGACAAATGAAAAAGAAATAAAATAGGTTAATTATGTACATAAAACATTAGGTCAAAATCAGCTAAAATACAAAATGTACAAAAGAAGCCCAAAACCCAACTTTCACATATGAGCTCCGATTCACTTGAACTTGGTCTTGTTTTGAAGGTATTTGAATGTATATTAGTTCAAAAGTGAGTAGGATTAAACCGGACACTGGATGGGGGAGATGTGAGGGTTTTAGTCTGGAAATCCTGAAACTAGGGTTTGGGTTTTTGGTCTACTTCTTTGGGTTAGTCATTTTTTTTGTATTTTTCATTTATTCTTATTCATGATATGTACACAGTGGAGATGGTTTTGGATCATTCGGAGTTAGCATGAATTAGTTAAAATCAGGGAAGTTAGTCTATTTACAGGTCAATTTTGGTTGGGATTTTTGGCTTCTTATTTTGTGCAGAAATGAGTGATAAAAATGCAATTCTTATAAAACATGCATGAATGATAATTATGCCGAATAAATTAAGAAATGCTGATGATTTTGAGGGATTTGAGCTTAATTAATGAGATTTAGAGTGATGAATCCGAGATTCATCATAGACCACCATCTGACTGTCTGGAGATGGTGGTGGCTGGACAACTGCTGCTGGAACTGCTCCGCCTATATGTGATGTACATGTCGGTAGTGGGAGGAGGGCTGGGTCGAGTTGCTCTGCTGCTGGGATCTGCCCGTGACCTGAGACAGGGCTGAGAAGCTGTCTGTGCCTCCTGGAGATGCATGATCTGGGTCTTCAGGTCACTCAGCATATGTGCCATCTGATCTATCCGAGACATGCCCTGCCACTGTTTCTTCTCAATAAGCTCGATACGGTCCAACTTCTCGCTAATGATCCCCATATCAACGGTCGTCGACTCTGCCTGTGCTGCGGCTGCTGATGATGTAGATGGACCGGAATCGACCCGTGCTATCCTCTGATAGGACACAGTCTGTGGTGTGGGCTTCCCCTGTGCATATAGTCGGGTCTGGGACATCACCGTATAGTTCTCTGCCATCTTCTTGTAGATTGCCTAGACCTGATCCTCATTTTTGGCGAAATAGGAACCCCCACATGATGCATTCACTAGACCCTGCAACTCCAGTGTAAGCCCGCAGAAGAAACTCTGGACGAGGTTGGGCTTGGATATATCATGGTGAGGACATCGGTCTGTGAGCTCCCTGAATCTGTCCCATGCCTCATGAAATTACTCGTTGGGGAGCATGGAAAAGTTGCTAATCAGGTCTCTGGCTGCATTCGTTCAGCCGAGTGGATAGTACTTATTCAAGTACTTGTTCCAGAGTTGTTCCCATGATGTGACGAATCTCCCTAGGTGCTTCAGGTAGTTGGCTGCTGTGTCTACGAGGGAGAACGGAAAATCCATCATCTTGATTGTATCCTCGTCCATGAGTCGATCGTGGACCGTGCTGCAGATCATCTCAAATTCTTGGAGATGGAGGTGTGGCTCCTTAGTGGCGAGTCTGTGGAATTGGGGTAGAAGCTGGATGGTCTGAGGCAGGAGCTTGAAATTTCCCAAAATGGCTATTAGCTGTATCCATCTATGGGTAAGAGTTGCACCAGGGTTGTGCAACTCTCTCATCGGTCGTGTAGGTGCTGCTGGCTGTGCGGGCTCCTCAGGTTCTCCTCCCTCGGGATGATCTCCTCCTCCACCAGCTCTATGCTGCTCTCTGTCAGCTCTCATCTACTCCATCTCTTGGCGCATGTCCACCATGAAAGACCCATGGTCTCTGATCTGATGCTGCATGGTCTCCAGAGAGGCTAACAGGGTGTTGTTGATGGCACCCTTATCTAGTACATATGTCTAGTTCCCGCTGGGTCCATCGGTGCACTCCTCACTGCTGGCCATGGTCTCTGCAAAGGAAAAAGACCCAAACTTAGGTGCCAATAAATCAAAAACTGTCTATTGTGGTCTCTGCTCGGTACCTCAAGACTGGTAGAAGTGTGGTCGAGGGGGAATAGGGTGGAGTCAAACTCGGGTTCGGAGAGTGGGTCTCGGCCCTCGCAAACCAACCTAGATGAGCAGACCAGAGTGCTTGAAAGCGGTGCAGCCAGAGTCTGTCTAAGGGACCTCCGACCCATCATCTTGATGTAGCGAGTGAAGGCAAATGAGATCTGGAAAAACACACAAGATCAGTCAAGCAAACCCCCAATTCACCTACGCACGCAGAGCTGATGACCGTAAATGTTCGGTCTTTTATCTTGTCAAACAGTCTTTCGAAGCGATTAAGCGAGCTGCTAGGAATCCAACGCTCCCAGGAGACTGTCCCGATCGCAAGGCTAGATCTTTCCCAGCCAGTACAAGTCGCAGACCGTTTACCAACTACCCGATCGACTTGCCCTGTTAAGAATATCGTGGCCCGCTTTACCGGAAACTGAAGCGATCCTTACTGGAGAACGACTAACCCGAAATCGGTAGTCTGAGGAGAGGTCGGATGTGGCTCTCTAGTGTGCGGGTCACTCTCTCTCTCATCCAAACCATACAATGAGGGGATTACTCTCCAAAGACAAAATTTTAAGTTAGGTGTCTTTTAGGGTCAAGTGTGTCTTAGCAGTCCCAATTTTATAGGTTTTCTTTTTAGGTATTTTTCAAAGCAAACAACGGCTAACGAATTTTTCGGTTCTCCTGATTATTTTAAGTCCAAAAAAAGGGGGAGAAGTCGAAAAAGCTTATGCGCGATTAAAATTATGATGCATGCAGAGTAAGAAATGCGTACCTGACTCCAGCTCTCTACATGCAGAGTGATCCACGCATAAAATAAAAGACTGAAATAAACCTATCTATATGATGCAAAGAAATCGACCTTAGACAAATAATTTCTACTTGCAAAGAACTGTAGCTAACGGGTCAACAAGAGGGGTCAGGGTCCGGTCTCTGATGACGATCGGTGTCCGCCACAATAGTTCCTGCCAGCGTTGTATATGACCTCTAGCGGCACGTGACCCCTTTGGTGACCGAGTTAACTATTTTCTTGTGAATTAATTAATAAGGTCCAATTAACGATCCATATGAAGTGATATACAATTAGGGTTGGGCCTTAAGTACTTATGTCACAAGCAAGAAAAAATCCTAAGTCTAAGGGACAAAACCTTTAAGAATCAGAATTAAAAGAAAAAATGTAGTGAAACACAAAACCGGCGAAAATCCGTGGCGAGGTCCCCCGAGTACACCGGTGCTCGGCGAAACAGACCCCCAGATCACACCAAGTCTGAGTCCATGTTCTGATCCTATATTATTACAATAATAATAACAGAAATGAAACTAAGCTAAACTACTCTACAACTACTCAAGATTCATGCTCCTCCTCTCCTACGCTCTCCTGCGGCTCGATGCAGAAACGAGCCGCCTCCAAGTCACGCGGGTGCCTCGACTCTCCGAAGATCGCTGCCCTCGCTCGTCGGGCCCTCGCAAGAAAAGCATAGCAGAAAAATGTCAGTCCACAGTTATTTTAAAAACAAAAATGGAAAATAAAATGAAAAGTAAATAAATGCAAAATAAAAAAAGGAAATAAAATAAAAAGAAATAAAAATAAAAACCAAAACAAGAACAAAAAAAATAAAAAGGAAAAGAAAACAACCAAAAGAAAATAAAAAGAAGAAAAATGAAAATAAAACCAAAAAAGGGAAAACGACTACTAAGCCGTGCTCCCCGGCAACGGCGCCATTCTGATGAGCAGCCCGAGCGACTAAGGTTAAATGGTATCGAGGGTCGTTGCGACCTCAACACTCGGACCGAATCTCAACAAGAAAATAAGACCACCAGAGAAGGAAATCAATCAATCAAACAAAACAAGCGGTCTCGCTAATTTATTTTACTTGGTATAGCTACCAGGGTCGAACACAAGGAGCATGTAATGCAAAAGCTACGAAGTAGTCAAGAATCCAGGAAAAAAAGAAAATGATGGTTTTAAAATTTTTAATTTTTTTTATGATTTTTAATATGAGAAAATGGATAAAAGAAAGTCAAAAACTAACACTCAAACAATTATTTAAAGACTAAAAAATGCTCAAAAAATCCAAACAAAATTTTTTTTGTGTTTTTAAAATATTCAAATGTTTTGGTGGATTTTATGGGGTTTTCTGATTTTTAATTAATTTTCTAAAAATGAAATAAAACTAAAAACAACAAATAGTGTCCAGTTGGGATCTAAAGGCAGATTAAAATTACTTAAAATGCCTATAAAATCCCAATAGTATATTTATAAGAAACTATAAAATAAAATCTAACTAAAACAACTGAGAATACATTTTTTTGTTTTTAATGAATTTTTGCTGATTTTTCTATGATTTTTACTTTTTTATTTTTTATGGTTTTTATAAATGGAAATAAGATGATAATTGAACAGAAATTCAAACAACATCCAAGAAGCAATCAAGAAATTTTTTTAGAATTTTTCAAGGCTTTTTAATATTTTTAGTTGATTTTTAAAAACAAACAGGAGCTATTTTTAAGATTTTTGAATTTTTAAAAATAATAAATGAACACAAAACATAACAAAAAATTCACCAAAATTCCTATACTATGGCAGGAGCCATGTGTCAAAATTTCTTGATTTTGGACAAATTTTCTGTTTATTAAATCAAAAATAAAATACACAACATACATGGACCAAAGTGCAAGGAAAATAAGTTATGGGGCTAAATAATATCACGCGGGAAAAGTCTAGGGCCCAAACTGGAATTTCTCCACAAATATCAGCACATGTCACAAATCTGCACGTACAGGGGTATACTTGCAAATATGAAAACTAAAGCTTCAAACCATAACAATAAAAAAATCCAAGGTGCATACTGCAAATATCCCAAATAACACGTGACGAAGCACGTGAGTCCACAAAGGTAGGACTAAAAAGAAAATAAGAAAAACTACAGGTGCTAAAGTGCAAAATGGTCTAACGACATGGTAGACTGAGCAAAATACCCATGCAGCACGTGAGCTCCACGTGGCTGGACAGGTGGAGGTCGCGGGCTGGGTGTGAACGTGCGGCTCTGACATGCTAGGGATCAGATCTGACGGCTGTCAGATGTTGGGGATGTGGCAGGTACGGGGACCGTTAGATCTAACATCTAACGACATGACTGCTCCAGGCAATGGATGACGAGGATGGTATCTAGCAGGTGCGGGCTATTGAACGGTGGAGAGAGGATATGGAAGAACAACGCTTGGGCGAACTTCGCCGGAGCACCAAGGGAGATCAGAGACTCCGATAAACGATCGGCTGGCACCAAAAGAAGTGTGAGGTCCCTCCGCGTCGAATGGCCGGCTCGGATGGAGTCATTGACGATCAGAATCTTCGTGATGATGGCTGGGACCTGGGCAAGCTCCAGTGAGGGTGGTCAAAGGCTATCTGGGACGTTCCACGCGCGCTAAGTCCTGCAGGAGAAAGCTCAGACTCAGAGCAAGACTCCGATTGGGGTTATTGGACCGAAAATAAAGGGAAGCGGCGGTGAATGAGAAGGGGTCTCTGGCAAAGGAGGTAGATGAGACCTAGGGCCTGATCATGGCAATCCGAGCCAAGGTAAAAATGACGAGACTGCATGGAAGGATGGAGGATAAGCGGAGGCGTTAATCAGAACGAGTGGATAACGGCGGAGAGGCTTCGACCAGCCGGAGCGACAGTGAAGCACAAATGAAAGATTCATGAAATAAAGGAACCAGGATCGATATGAGAGCTACCTGATGATCCTAATGTGATCCTGGGCTCCAGGGATGCGGACGGTGGGGTCTTTGCCTCGACTTCGCTGTGGCTGGCGGAGGAGGCTCGTCGCGGCGGTGCTCCGGCCACGAGAGGCGAGCTACGGCTACACAACACCTTTCCGATGACCAAAGGCGACCTCCGGTTGCTGTCACCAAGGCGGAGCTTTCTAGGGTATCAAAAGGGTGTGCGGCACGAGCTAAAAAGCTGGAAGAGCAAATGAGGAGCTTTATAGCATGTCCCAGGAAGCTAAGAAGAATCGGATCGCGTACGCAAGCTGAGGTCGATCCGCGACTCCCTAGGGATCCATGAGCATCACCAATGCACTAAGGAGATGCGGGATCCAAAATCAGAGCAAGAGGGTGCAGGATCCAGTCGGGATAATTGGGAGAAATGAGAACAAAACCCGGATCCACACGAGGGGAGGTCCGGGAGGGGTAGTTGCCCGAGGTCAACATTCCTCCTGGACCAATAAGAAAATAGATGGTAAAAAATAATTATAAAATCAATTAAAAATAGCAAATGATTTTAAATCGTAAAGTGTATAAAATGAAAAATATTTGTTATTTTCTAATCTATTTTTCTGTGATTTTTATTTATTTTTAGAAAAAATAATTTATGGTATATACAGTATATAATATTATATACATGTATAAAATACCTACGTATTTTGTACATTTATTTTTATTTTCTTATTTTTGCATAAATACTCCAATTTTGTAGTTTAATTATTTACAACATAATTTGAGGAATATAAAATATCTTTTTATTTTTATTATTTATTTACAAATATAAATTAAATTAGGGAAGATACTTATTTACATGTATTATGTACAAGGTGAGAGAGAGAGAGTTTTATTTTTATTTTTATTTTATTTTTCTTATTTTTGTTTTATTTTTAGAAATATATACAAGGAAGATAAAAAAAACTTTTTACTTTTATTTTTGTAAAATATATAATACACATAAAGGGTGTATATGTACAAGGTAGTGTCGCCCTATCTCTCTCTACTTAATTTATTTGGCGATCAAGCCAATTCTTGGCCTTCTCTTGGGTTTAGGCCACTCAATATTTATTCTAAATATTTTCTTCTTTTTATTTCATTCTTTATTCTTTTATTTTACACAAATACATGCTAATAACGGAATATTAATAAATGCATGCTTATTGCTAATTTATTGTATTTATAGCTATTTACAGGATGCTTTGCCAAGATATTTAGCTAAAATAAAATAATAAAGAGTGATGAATGAGTATTCATCACCAGCATGGCACCTTATAAGGATGTATATTGTAGTCTCTACTACATATATACCTTGAAAACTAAGAGGTAATTATGCTAATATTAATCATTGATCAAATCATGTCACACATGATTAATTATATCTCCCTATAACTCTATTGAGTTTAGGTGCATTAGGAGGATTGAGATAGGAATGAAAATGCCTTTCTCCATAAGGTATTCCTTGAATTCATCTAACAGGTACACGCTACCAAGGTTAGATCAAATTCATTTCATCTTCCATCAAACTTTGGTTCTAAACCAAAATTGTGAAATCTTTGAACATTTCAAAGTTGTCTAAGGTGAAGGGAAGAAATCTCATATCACAAATATTCATTAAATGATATTACATATCATCAATGTTCATTATGATACAGATGATCCACATACATCAATATATATGGGATCTTTAATACCTTGGCATCTTACACCATTCCTAAAGAAGGGCGCATTTGACAATTTTACTTTGAATACAATATTCAAAAGTATGTAAGATTTGAGATTTTAGATATTCTAAAGTTCATATTTTACTAGTCTATTGATCTCATCAACAGATATATGCCCAAAGTTTGATGCCAGATCATTATCAAATGATCTTCATCCTCCTATTGATCTTTTTAAGGTTCAATTTCCAGTAATAGAAATTTTTAATGAACCATTCATTAATTTTTTGATTTAGTAGAGTCCTCAAGAAATCATAATACTATCTGAAATATATCCATCATAACTCTTTATGATTGGTGTATTCCAGAATTTATGTTTGTTTCCAACATTTAGAAATAAACTATGAGTGTATTCTAATATCTAGGTCTTAGAGACATTCTCTAAGACTAAGGGCTCTCCCATTAAAAACATTAAGTCTATTTATCCAATAGAGATTGTTGCGACAATTGCATCAACATCCATCTGAATAACTATTAAACTTTAAGGTCAAATTTTTCGAATTTTCTAAAACATATGCAACCAATTGCAAGTGTTACTAGAAAAATAAGATACAATTATTAGACTTTTAATCTTATCTAATAAGAAAGTCAATTTCAATGATTAAATGTATGTTATTTCGATGCACTATTCGAGTCCTTCTCTAAGGATCTAGATAGACTTGATAGTCATACTATCAACACATCATCTCATTGCAATATTGGAATTCATCCAAGTCTTTGGATCTCATATGTGTAGAAACCATAGAAGTACAGTCAACTCTTTGACTTTTTTTCTAACTTGGGTCAGACCCATGCTTCCAATACGCTCCTTTCATCTCTAAAAAACCATTTCTTAAGAAAAAAAGGATCTCTTATGTTGAATTCAAAAGATTTCTATATAAGAGTATTTCGACATTTATACATGCTTCATTTAATTCATACAATATGAATATTATGAAGCTTCATGAATGACTAGAATATGGATAGTAGGATGATGACACTCATCATATCTACATACATCTTAACTCTTAAAGACTTAGGCCCAGGTAGGTATTCAAAAATTTTGAATACATCATCTCTTATAGAGCTACCATTCTGCATGATGCAGTTAACCATGTCATTCATGATTAAATTGTCAAGAGCACATATCTATGCCAGAACATATTCTTAGAATTTTATAAGTATTATTTGACAATAGAATTCATTATCAACAAGTCACTTCCAAAGTACATTCGATGAGAGATGAAGACTATAGAGACATACAAACCCTAGGTTCTTGTCTTATTGTCTATTTAATTGTCACTCCTCATTATTATGAGGAAACTTGCACATTGCAACCATATACAATATGTGTCCAATTGCAAGTACAATATTTTGATCATGGATCCAATCCATGATATTTTACTGGTTATTATTGAGTATAGTATTAAGTGGGTTTAATGAAGGATTATCTGAAATAAGAAGTTTGCATACATATATATAAATATATACATACACATTTTACTTTGATTTAGGAATTTTTATATCAAATTTGTCTTGCCTTGTCTACATTGAAAGGTCATTCCCTTAATCACTTTCAATGTAAGAGATATACTTACCATTATATCTCAAGCAAGATCTGGGATCTCCTTTCTTATCTTTGTCACATCCCAATAATATGAGAACCTGTAACTCGGATAAAAAGAAGCGGGAACACATTCCGCCTTGCAAGTCCAACTTGCATCTTCCAATTCGGTCTTTAACACCCGGGCCCACCACCCCTAAGATGACGTTGACCTGTCATTAATTGAAACAACCATCAACAGGAATACAACTCGTTATGCGCAATCCAATATCTCCCCAATAATATGAGGATCGATATTGGGGTCACTACGCATACATCCTTACTCTTTCGTGAAGCAAAGAGCCCGATCCAAATGGATTGTATGAAGGAGCTATCACTTCGTACAAGCATCTCCACATACAATATCTGGCGACGGAATCCTTCTTTATGACGGGAGACCATTGATGTCACTTATGTGATCCTCCATATCTTGTTCAAATTATAATTAATTATTATGAATCATATTCAAATAATTAATCCTTCTAAGGGAAATACACATCTATTCATAATAGAGTGTTTTTAATTGGATATAATTTATTTAATCATATTAAATCAATTATCAATCCAATTCAATCAATAAACTTGATTATTACTTGAATATATGGTATTATCTCAAAGTACATATTAATTCGTATTTTAATAATTATAAAATACACCATGATTTCTCCAATATTATCGAGTCCCTACCCACTATCATGGCCAGTACCAACGGAAGTGGGACAGACCGTACACGGTGCAACCTATTACCCCAACGCTCCCCGACTAGACACCATATCCACTTAAGGAAAGGATAATGCCAAATAGATTATTGTATATTTGAGTTGTTCATTGATTTTTCAACTGAAATCGTACCACATAGTAATAATCAAAATCATGTTTATTATAAGGAATATTGCTAGATAAATTCTCAAACCTATTCAAGTAACATGTTTGTTGAAAATGTATCAAGTAACCAATTGGTGACCTAGATCAAATCTAATCATTTACTAGTTGAGACAATGTCATTAAGGGAATAATTATCATTCAAATATTTCCCAAATATTATCCATAATTATTCCAGGAAATTAACCATTATTTTAACAAGTTTCTTAAATGACTATCACAAGATTCATGATTAGGATTGCAATTTTCAGCAGTGACCCTCACTTACTAAAATTAGCATATCTCATTCATTTTAAATCCAAATTAAGCAAAATATGTTTCTAAAGTTTTCTAACTTCATTAAAACAGAACCTATGTGATTAAAATGCATTTTCAGGCGTTTTAAAACAGTAATTAACTCCTTAATTACGTCATCATTCGCCATCCCCGAAACAGTGGATATAGGTTCATTAAAATGATCATATCTTTAGTCATCGGATTCCAAAAAACGCAAACTCAAATCTCACTGTTTCCTAATTAGTGGGGAACATTATCCAATTTCAAATTTAGTGTTTAAACGTTTTAAACAGGACCAAAATTTTATCACAAATCAGGGTTACGAAAACTGAAATACGATAAAACTTTCACAATCCTTATGAAATCAAGTCTTCCTAGGTTTATGGCTCGCATCGAAAACCTATAACCTGGCTTTGATACCACTTGAAGGATATGGGAAGATCCTCAAGCACATCACGGAAGTGTGTGGATCATATCGAATGCGATCGGGAGCGACTAGTCGTACTAGTTGCTCGATGCACCGGAATTTTAAAAATTTTAAATGTGATGAAACCACATGATCCAAGAACCTTTCTCGGATCATTTCATCTAAACCACAATAGGTGTAAGGTTTACGTCTTGAAGCATGGTTGCGATCGAGTCTCTAAACTAAGATACCTCCTGTCTCAAGTCCGATCCGACGGAGGAGACGCTTGCGAGCGCGTTGATGAGACACATCCTTCTCGCAATCCAAGTTGATGATCCAAGTAACGAATCTTCTGATCTCATCACACATGATCCGAAATCTTCTTCACGAGCGAGGTGCGTCGAAGGAGATGGAGATCCACGAGTAGATGATCCGATATCATAACGACGATGCTGTAGCGATGACGACTCTCACAAGGGCTCCATGGTGGACGACCACTATCGGAGAGAGAGAGAGGCTTGGCTTGTGGAGAAAGAGAGAGGGCAAGAGAGTATTCGTTGTTGTCGTAAACGTGTAACTCGAAGAGCAAGGGGTGCCTCTTCTTATATAGAGTTTTGGGAGTCCATAGATCCCAATCCATGGACAACACACAATCAATGGTTGAGATTGATTTGTGTTTCTTTCAATGGCTAAGATGTTGTTGAAAAAACACAACATCAATTGATTTAATTTGAATTAATTTATATTGATAAATCAATATAATTAATCCCAATTCAAATCACTTTGACTAGAGAAGAGATAATGAGGAGATTAACCACATCCCCGAAAAAAGGGGGACGACTACCAATCATCTCATGATATCTCATTATCTCAAGCGATCTCATTATCTCCTGAGATCTCATTATCTCATGATATTTCCAAGATTTACAACAACTCCTGTTGTAAATATTTTTCACAAAAGATAATTCACAATTATCTTGTGAAAATTTCAATCAAGGCATTAAAATTATGTGAATGTCATTCACAACCCAAAACAAAAATGTAATTATATTTTCAATTAATCATTCAATGTGGATCCAATTCACATCAATAATTAATTAACAAATATAAATCACAATATGCTCTCTCTAATATATTATAAATCACATTTATAATATATCTGATTAATATGGATAGTGCTATCCACATTATTGATATCCATGATAATTAAATCACATTTAATCATCTTGGATCTTTTTTCTCATGTGCCCAAATAACATGAATCACATTCACATTATTCACATCTTTGATAATTAAATCTCATTTAATTATCTCAAATAACTCTCCTAAAAATATGAATCAAATTCATATTATTCATGATAATTAAATCACATTTAATTATCAATTTTCGCAATGCTCGGATACCCATATCAACAATGAAATTATCCATAAACTCTTTCAAGGATAATGCGCTTTCTCTGCGAATACTTAGAGATAAGAGCTGGGCGATTGTATTGTTCCATGTATAGTGACTTGGATATTGAGATCACATCTCAAATTCAGATCTTGCAGAACTCCTATAGATGCTTGATTAAATCAAGATCGCAAATCTAATCTTCTCATTACATCTGAATCACATACAGATTAATGTCCAACATTTGGACTAAGATTAGATTACTTCTCTATGAGAGGAGTCACTAAAATCGAGACTTGTCCCATCACTCCCTCAGAATGGAAGCATCATGGTTATACAATCGTTTATGATCACATCACTCTCAGGCATTCCTAATACCTGTACATCCTGCATACTGGAAGACCCAGAATAAACCTTAAGTTTTAGATCTCTTTTAGGTTGTCTCCTTCAAGGTTTTATCATTAAGTTTCTCATTTGACTATTGGGAGTTGGTATCGAGTTTTGCAGGGAGGTAGTCTGCCTGTGCCAGTCGGGCTCCTCAGAGGGGTCAGGTACCCACGAGACCACTTCGATCTTCAAACTAGCGGACTGGACCCTCATATACGTTCCAAAAGCATATATCATACCTAGGTGTTGATCATATAATTTCCAAAAGTATATATAAAACCTACAAATTCAGTCAAGCTTCCAAAGCGAGATGACCATGCACGGAATTTAATTCTTCCAAATATCTTATTAGTGAGCTCATGTCTTTCGGTTCAGTAATGAACCTGTATGATCCCTTTGAGAGATCGTATCACTCATATGCCCTTGCATGCACACCAGCGCATCGGTATATAGACTTTGGTTAGGTCATCAACCTATTAGTTTGCCAAATGTACATACTCAAACATATAGTAACACATCTGTCTCCGATCAAAGGATGCATGCCTATATCATGACAGCATACGACATAGGACTTTGGTTATCTCGATCTCATTAAGTCAACTCTTTGACCTAACTAATCTGACACCTCTGAATCTCTATTCCCATGCAAAGGACCTGCATCAAGAGGTCGGTCAGATATCAACCAAGTGAGAAAGGAATGCCATCTCCTACTCAGGCTGGAGATCATCTCTTAACAATCATTTGACGGTACTTGATGAGTCCTCAATCCAACTCTTTTGATATTCACCCAAGCACCAGCCTCCATGATTCAATAATTGATTCAACAACTGTATGGTCATTAAGATGGCCTTGGTACATAACCCTAATTATGCTAAGGGACCTATTTTGCAAATTATTTATTCTTCATTTCAGATCAGGGAATGATATTTGCAATAACATTTATTGCATAATGGATCTCCACGGGCTCGCATATCCAACAAGCACCTCATCTTCCCCCTCTTCATCTCTGTCATGTCTTCTCCCCTTGACTCCACCTCCTCTCCTCGGCACCACCTTCTTTCCTCCGTGCCACCTCCTTCCCCTCCAATGAGCTCCCCCGCCTCCCCATCCTCATCTCCACCCCACCACACCCTCCTCCCCCTCTTCATATTCACCACCTCCCCTCCTCCCCTCCGTGTTGCCTCCTCCCCTCCTCTCCTCCATGCAACCTCCCATCCGACCACCTATGCCTCCTCTTCCCATAACTGCTCCATCGTGAACTGAAGCACGACCACAAGGTTTGTAGGACACCGATTGCCACCACTGTTTCCTGCATACGCCCCTCATCGAGGAAGGTATAATTTTAATATTTTTCACATTTGTTATAATTGTCTTCAATGCATATTATATTGTTTTTTGGTATGAGTGAGAATATGATTACAATGTCCATATATGTTTGCAATGAGAATATGATTGTAATTTTTTGTATTTAATTGCAATTGTGTATTCCATAACTATAATATATTATCATTTTTGTAGTGATTGTTATGTTTGAAATGTTTATATTTGTTTGCAATTGTCTATCTTTGTATTTATGTCCATTTAAATGTGTTTGCAATATATCCTCATTTCAAGCAATTTAAGTCATTTAAAATAGAGAAAATAATAAATAGAATGCAGATATTGTGCTTCTAAAGTAGTACCTATTGACATTAATGTGGCATGTGTCATGTTATTTGTAATTAATGTAAGTATGGCTTTGAGTATGTACATGTATGTATTTGTATATATGCATGTGCACATGTTTATATCTATGGGCATCTATATATCGAGAATGTATATGTATTGGTAGATGTATGTATTTGTTTGTAGGTATACGTGTACATGTATGTTTGCATGTATCTGTATGACATGATCACACATGTGAACCATTTTGTGATAAGTAAGCTATCACATTAAAATCATAATAAATGAGGCATGTGTCACATTAATTCCTAGCTAGGCAGTTAAAACTAAGTTAAAACACTAAATATACATAAATTCACACAAAACAAATAATACTGCGTACATCCCTCCACACTAGGTGGTGTGTGACCCTGCACACCAAGGCATGTGCAACACATTAAAGGATTTCATCACCTCCAATTGTTTATATATTTTTTATTTTTCATAGTGCTATTAAACTCCCTTCGGGAGATGATATCCTAGTCCAATGGTTGGGTTTTTATGTGTGCTGGTTGACGATCTTTTTTTGCAGGTACATGGTCATAAAAATGTTGTTTAAGGTCACATTAATTAGGCACACATCTCGGAACACGCTGATCCATATCCTAATCATTAATGGGCCAAATCTACATAAATGCCCGGTCAACATAAATGACTAACTATTTTACAAGCATCTTGTTGTTCTCATACGCAGCACGTTCTTATGAGGCATAAGGTTCCTGTATGTGGTACGCCTATGTTGGTTTTCCTTAGTTCGGAGGTTCCGAATTAAGGTGGTCCATAAAGAATCAAATCCTAATATAAGACGATCTTTGTTACATGCATAAAAGTTTATATTTGAGCACACAATCTGAGGTTGCAACTCCTCTTCTCCTTGGTATACCAAATCAATCCTGGTTGTCTTTAGTTATTGTCACTTTGATGCCTAAGAGCATATCATGATTGATTTATGTGATAAACCGAGGGGGTGCAAGGTTATGATGCCGGGATTTGCTCATGTGTCAAAGATTGTCTTATATTAGAAGTTTGAATCTTTATAGATAGGCTTAAGTGAAAACATTAATCAATGCAGTTCTTTTCTCATCTCCTAGCACTCGTGAATTAGGCTTAGGCCCGCGATGTATCAAGGAGTGGCTACATGATTTATTATTATCTGGACACCATAACTACACCTCTTGCTAAAATATCAACTCTCCTTTAAGGTCTTAATATGGATTATCATACATAACGAAGCGATGGATGGATTATCTGACTTTCAAGGAAAGTGCACTCAATTAGTTAGAGCGGGCATTCCATGATGACTATGCCTGATTTCAAAAAGACGTAAACTATGACAAAATCCCTTGTCCTTGCAAGAAGTGCTTGAGTGGATGCCTACAGGAGAGGAAAGAAGTATTTGAGCATATTATTGTTAATTGATGGTGAGATTTCTATATCAATTAGATAGTTCATGGTGAGTAAATTGCGGAGACCTCATCGTCAATGGATATGGAAATTCAGTTTGAAAGCAATCAAGACCTCAATCAAACTGACAATGAACATGATGTCCTTGATCGTGATCCTGATCTTGTTGACTTAAATGAAGATATCGTCAATTCTTCAGTGTTTTAAAGGATGTAGAAGATTAAATAATGTTTGGAAATACGATGCCAAGATTGAAGTTCCTTTTAGAGTTATTCAAGATAAAGACAAAACATAGAGTGACAACAGATTGTATGGATGATATCCTCAATATGATAAAATAATTATTAGAGGCAAAGGATGGATTCCCCAAAAGTTGGCAAGATGCAAAGAAGTTTCAAAACTAGGATTAAATGTTGACAAAATTGATGCATTCCCAAATGATTGCATGAAGTAACAACTATACTAGAGGGTCTTATCAATCCACAAGGCGAATCAACAGTCGTCGAAGTGACCGCTCATGAAAGTTAGTAAATTGAACAATTAACCCACAATCAATGAATAAAGAAATGCAAAGTGCGTCGAGTTAAAATGTATTATAGTTCTACAATATGTGTGTATAGGTGTAAGTAGTGTAGAGTGTCGAGCACAGGAAGCAAACATGATAGATTGTGCAAGTGAATGCAAAAATTATCCTTCTCTTGTTTATTTATTGTATTTTTGTGTGGTTTTTAATTATATATTTTTAATGGATTTTTGTTTTTATATTTTTAGCCTGTTTTTAATTTTATACCTTTTATTTTCTTTTTATAATTTTCTGATTTTTAATTTCTTTTTCTTTTTAATAATTAATAATATAACTATATAAGACATATAATATAATAAAGAGTAATATAATTATAAATATATCAAAAAAAGCAGAATAAAATGTTTTTCTATTTTTAATCTTTTTCTATTATTTTTGTGGTTTTTGGGGAATTTTTGCTAATTTAAGTATTTTTAAAGTCCTAAACACATAAAATCAATTATTTTTTAATTAGGTCATATTGTTTTGGAGTCTAAAAATATTAAATAAATTCAAAATTTCCTCAAACTACTGTTAATTAATAATACATAATAAAGAGAAAATTCATAGATAGAAACATTTTTTTATTTTTAAAATATTTTTATAATTTTATAAGTATTTTGGAGCTTTTTAATTTCTAATGTTTCCTTTTTTAATTTTAAATAAAGAAATAATATTTTTTGGAATTTTTAGACATGGTTTTATATTTTTTGGAATTTTAAAGCAATTCAGAAATAAAACGTGCTATTTTGATTTTTAATAAAGAAGAAAATGGCTAACATGCAAAACTAAAATATAATTGAAAGAGCATGTAAGCAGACACGTAACCTTATTTTTCATATTTTTTTGGAGCAAGTTTGTATTTTCGGAAATTAGAAAATAAACACAAAAAATGTTGAACTAGCAAGGACATATTTGCAAAAAAATAAAAGGCATGGGTAACAATGCAAAATACCCAAAAGTTTAGAACTAATTTTCAAACTTTAAATATTAAACTACAAATATAAAAACCCTTAAGGGAATACGTGGAAAATGCCCAGCTCGTGTGGGACGACACACGAGCTGAGCTGGACTGGACCAAAGTGCAATATCCATAGACTTCAGGGGTCTACATGCAAATAACCCATAAAATATAAATCATATTTAATATATTACAGGAGTAACAAAAATAAACAAAAATGGGGGAAGGATATGCAATTTACCCCCTAACTACGCTTGAGTGGACGACTCTAGATGGATCACTTGTCATGCGTCACGCCCTCGACGTGCGATGATGCTTGGGCACAGATGTTTGGGATTAGATCCCAAATGAGGATCTGACGGTCGTGACTCTGTAGATCCGATGTCTCTAGCTCAATATGGCACTCCGCTCTTGATCCAATGGATGAGGCAGGCGATAGAAGAACTGACGAAGAACTCGATGCGGATGAGTTTAAATCCAGGGAGGTGCATGTCTCCGGCCACCTTAGATTCTGTTGATGGGCTCTTTTTGTTCCTGCCAATATCCAACAACGCTCAGATGCTTCAGAAGGGTCCAGAGTCCGTTGGTTGGGGCTCTCGAGCTCGATGGTTCAGCTAAGCACCAGGATCTTGTTTCTTTGGAAAAATCGACCTTTTGATGGGCCCTTTGAGGAGCGGTGCCTGTAGAGAAAAGTCGAGAGGGCTCTGACAGTGCTTCTTGGGCTATTACTGGTGGAAGTTGGGGCGACATGGAGTAGGGGAGATAAGGTCCAACGAGCTACGGAGGAAGAACCTTGATCCTTCGTTCCGGGGGGGCGGAGGGTGATAGATGGCCACGGAGATGGAGAAGGTGTTGGGGAAGAAGATGCAGGTGAATGGGGGCATCGGAACAAGTCGGAGTATGCCGGGAATAGTGATCAGAGCAGAGCTTCAACGAACTACAGGAGGATGATTCTACGCTAAAGTAGAAGATTAAACTTAAATCTAACTACAAGAAATAAAAGTAGAAACTAAAATCTACCTAAAATGATAAAAAATTGACCTTGAGTGGCCTACGTCCACGAGATGGGACCTCACAGTGGATGACTGTCGGAGATGACTGGAATCCACCCACTCAACGCCTCTCCACACTGCAAATAGTTGGGTGAGCTCGTTGTCACCAAGCTCTATCCCTGGGCACGGTTTGAGGGGAAGAAGCAAAGCTAAAGGGGAACCAAAAATTTGAGGAAGAGGCAGATGCGGTTTTGTACAGGTGAAGAATGTGGGGGGGAAGATCGAGGAGGCCATCTTAATACAGAGACCCTCGAATCGATGAAACGATCTGGCAAGAACGAAGGAGGATTGAGGCAAAAATTCGAAGAAGGAATAAAACTCAAAAATTGAATGGATCGAGCGATGAAAAATGATGAAGTCCGGTGAAAGCTACATCTGACATGCCTAGAACTCAGGTCAGAGAAGTTGACCCAAGTCAACGGGGGACAGGAAGTGATTCAGCCACGTCACCTATAAAAAGACAAACCAGATATAAAAATAAAAAATAATTAAAAATAAAATATAAGTTGATTTATTTATATTTTGGTAAAAATATAGAAATTGTATATTAATTTATATAGTATTTTAATCCAATTTTTATTTATTTTTATGAGTTTATTTATTACAAGTTTATTTATAGGTATATTTACCTTTGTTATTTGTATTTTATTTTATTTTGTATTTTATATTTTAATATTTTATACACTTAATTTATATATTTGTAGCTTTTTTTATATACACAAATATATTTTTATTGTATTTTTCTGATATAATATGTAAACTTAAATAAATATGTTTACTTGTTATATATGTATATGTATATATAATTCATCAATGTATTTTGATATATTATTTTATTTTATAGTATTTTTATGGTTTTATTTTATTCTAAATATATGCATGCTTTATATGAAATATTTACAAGACTATAAAAAAATAAAATAATGAAAAGTATAAAGAATAAATAAAATGAATATTTTATTCATGTATATAATACACTAGGGGTTAAAAACCTAACATTTGCATCTTAACTCCAAAATACATGAAACCACCTTCATTAAATAGCTAATAAAAAGTATATACAATTAAAGGTGATTTGGTGTATTTTTAGTTCATATGGAGAAGATATGGGTCTATGAAGTTTTGGTTTTGGCTTTTTATTTTGAGTGTAGAATGTACCATTTGTATTATTTTTATGTGAAATCAAATTTATATTTTTGTATGTATTTTTTTCTACAACTTTCAAGTACAAAATTTATTGATTTGAGGTAAAACTAATAAAAAATAAAATAGGTCCCAAAAGTGTATTATTGGGCATTTATGAATTAGGGTTTTATTGTCTTTTTGACCCTTATATCCCCCTACTTTTATCCTTGTCGTCCCAATCATCATTATGCCTAGGTCTCAGGATTTAGGATCATAGAATATCTTTGGCATTTTAATTCTTTTTCTTTTCTTTGTTCTTTTATTTTGGCTTTAAACAATGTATTTTATACAATATTTATACAATAAATAATGAATGCTACTTTATACAAAATAATGATATATATATGCATTCAACTTGGGTTTAAAGGCCAAAAAGAAAGAAAAAAGGTGATTAAATGGAGATTCATCACTCTCCTACACTTGCCTTTGCTAGTCCTAGTAAACACTTATGCCTATAATTGTAAAAAATAAAAATAAAGGAAAGAAAAAGAAAGAACTTGTATTGATTTTGACTTGCAAACTTGCCTTCACAAAATCAAAGTTTGGGGCCCAGTCAGACGTTTGGACATTTAATTTGGTCGGAACCTTATTGGGAAATAGATTCAAAATACAACATCCTTTGAGAATCACAAAACTCTGCTCAAGTCTCCTCAATAGCCAGTTCAGAATAAGTCAACTCATACACACAACCTTATGACTATGAACCTATCTGGGACAGTGTGTGATATGTAGCTCTCCTCGGCTGAAGTGATAGAAATCAGTCTTCTCCATTATGGTGACCCTAACTCCCCAATCCAACTATTCTTTCCTCGAGAAGCATGGTATTCCCTTCTAAGATCAAGTACAACTGACTCGAGTAGGAGGTGGAGAGAAGAATGGACGATAGCCAGTGTAGCTAGCTATCCTAGGATGCTTGACCAGTGTAGTTAAGTCATTCGGCTGTAGGCTCAAATACATATGATTTTGAAGATTAAGTTTGCTTATTGAATACACATGCTCTGACCTGAATTGATTTTTCTCAGATTTTTCCAGTATTTTATTTTTGGAGTTTTTGATTTTGCGTTTTTTTGAGTACTATATACAACAACATTTACATATGAACTTTTTCCTCTTAAGCCAATAGACTATCCTTCTTTTGAAGCATTATCGCAACCCACAACTTCTGTCTTTAGACCTCATGGCTACTAGATCGTGTTTGGGGTACAATTGCCACAAATGTGTGACTTCTGATATTTCCATTGGCTTGTGTCTCATGCCGACAAATACATCCATCTACCACTTCAATTGAAGTGAGCAAAGAGAAAGGTACAGGTGTGCAAGATAGGTCATTATCAACAAGAGTCGTGCGTGCTGAACCAAATCTCTTAGTCTCAAAGAATTAAGTCTACTAGACCTGAAGTGCCTCAATTCCAATTCCTATAAGGTTCCTGTGATTAAGTAGATTTAAGGTCCAATTGAGCTCCAATCTTCAGATTTTACTTAGACTAGTTCAATTATCAAACTCAATCCAAAAAAATGCAAATGCTATGCACAATGTAGAAAATATTTTAGTGATGCAATTTTCTGATTTTGAACTTGTATCGATTTTTGAAAATTTTTACAAATTTTTATGTAATTTTTGAAAAGATTTTGCAAATATTTTTGGAATTTTTGGCTTTGTAAACTTTCAGGGATTTTTTGAAAATAAAATGTTTTTAGGAAAAGAAATATGGGCAGATATTTACATGGGAGTGCATCTTTTTAATTATAAGAATTGGGATTCAACAATTTACAAGTATTTATAGGTTTGTAAAGAATATTATTTGCTTGAATTATGTACAAGGTTCTCAAAATAATTTAAAAAGATTTTTGCAAACATTTTGAAAATTTTATTTTGCAAACTAATTTGACAAATAATGTTTACAAACATTAACAAAATTTTAAAATTGTTTTGTGATGAATCTTTGATTCTCACTCTTTATTCTTTTATTTTAGCTATTTATCTTGGCAAAGCATCATGTAAATAAGTGTAAACATAATAAGTTAGAATTTGGCATGCATATGTTAATAGTATATATTCTGCATGTATTCGTGCAAAAATAAAAGAATAAAGAAGAAAAAAAGGGAGGTATTTAGAATAAATACAAAGTGACCCGAACCCCAAGAGAAGGTCAAGCCTTGACCTGATCGCCAAACAAAATAAATAGAGAGAGATATGACCTACCCTATACTATATATACCACTTGTATCTATAAATAATTATTTTTGACAAAATCAAAATAAAATGTTCTTTTTACCTCCTTGTATATAGTACTTAAACTAAAACAAACATAAGAAAAATAAAATAAAAATTGAAATAAAATCATCTCTCACTTGTACAAAATACATACATACATATATATATATATATATATCTCACTCCCTATTTATTATATACCTATAAATGAAGAATAAAAATAAAACAAAAAAAATTTATTTATACTCAAAAAATTATATGTAAATAATAAAATATAAAAATTGAGGTATTTGTGTAAAAACAACAAAATAAAAATAATTGTACAAAATACATAGGTATATTATACCTGTATATAATACATTACACTACATAAATACTAATTTATTTTTCATAAAAATAAATAAAAATCACAGAAAAATAGTTTGAAAAAAATAAATATTTTTTATTTTATACACTTTTCATCTTAAAGCAATTTACTATTTTTATTGAATTTGTAAGTATTTTGTAAATCTTTATTTTCTGATTGGTCCAGGTCACTTCGTTGACTTGGGTCAATGCCCTTTTCCATGTTGAACCCGATCCGACCCGACCCTGCTCGCTGGACCAACTTCTCCCAATTTTCCCAGTCGGGTCATGCCACCCCTCGCCCCGATTCTTCGCCCGTGGCCTCTCCTTGGATCCAAGACCTTCACGGAACCCTAGGAAGACGTGGATCTTCCTAGGGTTGTGTGCCTTCACCCGAGTCTTTCAGCCTCCCGGGAATCCTATAAATCGTCTCTTCTGCCTCCACTATAGCTCAGCTCGTTCCTCGCCTCTTCCTCCACCTCCAGCAACCTCAGGTTGAGTGACAGCTACCAGAGGCTCCCATTGGATTGGAGTTTGGTGGCCAGGATACGCAGCTCAACTACGTGGCCGGCGACCACCGTCGCGTCCAACCTCCTCGTCTTCCGCAGCGTGATTGAGACCGCTACTTTGCCGACCACCTTCGCCTTAAGCTCAAGAACACGTTCCCTCCTCCACCTTCATTTTCAGTTAATTTCCGGGTTTGAATCCATTCGTTTCATTTCGCTCCGTCGCACATCCACCTGCTCTGAGCAATTGGTCGGAACCTCTATATCCAAGCTCATCTGTTCTGATTGAGTCACCACATCACCCTCCATTTTCTCCTGCAGTCTGATCATCCTTAGGCTCGACCATCGGGTCTAGATTAAGGTTGGGATCTCCTCCATCATCTTCGCCAGAAATCGAACCCGTGCCCAATCATCGCTTCTTTCCATTTTGCTCAAATAATCCCAACCAGAGCTTCGCCCTGAGTCGATCTTGCCTCTGCAGGTGTTTGCACGTGCATGGATTCCAGTTCTAGCCTCCAGAGGGCCTATCGGAGTAGCTCCAGGTCCATCTTCACTGCCATGCATATCCGGCTAGTAGCTTCCCCATCGGACCCATCCATTCAACGTGGGTAACTTCCACGATCGTGCTGGACCCTTCCGATTGCTCATCGGAGTCGCGGAGCACATCTGAGACTCGGGTGAAGTTTGCCAGGTCCTGTTCTTTCAGACCCCCTCTCCGTTGGATCGGCCCGCCTCTGCCAGATCTAATCCTAGCCGCCAATCGGAGCAGCCTTTGGGCCGTTGGATCTGACGCTTGATGCATCTGCACCCCACGACTCCAACATTCCCTGAGGCGTTGGATCTGACATAGCAGAAGATCAAAACCGCACGTCCTCGTGCCACCAGAGCACGTCACACGTCCCCCACGCGCACCGCACACGCCCCATCGAGGGTATTTTGCATTTCCTTCCCTGCAATTTTCATGCTTTATTTTCTAGTTTATTAAATAAAAGTTATAGTTCAAACTTTTTTCATATTAGACCCTTATGTTTACAGTATTTACACTTTAGTCCTCTGAATCGGAACATACGTGCACGACCACGTGCTTTTGTGGGTGATTTGCATATCATGTTCTGCAATTTCTGACTGCTATATTTTGAATGAAAGGTTTATGTTAATTGCAAAAATGCCCCTGTGCATGATTTAATTAGCATGTGCGTGTATTGTGTGGACATTTTGCACTTATATCTTCGATTATTTTTGTATGTGTTAATGCCCAGTCTGGAAACTTCAGGATAATTTTGATTAGGTCCCTACAACCTATGTGTTTGATTTTGCATTAAATAAATATCATTTTAATTCCAAAAAATTTACAAAAATTCATATGAGCTCCTGCTAGCTCACAGTAATTATTATAATTTTTGGGATTATTTTTTTGTTATTTTATTTTCTAAAAAAACCCTTAAAATTGTGTTTGTCTATTTTATAAAATACTAGAAAAATATTAAATTGGTTCTAAAAATTCTAAAAAGCTAAAAACTTTAAAAATCTTATAAAAATCATTAATAATTCTACAAAAATAAAAAAAATGGAATTTCAATTTCTATAATTAGACCTTTTTATTTCCTTTATCACTAAAATTGCAACCAGGACGTGTAGGCACTTTTGATATTTTAAATTTGCCCTACAGTCTAAGTTGTATATTGCCTTGCTGTTTTGTGCTTGTTTCCTTTTTAGAAAATCATATAAAAATCAAAAAATACCATAAAATCACCTAAAATATTTGCATATTTGAAAAATATAAATATATTTTTGTTTCTAATTTTGGAGTATTTTTAGACCCAATAAAAAATTTTAGAACTTAGTTTTGCCTTATTATCCTTATTTATTTTCTAATTAGAAAATATAAAAATTTGTAAAATTAAAAATAACAAAAAATGCCTTTCATTTTCTGATTACCGACTACTTCGTACATTTCCGTGCTCCTTGTGTTCAACCCTGGTCGCTATACCAGGTTAAATAAATAGCGGAGACCGCTACATTGATTTTTGTGCTTGTGATTATTTTAACTGTGGTCTTTATTGTTTTTTCTTAATTAACCACGCCTTGTGATTCGAGTCGCAATGACCCCTTTGACATATCTTAACTCGAGTTTCCTAGCGCGTCATCAGAATGGCGCCGTTGCCAGGGAGCACAGCTCTGTAGTCGCTTTTCACTTTTCTGTTTCTTTTTATTTTTATTTTTATCATTTTCACCTCTATTTGTTATAACTGCTTTCTGATCCGTTTCTGTTTCACTTTTTGTGCGAGGAACCGTCCGGGGATGCTTTGGAGGATACCCGTACTCGAGGAGGAGATGGAGCAGGAGCAGTATTAGTTGTAGCCGATAGATTAGCAATAGATTATTATATTTTTTAGCCTTATTATTATTGTAATAATACATGAACAATCAGACTTGTTGGGACACTTGTCTTATACCAGGTCTGTTTTGCCGAGCACTAGTGTGCTCGGGGGACCTCACCGCGGTTTTTTGCCGGTTTTGATTTTCTCGCCTTCTCTTTTCTTGGATTCTCGAAGAATTTGGCCCCTAGATCTAGGAATTTCTCTAATTGAGATGTAACTCATTAAGGCCAATCCCTAATATCTTGCCTACACCTATAACTTCGTAATTGGACCTTATTAATAAATACGTGGATTACCCAGCATGTAGAGTGCTGGCGACAGGTACCCATCTCTTACTTTGCATGCATAATCGTGTTTGATCGTGCATCAGCTTTTTCGACTTCTCCCACTATTTTTGGACTTTAAATAATCAGGAGATCGAAAAATTCATTAGGCATTTGTTTGATTATTGAAAATTATATAAAAGTGATAGTCATAAAATTGGGACTGCTAAACAAACTTGACCCTAAAAAGACGCTTGACTGAAATTTTCTGTCTTGGGAGAGCAATCCTCTCATTGTTTGGTTTGCTTGCGTGAGAGAGTGACCCGCACACTAGGCTAGAGTCGTACCTGAACTCTCATCAGACTACTGGTCTTGAGGTTAGTCTTTCTCCAGTGAGGATCGCTCCGGTCTTCGGTAAAGCGGGCCACGATATCTTTAACAGAGCGAGTTGATCGGGTAGCCGGTAAACGGTCCGCAACTTGTACTGGCTAGGAAAGTTCTATCTTTGGGACCGGGCCAGTCTCCCGAGAGCATCGGGTTCCTACCAGCTCGCTTAATCACCCTGCTAGACTGAATTATCATCTAAATAAAATTTACAAGATTAAAGATCGAACCTTCACGGTCATCAGCTCTACGCTACGTAGGTGAATTGGGGGTTTGATTACTGATCTTGTTTGTTTACAGATCCCATCCGCCTTTTCTTCCAGATCACGATGATGGGTCAGAGGTCCCTTAGGCAAGCTTTGGCTGCACAGCTTTCGAGCACTCCGCCCCCACTCATCTAGGCAGGTTCGAGAGAGCCTAGACCCGCTCTCCAAACCTGAGTTCGATTCCAAAATGTTCCCCCTCGATCACCCTTCTTCCAATCCCGAGGTGCCTAATCAAAGACTAACACATATATTCATTCATTTGACGACACTTGAGTTCGGGTCTTTTGCCTTTGTAGAGACCCAAGAGATGGCCAGCAACGAGGAGTGCACAGATGGGCAGCCCCAAAGTACCACATATGTTCTAGATCAGGGCGCCATCAACAACATACTGTTAGCCTCCTTGGAGACGATGCAGAGACAGGTCAGAGACCAGTGAGCCTCCATGGCAGAGGTGCGCAGAGAGATGACACAGATGCAAGCTGATCGAGGAGAGCCGAAACGAGCAGGTAATGGAGAGATACCAAAGTTTGGAGGAGGAGATGGAGGACATCTAGAGGAACCACATGAGGTCGTCCGACCAGCTAGGCCCATAATAGAGTTGCACAACCTGGTGCGACTCTTACACACCGTTGGATTCAACATCCGGCGATTTTGGGAGATTTCAAGCTCCCCCCTCAGACTATCCAAGTGTTGCCCAAGTTCCATGGGCTTTCCACAGAGGAGCCACATGTCCACATATAGGATTCGAGATGATATGCAGCACTGTCCACGACAGATACGTGGATGAGGACACCATCAAGATGATGGCATTTCCTTTCTCCCTGGTAGACAGAGCAGCCTACTGGTTGAAGCATTTAGGGAGATATGTCACTTCGTGGGAGCAGCTCTGGACCGAGTACTTGAACAAGTACTATCCACTCAGTCGGACGAATGCAACGCGAGCTTTGATCAACAATTTCTCCATGATCCCTAATGAATACCCATTCATCACTCTTTATTCTTATATTTTAGCTACAAAAACCTATGCAAATGCATGTAGATATGTGTAAATAGGAAAAATTAGCAAAAGCATGCATGTTTGTAAATACTTATAATTAGCATGTTTTTGTGCAAAAATAAAAGAATAAAGATGAAAAAGAAAAAGAGGGAAATATTTAGAATAAATATTGAGCAACCTAACCCAAGGGAGGGCTCAGCATGGGCCTGACCGCATAAAAGCCAAGTAGAGGGAGATAGGGGCTCTTGTGTATATATTTTTATAAATAAATAAAATTATATTTTCCTCACTCAAAAATATGTTGTAAATATTTGTATATATTTTGTATATATTGATAAACTATTAAAAACAAAATAAAAATTTAAAAATTAAAAACTCAAAAACACCCCTTCATCTTGTATATAGACCACCATCTCTATTTATTTAACCTTATAAATAAATAAATTTATTTTTGAAACTTTTTGTAAATATTCTATGGTATATATTGTAAATAAAATAAATAAAAAGAAACAAAACAAAAATCAAATAAAAATAACAAAAATTAAAATAACAAAAATATATTGTATATATGCCATGTACATAGTTGTATATAACTAATTATTTCCCCTATGTATATAAATAATAAAAATAAAATAAAAATAGCCTTTTATTCCTCATTTTACCCTATAAATAAAATATAAAATAGGAATAAAAATGTATAAAAATAACTAATTAAAAATCAAAAATCAAAAACCCTATATTGTATAAATACCTATGTATAGCTATACTATGTAAATACCTTATTTTAATTTCCAAAAATTAATTAAAAATCACAAAAAAATAGAAAAAATTAAAACAAAAATATTTCATGTTTTAAGTTTTTTAAAATTCGGCCATTTAATGGCCCAAAAAATTCAAATAAACATTTCTGGTTTGGCGGACTCTGATTGGTCCACGGGGGATTGTTGACCCCCGGTCAACTCCCCCCCCTGGACCACAGAGTCGCGGATCTATTTTTGGACCCGACTTCTTCCAATTATGCCCACCAGATCCGACCCCCGAATCCGTTAACCCCGGGCTCTAATCCGAGCCTGATCTTCCCTGATCCACGCCCGGGGTGGGTTCTTGGGATCTGCGCTCCGAGCTTCTTGCCCGAATCCCATCTAGCCGGACCCCTAGTGATATAAAACCTGAGCTCCGCCGCACTCCACTCTCATATTTGGCTCTCCACTCTCACTCCCGTGACCTCCATCGCATCCAGTGAGGTGACAGCTCCCGTTTGCCGGTGTTGCAGCGAGGAGAGGGTGCCCCGACCATCGATCCGGCAGCTTCGCGCCGCCGTGCTCCGCCACTCAGCCGGAGCTCGAGCCTCAGGCCTTGACGCCCTTCGAGGCGACGACCAGGAGCTAGCCAAGCTCCAGCACAGTCTTTCGCTCCACCCAGGTAGCACTTTAGCTCGCCCATTTAGTTTAATTTCCTGTTTCTCCCAAATCGCATCTCCGACGAGTTCCTTTGATTCCGACCATCCTGTGTATCTTCTCGATCATCGGAACGCACGCTCACCTTCGCCATCCTCCGACGCACCTTCTACGCCCATTCGTTCAACCCAGCTCGCCCCGGAGCTGGGATTCGAGCTCCACCATCCTCCGCTCGCCGGAGCTCACTCGTCCCGACCCACAGTTCACCCTCACGCCACCTAACCGGGTCGAGGCACTTTGCCCTCGACCCGCGAAGCTCTTGAGCTGTTTTGCAGGTCAAGAGGAGGCCATCTGAGGCCCCCTCCCATCTAGGCCAGGAGCTTGACGCCGACGACCTCGCCGGAGCCCCTCCAGGGCTCGGCTGGGCCATCTGAAGCTACCAGCAGCTGCGAGACGTCATCGCCTATCTTCTCCGATACTTGGAGGCAGCTGAGGAGGACCCGGGCACGCACACGAGGCCGGCGAACCTCGCCGGCCACTTGTTCTTCGAGGGACCTCCATCGCCGTCCGATCAGCCTCGGAGCTCCAGTTTCAATCACGGCCGTCCATTCATCGAGGAGCAGTTGCCGTTGATCACCTCGAGGCTTCATCAGGACCGTCAGAGCAGAGGAGAGAGGGCACAACACCTGACCCGTTAGATCTCCCACGTGTCCCCCTCTGGAGCGTCGATCAGGCCCACGTGCTGAAGAAGAAGAGCGCCCGCCGTCCGAGACCGTTGGATCCTCCACGTGGCGCGAATCTAGCCGTCGGCGCAATAAGGGGTAATTTGCTTAGGCCCCCCTCGTAGTTTGTGTTTTTAATTCTAGTCCTGTAAATAGTTTAAGTCTTTTATTTACGTAGGGTAAATTGCACCTCGGACCTTGTGCTTGTTTTTATTTGCATTGATACCCCTGTGTATGTGAGCCCACGTGCTTCGTCACGTGGTTAGTTGGGTTATTTGCATCTCTTATCCTGTAGTTCTGGATGGTTATTGAATGAATATATACTTTCTGGTATTTGCATTTATACCCCTGTGAGCATTTTATATACACATGTGCGGATTTTAGTGGGTTATTTGCGCCCAAGCCCCTGGACTTTTTGGTACGAGTTACCAAAAGGTCCAAGAACTTGGTTTTTATTACCAGAAGGTCCCTGAGTGCCCCAGGCACGTGCCACGCACGTGACTTGCTGGGAAAATTGCACCTGGACCCCCAGAGTTTCGGGTATTTGCACTTAAGTCCCTGTGCACTGTGCCCCCTTTTTATTTTTTGAATAAATATCAAACCACCTCCAAATTCGATGAAAATTTGACACATGGCTCCTGCCATGTTGTAGAATTTTTAAGAATTTTTGAGGACATTTTTGATTTTATTTAGTATTTTTAAAAATTCAAAAACCTCCTTTTTAGCTACTGTCTAGGTTTAAAAATCCCAAAAAAATATAAAAACATCCCCAAAAATTCTAAAAAAATTAGTTACTGTTCTATGTGTGTTGTTTGATTTTCTAGCCAATTTTGGCTATTTTTCATTGAGTAAAAACCCTAAAAATCTAAAAACACCTAAAAACTCATAAAAATTATAATAAATAATATAAAAATCCAAAAACAATAATTTTGGTGCTCAAATTTTCCTTATTTTATCTAGAATATAGGAAAATTACCTCCAGAACCTGTTGAGATCCTTAGATATTTTATTTAAGGGTTTTGGTTCTGGCTGGACAGTACCTCATCTTTTTAGCACTGTTTGATTTTTAGAAAATTAAATACACCTTATAAAAATCCCAAAAATTCACCAAAAACATTAAAAAACCTAAAAAACATAAAAACAATTTTTCTTGAATTTTTGCTTGGTTTTTGGTGTGTTAAATAAATTGATCAAGTGTGCTTGCTTTTACTTTCTTTTATTTTCTTCACCTATTAAAAATCCAAAAAAATATAAAAATTATTAAAAACCACTAAAAACATTTTCTTTTATTTCTATATTATTTTTACTACTTCGTAGGCCTCTGGCCAACCCGTGCTCCTTGTGTTCGACCCTGGGAGCTATACCAGGTTAATCCCATAGCTAGACCGCTCTCGTTTTTGTTTTGATTGATTTGACCTATTTTGATTGGTTGATTTTTCTTGATATTCTCCGTCTGAGTGATTGAGGTCGCAACGACCACTTCTAGACCTTTACCTTGGTCATTCGCTCGGGTGATATCAGAATGGCGCCGTTGCCGTGGAGCACAGCTTAGTAGTGTTGTTTTTATTTTCGTTTTTATTTTCGTGGCTTTTCGCGGCTCTTCGGAGCTCGCGGCTTTTCGCGGTTTTTGTATCTATTTTCTTTTTGATTTATTTTGTTTTATTTTCATTTTCTCTTATTTTTATTTTTGTTTTATTTTGTGTGATTATTTTATTTCCATTTTTGCACATATACCCTCACTTGTATTTTCTTTTATTTTTCTCTATTATTTTATTATTCTTTCTGGACTGACCACTCTTCTCTGTTTCTTGCGAGGGCCCGAGGACCGCGGAGGCGACTTTCGAGGAGCCGGTGCAGCCGCGGCACTTGGAGGCGGCTTCTTTCTCTACGAAGCCGCAGGAGAGAGCGAGAGGAGAGAGATGAGTGGGTGAGGTATTAGGATAGTTTATTTCATTTCATTCATTATTAATTGTAATAATACAGGACACTCTTGGACTTTGTGGACTTGTGACCGTAGCGGGTCTGTTTCGCCGAGCACCGGTGTGCTCGGGGGACCCATTAGGACTTGCGGTTTTTCGCGGCTTTTCTCGTGGATTTCTTTTTCTTTCTTACTGTCATTTGCCGGTTTTTCGCGGTTTTTGCCGAGCCCCTAGATTTAGGACTTTCTGGTGATTGTGACGTAATTGAGTAGGATCCACACACTTAAGGCATATCTGTTCCTATAGAACCGTAATTGGACCTACTTAAAATAAATAATAAAAATAACCGACTCGCTAGCCTCCGTAGCCTACGTGCCGTAGCTCGTCCTGTAAAGCGCTTACTCCTACCCCCGATTTGTCGGGCAGGGGAGGGACGAGCCAAGACCGGACCCTTTGGCTTGGAGGTCGGTGACCGGTTAGACGGTTCTTCGCTAGAAGTTGCTCGTCTAGGACTCGACTTTTTCCAGCTGCATCATTTAGCTTAGTTTTAATTATGTCTTTATTTTATGCGCGGATCATTTTGCATGTAGAGAGCTGGAGCAAGGTACGCATTTCTGACTTTGCATGCATCATTGATTTCTCGTGCATCGGCTTTTTCGACTTCTCCCCCCTGTTTTTGACTTAATAATCAGGAGAATCGAAAAATTCGTTAGGCGTTTTTGTTTGCTTTGAAAAATACCTAAAAAGTGAAATCATAAAATTGGGACTGCTAAAATTATTGACCTTAAAACTCGCTCGCCCTAAAAATTCTATCTTGGGGAGAGCAACCACCTCATTGCTTGGTTTGTATGCGCGAGAGAGTGACCCGCACACTAGGTAGAGCCCCCAGCGGCTAAACCCGACTGATTACCGACTCTTCCGTGCGGGCCAGTCGGTTGGGGTTAGCAGCGGATATCCCAACAGGTCACGTAAGCGCTTTGATATCTTGAGTGTTCACCAAAATAAAATCGACAAGATAATTTGACCGAACTTTCACGGTCTTCAGCTCGCATTGCGTTGGTGAACCGGGGGTTTGTTTTTCGATCATAATTTTTCCAGATCTCATCCGCCCTACTCGCCAGATCAAGATGATGGGTAGACGATCTCTTAGGCAGCCTCTGGCTGCACCGCTTTCGGGCGCGTCTACCTCATCATCTAGGTTGGCTCGCGAGAGCTCAGACCCGCTCTCCGAGCCCGAGTACGACTCCACCCTGTTCCCCCTCGATCCCCTTTCTGATCTTCCTCAGAGACATGAGCCCGAGGAGAGACTGATTCATTTGACGGCACCTGAGTTGGGCTCATTTGATTTTGCAGACGTCGAGATGGCCGGCGCAGGCAGTTCAGATGATCACTCCCGTAGACCAGAGCATATTGTACTAGACCAGGGAGCGATCAACTCCACCCTGATCGCATCACTCGATACAGTTCAGCAGCAGCTCCGCGATCAGGGAGCATTCATGATGGAGATGAGGAGAGAGTTGGAGAGGCTCAGAGCAGAGAGAGACCAGCAGAGCGAGCCCGAGGAGATCCCGGATGCAGATGCACAGGCACGAGCCGCAGCAGCAGCAGCAGCCGCGGCCGCCGCCGCAGCGGCAGCAGCCGCAGGAGGAGCAGGACCACCGAGACCGATGCGGGATTTACACAATCCCGGATCTACACTGATGCACCATTGGGTTGTGGTTCCAGCTATCGTGGGGGACTTCAAGTTCCCCCCGAACACCTTGCAGATGCTCCCTCGGTTCCATGGACTTGCTACAGAGGAGCCCCACCTCCACCTCCAAGAGTTTCTTATGATATGCAGCACTGTCCATGACAGACATGTGGACCAGGACACGATCAGGATGATCGCATTCCCCATTCACTGGCAGATAGAGCAGCCACCTGGCTGAAGCATTTGGGGAGATTTGTCTATACCTGGGAGCAGCTCCGCACCGAGTACTTGAACAAGTACTATCCACTCGGGCGGACGAATGCAGCGAGGGCCCTGATTAGTAACTTCTCCATGTTCCCCAACGAGCAGTTCCACGAGGCTTGGGAGAGGTTCAGAGAGCTTTTGGACAGATGCCCGCACCATGACATCACGAAGCCGAACTTAGTTCAGAGCTTCTTCAGTGGGTTGTCACCAGAGCTACAGGGCCTGGTGAATGCTTCTTGTGGCGGGTCCTACTTCGCCAAGGACCACGACCAGGTCTGGGCTATTTTTGAGGAGATGGCAGAGAACTACATGGTGATGTCCCAGACCCGGCTCTACACCCAGAAGACCCAGCCACATCAGCCAGGACCCGTGCAGTACCAGAGGATAGCACGGGTAGATGCAGGTCCTTCCAGTTCGTCCGCAGTAGCAGCAGCAGCAGCAGAGTCATCAGCTGCGGACATGGGTATCATCAGCGAGAAGTTGGACCGCATGGAGCTGATAGAGAAGAAGCAGTGCCAGAGCATAGCGCAGATGGATCAGATGGCACAGGTCTTGAGCGACATGAAGACACAGCTCATGTGTCTCCAGGAGGCACAGACGGCTTCTCAGCCCCGTCTTCAGTCGCGAGGCGACGCCGGCAGCAGCAGCAGCTCGTCCCAGCGCTCCAGCACCCCAGTGCAGCCTAGACAGGTTCACCTTGTACAGGCGGAGTCGTACCAGCAGCCGCAGCCCACCTACCAGTCTCCAACATCTCCAGAGATGCAGATGGTGGTCTACCAGCCGGACCAGCCTCTAGCAGTACTCCCGCCAGCCCCCTTTGATGCCGAGCCGTTGATGGATGTCAACGGGATCTGGTCGTCCTGTCAGCATATTTATTTTTAATTAATTTTATTTTTTGTATTGCATCCATACCCCTATGTTTGCATATTTATTTAAACATCCATTTAGCATCATTTTGTCATTCCAAAAATTGTATTTTGTAGAACATCTGAGGCTTTATCATTGTGAATGCTTGTTAAATTTTTGTGAGCTTCAAGTTATTTAATATAAATATTTTAGTGGAAAATAGCATATTTTGCCCACTATTTGCCTTTAATTGATTATTAAATTGATTGATGCTCCAAAAATTGCGAAAAAAATCACAGTATGTAGAGTTTAAGTAGCTCTATTTTATTCCCAAAAATCACATACGACCGTCCCCAGCCTGGGATCCGACGAGACCATCCCGGATTCAGGTGGGGGAGTGGTGGTGCCCAGCCCCAGCAGCAGCCGTCAGGACAGGGAGGGCAGTACTCCCATCAGAGAGACCAGCACCAGCCGCAGCAGCAGCCCCCAGCGTATCAACAGCAGTCATCCTACGGTCCGCGTCCCTATCAGCAGCAGGGACAACCTTGGAGACGTGAGCAGCAGGCTCACCAGGGATACCAGCAGCACCCTCCATCCTACCCCTCTTACCCATCACAGCAGTTCCAGCAGCCTCACCCACAGAGAGGCCACCCGTCGGGCTCCCACGAGAGCCCCGCTTTGGATGACATCGCCCGCCTCCTCACGGACCAGCAGGCTACACTCCGACGGGAGATGGACGAGTTCCGCCAGGAGATGCGGGACCTGGTGAGAGGGAAGGCCGCCATACCAGCCCAGATAGAGCCCAATCCGAACAGCCTCAAGAGGAAATCTGAGCAGGTAGTACATACTGAGTCAGCCACTCCTAGTGACCCATTTGATGATACATCTTCGGATTTATTTGATGCTGATTTTGTCACACTTAGGAGCGGTAGGACCCCAGCAGGCGGCGGCGCCTCATCTGAGCACCATCCCGAGGTGCCACAGGAGGAGGAGGAGAGCGGTACTGAGGCCGCTCCAGACGATGACGGTGGTACTGAGGCCACCAAGGATGCTGATCCCACCGGCGGTACTGAGGCCGCCGCTTCACCAGATCTAGGTGGTGGTACTGATACCACCCATGCAGCCGAGCCAGCCAGCGGTACTGATGCCGCACGACGTCTACCTTCAGCAGCAGCAGAGCAGCCAGCCCGTGGTGGTACTTAGGCCACCGGTGTTTGTAGAGACAGAGATGTTGTTTTTCCTCGTGTCCATGTATCTCAGAATTCTGCTATGAATAAAGGAAAAGGTTTACTTTCTTTTGGTCCCACTGTGGTGCATGATGTATGTGTGGATCCGATCCTTGAACCGTCTAGACCTTTTCCTAGTCCTTCATCTGAGAAGGACCCAGTGATCCCCTTCCCTAGAGCCCTTCAGATGGGGAAGGGGAAGAAAAAAGATCCAAAAAAGAGAGAGCTCGAGAAGTTCAGCCAGAGCATGATAGATCGGTTTCACATTCAGCTGACCCTCCTGGAGGCTTTGCAGCACATCCCCCTTCTCCAGAGATCTTTGAGAGAGAGGACTACAGTCAGGAGGAGGAGGAGGAACCACACTTCAGAGATACATGTGCTGACCAAAGCCACGTGCTTTGCGATCCAGAACCGACTGCCAGCCAAGAGGCCAGATTCAGGAGCCCCGTATGTCAGATGCTAGATTAGTGAGCAGTGGTTCGACCGTACTCTTCTAGATAGCGGATCGTCGATTAACCTTCTTCCGGCAGCCCTTCTCGACCGCTTCGAGTTGGGCACTCTTCGACAGAGCAGGACAGTCCTTCAGTTCGCTGATCGATCTGTCAAGAGGCCGAAGGGGTTATTACGAGACGTTATCGTCACTATTCAGGGCCTGCAATTCCCCGTGGACTTCGTAGTGTTGGACATGGAGATCCCTGAGTCAGTGACCGATACCCCCATCATCCTTGGTCGTCCGTTCTTGGCCACAGCCAAGGCGGTGACTGATCATGATAACAGGAAGGTGTACTTTCGCGTCCAGGGCGAGAGTATACAAATAGAGACGGTCGAGGACTATAGAGCCAGATTCAGATCCCGCTCAGATGCGAGTACCGATTCAGAGCAGCTGACAGACGCAGAGCCAGAAATCCACCAGGACTGTGATTTTGTGATCACAGATGATGAGGCAGCTTGGGAAGACCTTGAGACACAGACCACCCTCTCACTTTCAGACACAGCTGAGGCAGAGATGATAGTAGAGGAGAGTCTGGAGAGCACAGACCTGGTTCAGGATACCATTGCGGCAGCGGAGCCGGTCCTCGATCGCAGCACGATGACTAGTGGTGGTGGTGCTGATGCCACCTTGTTCCCCGGTGGTACTGATGCCACCGTTTCTGATACAGATCCCTCGGATTCAGAGTCTGATTGGGCTGATTGCTATGATCAGATGCCAGACTTGAGTCCAGTTGAGCCTATTGATGAGGAGGAGGTAGATGCAGAGCCGAGCAGAGACAGTGCAGTAGAGCCGCCTTCTCCCGATCCAGTTTGCGAGAGTATGCTTTCACTTTCCCAGGCAGATTTGGCAGACCTTGCAGCTTTCACTCAGTTTCTTCCGCAGCCAGATTTGCCGGCACCCAGCATTCCAGAGCTGAAGCCGCTCCCTACTTCGCTGAAGTATCGATTCCTTGCGGGCGATCCAGAGATGTACCCAGTCATCATCTCCGTTGAGTTGACTGGAGAGCAGGAATCCCGTTTGATGGGGGTTCTTGAAAAGAACCGCAAGGCGATCGGATGGAGCGTAGCAGATCTCCATGGGATTAGTCCATCAGTGTGCTCCCACCATATCTATCTCGAGGAAGGGGCGAAGCCGTCGCGTGAGTTCCAGCGGCGACTAAACCCCAACCTGAGAGAGGTTGTGATGAAGGAAATATAGAAGTGGTGGGGTGCAGGTTTTATTTATCCCATTTCCGACTCCAAGTGGGTCAGCCCCTTGCATGTGGTGCCCAAGAAGACGGGCATCATGACTGTGATCAGTGAGTCAGGAGAGGAGATTGCTACACGAGTACCCACCTCTTGGAGGGTTTGTGTTGACTACAGGAGACTCAACCAAGCCACCAAGAAGGACCATTTCCCCCTGCCTTTTATTGACCAGATCATTGAGAGACTAGCAGGGAAGAGCCATTATTGCTTCCTGGATGGGTACTCGGGCTACAACCAAGTGGCCATCGCTCCTGAGGATCAGGAGAAGACCACCTTTACCTGTCCCTTCGGCACATACGCTTTTCGACGCATGCCATTTGGGCTATGCAACGCCCCTGCGACTTTTCAGAGGTGCATGCTGTCGATCTTCTCGGACATGTTAGGGGAGTGTTTAGAGGCCTTCATGGATGATTTCTCGATCTACGGTGACGGATTTGATTCTTGTCTTGACTGCCTAGATCAAGTACTTCAGCGATGTATTGAGTATCACTTGGTGCTATCTTGGGAGAAGAGTCACTTCATGGTGACTCAAGGGACGGTGCTTGGCCACATCATCTCCAACAGGGGCATGGAGGTTGATCCGGCCAAGGTTGATGTCATTAGGAAACTCACACCGCCGTCCAATCTGAGGCAGTTACGGTCATTTCTGGGGCACGTTGGATTTTATAGGAGATTCATTCAGGATTTTAGCAGGATTGCCCGGCCGTTGACTGACCTCTTGATGAAAGACACCGAGTTCCTTATCGATGACAAGTGTCTTTCGTCGTTTGCTACTCTCCAGCAGTGTGTTATTGAGGCTCCTGTCCTCCAGCCGCCTGATTGGTCTCTCCCATTCGAGATCATGACGGACGCCTCCGATTTTGCCGTAGGGGCAGTGCTGGGACAGAGGAGGGATGGAGTACCATTTGCTATACACTACGCTAGCCGCACATTGGATTCCGCCCAGTGGAATTATACAGTCACAGAGAAGGAGATGCTAGCCGTAGTGTTTGCCCTGGATAAGTTCAGATCATATATCATTGGATCTAGAGTGACTTTGTTCACAGATCACACCGCCATCAGGTACCTCATGGCAAAGAAGGATGCCAAGGCCAGACTGACTAGATGGATCCTTCTACTCCAGGAGTTCGACATTGAGATTAAGGATAAGCCTGGAGTCAAGAATGTGGTGGCAGATCATCTCTCCCGATTAGAGCAACCTGAGGATTCTGAGCAGATAGATCCTATCCGAGATACCTTCCCAGATGAGGCGATCCTTGCTATCGCCTCACTCCCATGGTACGCCGATATTGTGAACTTTCTCGTTGTTGGGAAAGTCCCGCAAGATTGGCCCAGGCAGAGGCTTGAGACCTTCCTAGTGAAGGCCAAGTCTTACCATTGGGAGGATCCCATCCTTTACCACGAAGGAGGGGATAGCGTCTGGCGTCGGTGTATTCCTCAGGAGGAACACCATAGCGTCCTCACTTACTGCCACAAGCTTGAGGCAGGAGGACATCATTCTGGGAGGAGAACGGCACAGAAAGTGCTCCAATCCGGCTTGTGGTGGCCTACCCTCTTCAAGGACTCAGATGAGTTCGTGAAGAGGTGTACTGACTGTCAGAGGATGGGCACTTGTGGACAGCGTGATAGGATGTCGATGCAGCCCATTCACTTCTGTGAGGTTTTTGACGCATGGGGCATCGATTTCATGGGTCCATTCCCTAAGAGTCAGGGGTTCGAGTACATTCTGTTGGCCGTGGATTATGTGAGTCGTTGGGTGGAGGTGATCCCCGCCCGAGCCGCTGATGCGAGGACAGTTTGCAGATTTTTGAGGAAGCATATCATCACGCGGTTCGGGGTTCCACAAGTTCTTATTTCTGATGGGGGATCTCACTTCATCAACGACCAGGTGAAGGCACTTGCCAGCGAGTTCGGCATAGACCATCGTGTTGCTACACCGTACCATCCACAGACGAATGGTTTGGCCGAAGTGTCGAATAGGGAGATCAAGACTATTCTGCAGAAAGTCGTCCGCCCTGACCGAAAGGATTGGTCACAGCTTTTGGACTCGGTCTTGTGGGCATATAGGACGTCCTTCAAGACACCTTTGGGCACATCTCCCTTTCACCTCGTATATGGCAAGCCATGCCATTTACCTGTTGAGCTGAGGCACAAGTCACTTTGGGCAGTTACAGACATACTTATGGATCCAGATGGTATAGGAGACCAGAGGAGGGCAGAGCTAGCTTCCCTGGAGGAGCTTAGAGATTCAGCTTTCTCAAGCAGCCTACATTATAAGGAGAGAGTCAAGGAGCGGCATGATTCTCATATCAGCCACAAGCATTTTGAGATTGGACAGAGAGTATGGCTGTTTGATGCGAGGTTTAGACTATTTCCAGGGAAGCTACAGAGCAAATGGAAAGGACCTTATCTGGTTCGGAAGGTACACGACAACGGTAGCATCGACATATCTGAGTTGTCTTCTGAGAGTACCTTCCGAGTGAACGGCCAGCGGCTCAAACCATTTCTATATCATGAGCCGCGGGTCGTTGATATTGCCCCTATTCATTTTGCGTGAGATGTGGTCTTTGACTCACATCTAATGCATCTCACGCCTGAGCTTTACTGATCCTCCGCTGTATATAGATCCAGATGTCCATATCACCACATTCCTTAGTCCCACATCCCTTTCTTCATCTTGTGATTATGCTATACTTAGGGTGCACTTTACCCTAAGTATAGGGGGGATGTGAGACCTTTCGGGTATTTCTTTTGTTTCTGTCTACCCCTGTTTTGCTGCCTATACTTAGGGATATCTTACCCTAAGTATAGGGGGGGTAGACCCTGTACATTCTCCACTCGGTTTTCCCTTCGTGTACAACCTGCTATACTTAGGATTACTTGATCCTAAGTATAGGGGGAAGACCCGAGTCCTTCTTGACTTTTCATTTTCCTTTTGTATAGCCTTCCTTTTCACTTCCCTATACATAGCACGAGTTATGTCTTCTTCATCGCTCTTGACTCCTAGGACATCGTTCGAGCTAAGTATAGGGGGTGTGTATATATTTCATATATACTTTAGCCATAACTCGTACTTTGTGTGAGTGTGTTAATAAATAAAAATGGCTAAAAACCACAAAAATTAAAAATTTTCATGTACATAATCTTCTTTTATTTGCACATGCATAGCTAGTGTACAAATTATTTTTGTAAAAATGATTTCAAAAATCTTTTGTGTGTAAAGCTTGTGTAAATATTTTTGTATCAAAATTATGTATATAGTACAAAATTTTTCCAAAATGTTTTGAAAATCAAGAAGTTTGCAAAAATCTTGTGTAAATGTGTGTAAATATCTTTTTGCAAAACTTGCACTTCATGCATCATCATTCATGATTTCAAAACATTTTTCAAAAATTTTGCATGATTGTAAAATTTGTGTAAATATGCATCTTTTTGTACATATGTATATAGTTTTTCTGGATGATAGTTGACATTTAAACTAAGCCTGGAATCAAATTGAGAAATGGAGCTTGATTAAGATCTTAATCCACCTAATTTCTAAGAGGAACCTTATAGGGCTTAGGTTTAAGACTTTTCAGGTCCATGGTGACTTAATTCTTTGAGTCCACTAGGCTATGATCACATGTCATCTCAATGAGCCTAAGTAGAGCACTTAACAACAACACATGACTCATATAGATAATGGCTTTACTTGGACAACCGCACTATGCACCGAGCTCTCTACGGATGAGATGGTGAGGAGGCAGTCTTCCTTGGCTTGGGGTAGCATATGAGGGTAGTACTTCTAGGCGGAACCTCTCTTCTTCTTATAGTGAAGGAAGTGCGTCTCAACTTGGTCTGGTTGCCATGAAGTCTAACGACGGGAGTTGTGGGTTGCAATAAAGCTTCAAAAGAGGGATAGTCTACTGGCTCAAGAGGAAAAACTCCTTGTATATATGCTGCACATGTACATGTTGTATAGATGCACTCGAAAAAAAAATGTGAAAAAAGAAAAGAACTCCAAAAAAGTGGTGGGTCTGAGAGAAAATGCTAATCCCACCGGAGTATGTATATAAGTGCAATAAGCAAAGCTTGGTTTCATGATCCACCTGTTGTAGCTTGCAGCAGGGAGACTTGGCTACACCGGTCAAGCTCCCAAGGGTACTTGGCTACACTGGCCTTGACCCATTCTCTTCTTCCCCCTCTTCTTGAGCCGGTTGTACTTGAACTTAGAAGGGAATACCCCGCTCCTCGAGGAAAGAGTGGCCAGATTGAGGTCATAGAGTTACCTTGTTGGGGAGGGTTGTCAAGTTGCCATTTCTGAGGTGGAGAGCTTAGACCTCACTTTCACAGGACAAGAAAAGATTCATGGTCTTCAGGGTTTGTGATTGATGACTTGTTCTGATCTGGAGCATTGAGGAGTCTTGGTTATAGATTGGTGGAACTTAGAGGCTGTTAGGTTTTAAGCTTAAGTCTAAATAAGGTTCCGACACATTAATAATCCAAAGATCTGATTGAGCTCCATACCTCAATTTAATGAAGGCAAGTTTAATAATCAACCTTGATCCATGTACATTCTCTTTTTCTTTTTCTTTCTTTCTTTTTCACTTCTTTTTCAAATAAGTGTTTGCTAAGGGACTAGCAAAGTATAGTATAGGGGGGTGATGAATACCCATTCATCACTCTTTATTCTTATATTTTAGCTACAAAAACCTATGCAAATGCATGTAGATATGTGTAAATAGGAAAAATTAGCAAAAGCATGCATGTTTGTAAATACTTATAATTAGCATGTTTTTGTGCAAAAATAAAAGAATAAAGATGAAAAAGAAAAAGAGGGAAATATTTAGAATAAATATTGAGCAACCTAACCCAAGGGAGGGCTCAGCATGGGCCTAACCGCATAAAAGCCAAGTAGAGGGAGATAGGGGCTCTTGTGTATATATTTTTATAAATAAATAAAATTATATTTTCCTCACCCAAAAATATGTTGTAAATATTTGTATATATTTTGTATATATTGATAAACTATTAAAAACAAAATAAAAATTTAAAAATTAAAAACTCAAAAACACCCCTTCACCTTGTATATAGACCACCATCTCTATTTATTTAACCTTATAAATAAATAAATTTATTTTTGAAACTTTTTGTAAATATTCTATGGTATATATTGTAAATAAAATAAATAAAAAGAAACAAAACAAAAATCAAATAAAAATAACAAAAATTAAAATAACAAAAATATATTGTATATATGCCATGTACATAGTTGTATATAACTAATTATTTCCCCTATGTATATAAATAATAAAAATAAAATAAAAATAGCCTTTTATTCCTCATTTTACCCTATAAATAAATAAAATATAAAATAGGAATAAAAATGTATAAAAATAACTAATTAAAAATCAAAAATCAAAAACCCTATATTGTATAAATACCTATGTATAGCTATACTATGTAAATACCTTATTTTAATTTCCAAAAATTAATTAAAAATCACAAAAAATAGAAAAAAATTAAAACAAAAATATTTCATGTTTTAAGTTTTTGAAAATTCGGCCATTTAATGGCCAAAAAATTCAAATAAACATTTCTGGTTTGGCGGACTCTGATTGGTCCACGGGGGATTGTTGACCCCCGGTCAACTCCCCCCCTGGACCACAGAGTCGCGGATCTGTTTTTGGACCCGACTTCTTCCAATTATCCCCACCAGATCCGACCCCCGAATCCGCTAACCCCGGGCTCTAATCCAAGCCTGATCTTCCCTGATCCACGCCCGGGGTGGGTTCTTGGGATCCGCGCTCCGAGCTTCTTGCCCGAATCCCATCTAGCCGGACCCCTAGTGATATAAAACCTGAGCTCCGCCGCACTCCACTCTCATCTTTGGCTCTCCACTCTCACTCCCGTGACCTCCATCGCATCCAGTGAGGTGACAGCTCCCGTTTGCCGGTGTTGCAGCGAGGAGAGGGTGCCCCGACCATCGATCCGGCAGCTTCGCGCCGCCGTGCTCCGCCACTCAGCCGGAGCTTGAGCCTCAGGCCTTGACGCCCTTCGAGGCGACGACCAGGAACTAGCCAAGCTCCAGCACAGTCTTTCGCTCCACCCAGGTAGCACTTTAGCTCGCCCATTTAGTTTAATTTCCTGTTTCGCCCAAATCGCATCTCCGACGAGTTCCTTTGATTCCGACCATCCTGTGTATCTTCTCGATCATCGGAACGCACGCTCACCTTCGCCATCCTCCGACGCACCTTCTACGCCCATTCGTTCAACCCAGCTCGCCCCGGAGCTGGGATTCGAGCTCCACCATCCTCCGCTCGCCGGAGCTCACTCGTCCCGACCCACAGTTCACCCTCACGCCACCTAACCGGGTCGAGGCACTTTGCCCTCGACCCGCGAAGCTCTTGAGCTATTTTGCAGGTCAAAAGGAGGCCATCTGAGGCCCCCTCCCATCTAGGCCAGGAGCTTGACACCGACGACCTCGCCGGAGCCCCTCCAGGGCTCGGCTGGGCCATCTGAAGCTACCAGCAGCTGCGAGACGTCATCGCCTATCTTCTCCGATACTTGGAGGCAGCTGAGGAGGACCCGGGCATGCACACGAGGCCGGCGAACCTCGCCGGCTACTTGTTCTTCGAGGGACCTCCATCGCCGTCCGATCAGCCTCGGAGCTCCAGTTTCAATCACGGTCGTCCATTCATCGAGGAGCAGTTGCCGTTGATCACCTCGAGGCTTCATCAGGACCGTCAGAGCAGAGGAGAGAGGGCACAGCACCTGACCCGTTAGATCTCCCACGTGTCCCCCTATGGAGCGTCGATCAGGCCCACGTGCTGAAGAAGAAGAGCGCCCGCCGTCCGAGACCGTTGGATCCTCCACGTGGCGCGAATCTAGCCGTCGGCGCAATAAGGGGTAATTTGCTTAGGCCCCCCTCGTAGTTTGTGTTTTTAATTCTAGTCCTGTAAATAGTTTAAGTCTTTTATTTACGTAGGGTAAATTGCACCTCGGACCTTGTGCTTGTTTTTATTTGCATTGATACCCCTGTGTATGTGAGCCCACGTGCTTCGTCACGTGATTAGTTGGGTTATTTGCATCTCTTATCATGTAGTTCTGGATGGTTATTGAATGAATATATACTTTCTGATATTTGCATTTATACCCCTGTGAGCATTTTATATACACATGTGCGGATTTTAGTGGGTTATTTGCGCCCAAGCCCCTGGACTTTTTGGTACGAGTTACCAAAAGGTCCAAGAACTTGGTTTTTATTACCAGAAGGTCCCTGAGTGCCCCAGGCACGCGCCACGCGCGTGACTTGCTGGGAAAATTGCACCTGGACCCCCAGAGTTTCGGGTATTTGCACTTAAGTCCCTGTGCACTGTGCCCCCTTTTTATTTTTTGAATAAATATCAAACCACCTCCAAATTCGATGAAAATTTGAAACATTGCTCCTGCCATGTTGTAGAATTTTTGAGAATTTTTGAGGACATTTTTTATTTTATTTAGTATTTGTAAAAATTCAAAAACCTCCTTTTTAGCTACTGTCTAGGTTTAAAAATCCCAAAAAAATATAAAAACATCCCCAAAAATTCTAAAAAAATTAGTTACTGTTCTTTGTGTGTTGTTTGATTTTCTAGCCAATTTTGGCTATTTTTCATTGAGTAAAAACCCTAAAAATCTAAAAACACCTTAAAACTCATAAAAATTATAATAAATAATGTAAAAATCCAAAAACAATAATTTTGGTGCTCAAATTTTCCTTATTTTATCTAGAATATAGGAAAATTACCTCCAGAACCTGTTGAGATCCTTAGATATTTTATTTAAGGGTTTTGGTTCTGGCTGGACAGTACCTCATCTTTTTAGCACTGTTTGATTTTTAGAAAATTAAATACACCTTATAAAAATCCCAAAAATTCACCAAAAACATTAAAAAACCTAAAAAACATAAAAACAATTTTTCTTGAATTTTTGCTTGGTTTTTGGTGTGTTAAATAAATTGATCAAGTGTGCTTGCTTTTACTTTCTTTTATTTTCTTCACCTATTAAAAATCCAAAAAAATATAAAAATTATTAAAAACCACTAAAAACATTTTCTTTTATTTCTATATTATTTTTACTACTTCGTAGGCCTCTGGCCAACCCGTGCTCCTTGTGTTCGACCCTGGGAGCTATACCAGGTTAATCCCATAGCTAGACCGCTCTCGTTTTTGTTTTGATTGATTTGACCTATTTTGAGTGGTTGATTTGTCTTGATATTCTCCGTCTGAGTGATTGAGGTCGCAACGACCACTTCCAGACCTTTACCTTGGTCATTCGCTCGAGTGATATCAACGAGCAATTCCATGAGGCATGGGATCGTTTCCGTGACCTCATTGACTGGTTTCTGCATCATGACATCTCCAAGCCCAATCTAGTACATAGCTTCTTTTGTGGGCTGACACCAGAGTTGCAGGCGCATGTGAATGCTTCTTGTGGGGGATCCTATTTTGCTAAAGTCGAAGACGATGTCTGGGCCATCTATGAGGAGATGGTCGAGAACTACATAGTGATGTCTTGTCTCAGACCAGGATCTACACTCAGGGGAAGCCTCCACCTCAGGTCGTGACCTATCACAGGATATCACGGGTCGATGTAGGTCCATCCACATCTTCACCAGCCACAGAACAGGTAAAGTCATCGACCTTTGATATGGGCATCATCAGCGAGAAGGTGGACCGCATTGAGATCAGCGAGAAGAAGTAGTGTCAGGGCATGACTCAGATCGATCAGTTGGGACAGACTTTAAGTGACCTGAAGATCCAGATCATGTGTCTCCAGGAGGCATAGACAGCTTCTCAGGCCCGTCTCAGGTCACGGCATGATCCTAACAGCAGCTCGTCCCAGCATTCCGCCTAGTATAGACAGGTTCACCACATACAGGCAAAGCCATACCAGCAGTTGCAGCACTAGTAACCTCAGCCACCGCTATCTCAGGATACTCAGATGGTGGTATATCAGCATGATCTACCACTGAAAGTTCTTCCTCCACCACCTACGAGCCGGAGCCATTGATGGAAGTCAACAGGATTTGGTACGACCGACAACAACCTGGGATCTGTTGAGATGATCCCAGATTCAGGTGGTCGACTGGAGGTGCCTAATCCCAGCAACAACCTCTAGCTCAGGATGGACAGTTCAGCCAGTAGTCACAGCAACAGCCCCAGTTTTCCCACCAACCACATCAACATTTCCATACAGGTCCTCGTCCCTACCAGCAGGTACAACAGTGGAGGATCCATCAGCAACAGCCTCAGCAGTATTCTCAGCCTTCCCCTCACCAGTTCCAGTAGCAGCCTCCCTTTCAGCGAGGCAACCCGTCCGGTCCTCATGGTCCAGCATATGAGAACCCTACTCTAGATGATCTAGTCTGCCTACTCTCAGACTGGCAGGCCACATTCAATCAGGAGATGGACGAGTTCCGTCAGGAGATGATGGAGATCATCAAAGGAAAGGCCATCATACATGTTCAGATCAAGCCCAACTCGAATAATCTAAAAAGAAAATCCGAGGAGGTACAGTTCACAGAGACTACCACTCCTAATGATTCATTGGGTAACATTTCTTTATATACATTTGATACTGACTTTGTTATACTTAGGAATGGTAGGATGACAGCCGACGGCACCTCGTCTGAGCGACGACATCACAAGGATGTAGAAGCGCCAAAAGAGGAGGATAGGGGTGCTGATGTCACTCAGGAGGATGGTAATGATGGAGTTGATGCCACCAAGGATATAGATCCAGCCGACGGTACTGTGGCTGTCACTTCTCCAGATATAGAGGGTGGTACTGATGCCACCAGAACTCCATATATTGAGCCAGAGTGCGGTGCTGATATCGTAGTTCCCGATGTCGTGGGTGGTATTAGTGCCACCCCTTCCATTCCAGTAGTGTTTTCTCCAGTTGTTGTATCTCGGTACTTTACAAAAATTACCAAAAATATTAATAAAGGAAATGGTTCTTCATTTTTGAGTCCATATACGATGCATGATGATACTTGTATGGATTATATTCCTTCTCAGCAGCAGGAACCCATTCCTAGCCCTTTATTTGAGGAGGGCCTACCCATCCCCTTCCCTCAGACACTTCGCTTGGAGAAGGGGAAGAAAATAGAAAATCCAAAAAGAATCACAGCAGTTAGAATTCAGCCAGCAGATGATTGATAGATTTCAGATTCAACTGACTCTACAGGAGGCACTTGAGCATATTCCTCTCTTCTAGAATAACTCGAGAGACAAGACCACCATCGTAGGAAGAAGAGGAACCATAATGCAGAAATCCATGTGCTCACTTGTGCCACCTGCTTCGCCATCCAGAACTATCTGCCAGCGAAGAATCTAGATGGAGGAGCTCCCTATGTCAGATGCCATATTCATGAGTAGAGATTTGACTGGACTCTATTAGACATTGTCTCTTCCATCAACCTTCTTCCGATAGCCTTACTCGATCGATTTCAGTTTGGCCCTCTTAGATAGAGTAGGACAGTTCTTCAATTTGCTGATAGATTAGTCAAGAGCCGAAGGGGTTGTTGAGAGACATGGTCGTCACAATTCAGGGCTTGAAATTCCCTGTGGACTTGGTTGTGTTGGACATGGAGATCCCTGAGTCTGTAACTGAAACCCCACATCATTCTAGGATGCCTATTTTTTGCCACAGCCAAAGCGGTGACCGACCATGATAGTGGGAAGGTGTAATTTCACGTCGAGGGCGAGAGTATACAAATAGAGACGATCGTTGAGACGAGAGCATGAGATTCAGCCTGCTCACAACAATTTAGTGATAAGGAGCAGATGATAGAGGCATAGTGAGATGTCCACCAGGAGTGCGACTTTGTGATCACTGATGATGAAGTCACTTGGTCTGATCTTGTTTCACGAGCCCTTCTCTCACCTTCAGAGTCCACAGATTCACATATCCCAGCAGAGGAGAGCTTGAAGAGCACACTCTTGGCAGAGGACTCATTTGAGGCTGAAGATCGTGTTCAGGATAGCGAGGCAGAGTATATTTCTTGTGATTCAGATTCAGATCCCTCAGATTCAGACATAGACTGGGCAGAGTTTGTTGATTTATTTCCTTGTCGGATGTCCGCAGGGCCAGCAGTTAGGATGGATACCTTGCCATCATCGAGTGCGGATACACCAGTAGGGAAGTCTTCGCCAGTTTTGTATGATCAGCGAGAGTTCTCACATTCAGATCTGGCTGCATTCACTCAGACCTTTCAGAGGGAAGATTTACCAGCTCTCAGTTGTCCTGAACTGAAACCTTTGCCGTAGTCGCTGAAGTATAGATTCCTTGCAGGTGAGCATGAGATGTACCCAGTCATTATCTCAGCTGATTTGACTAGAGAGAAAGAATCTCGTTTGATGGAGGTTCTTGAAAGGAACCACAAGGCAGTAGGATGGAGTATATCTATCTCGAAGAGGATGTTAAGCCATCGCTTGAGTTCCAGCGATGGCTGAACCCGAATCTTCGAGAGGTAGTCATGAAGGAAATATCGAAATGTGGAATGCCAACTTAACCTGCCCCATCTCTGACTCCAAATGGGTTAGTCCATTGCATGCGGTTCCCAAGAAGATGGGCATCACTACAGTTGTGAGTGAGTCTGGAGAGGAGATAGCTACCCGGGTACCTATTTTTTGGAGGGTCTGTGTAGACTACATACGATTGAATCAGGCCACCAAGAAGGATCATTTCTCGCTGCCTTTTATTGATCAGATTATAGAAAGGCTAGCTGGGAAGAGTCACTACTATTTTCTTGATGGGTACTCCAGATACAACCAGGTGGCCATAGCGTTCAAAGACAAGGATAAAACGACATTCGCTTGTCCGTTTGGTACTTAAGCTTTCAGACGGATGCCCTTTGGTTTATGTAACGCCCCGATGACATTACAAAGGTGCATGTTGTCCATTTTCTTAGACATGATGGGTGACTATTTAGAAGTCTTCATGGATGACTTCTCGGTCTACGATGATGGGTTTGATGCTTGTCCTGACTGCCTAGACTGTGTTCTTCAGCGCTTCATAGAGGTCCTTCTTATTTTATCTTGGGAGAAGAGTCACTTCATGGTGACTCAAGGGACGGTGATTGGTCATATCATCTCCAACAGCGATATGGAGGTTGATCCAGCCAAGTTAGATATCGTCAAGAAACTCAATCCACCGTCTAACCTACGACAGTTACAGTCTTTTCTAGGGCATATTGGTTTCTGTCGATGTTGCATTCATGACTTCAGCAAGATTGCCTGACCGTTGACGGATTTGCTGATAAAAGACACCGAGTTCATTATAGATGAGAAGTGTCTTGCGTCATTTGAGACTCTCAAGAACTTATTTGTTGAGGCTCTTGTCCTTCAGCCGCATGAATGGTCTCTCCCATTCGAGATCATGACGGATGCCTCCGATTTTACCGTAGGGGCCGTGCTCGGACATAGGAGGGATGGAGTGCCATTTGCCATTCACTATTCTAGCCATACATTATATGCTGCGTAGTGGAATTATACTGTTACAGAGAAAAAGATGCTAGCTGTAGTCTTTGTCTTGGACAAATTTCGATCACATATTATGGGATCCAAAGTGACTATCTGTACTGATCATACCGCCATCAGGTACCTTATGTCTAAGAAGGATGGCATAGCAAGACTGACTAGATGGATCCATCTGCACCAGGAGTTTGATATCTAGATTAAGTATAAACCTAGAGTCAAGAATGTGGTGGCGGATCATCTCTCCCGATTAGATAATCTTGAGGAATCTGAGAAGACTGATCCCATTACAGAGACCGTCCTAGATGAGGTGATCCTTTCTATCGCCTCGCTCCCATGGTACGCTGACATTGTGAACTATCTTGTTTCCAAGAAAGTTCCACAAGGTTGGCCCAGGCAGTGACTTGAGACTTTCCTTACGAAGGCCAAGTCCTACCATTGGGAGGATTCCATCCTTTATCATGAAGGAGGGGATAGCGTCTGGCATCGGTGCATTCCTCAGGAGGAGCACCAAAGTGTCCTCACATACTGCCACAAGCTTGAGGCAGGAGGACATCATTCTGGGAGGAGAACAACACAGAAAGTACTCCAATCCGGCCTATGGTGGCCTACCCTCTTCAAGGATTCTGATTAATTCGTGAAGAGGTGTACTGACTGTTAGAGGATGGGCACTTGTGGACAGCGTGATATGATGCCGATGCAGCCCATTCACTTCTGTGAGGTTTTTGATGCATGGGGCATTGACTTCATGGGTCCATTCCCTATGATTCAGGGATTCGAGTACATTCTGTTGGCTGTTGACTATGTGAGTCATTGGGTCGAGGCCATACCTACCCGAACCACAGATGCTAAGATATTTGCAAATTTTTGAGGAAGAATATAATTTCACAGTTCCGGGTGCCTAGAGTATTGATATCTGACGGGGTGTCTCACTTTATCAACGACAAGGTAAAGGCCCTTACTAATGAGTTCAACATAGACCATCGAGTTGCCACTCCATATCATCCTCAGACCAATGGTCTTGCTGAAGTATCGAACATGGAGATCAAGACGATATTGCAGAAGGTAGTCCGTCGGTCGAAAGAATTGGTCACATCTTTTGGACTCGGTCTTGTGGGCATATCGGGCTTCCTTCAAGACTCCTTTGGGTATGTCTCCCTTTCATCTCATTTATGGCAAGCCCTGCCATTTACCTATTGAGATCAAGCACAAGTCACTATGGGATGTCACTAATATATTATTGGATCCAGAGAGTATAGAAGATCAAAGGAAGGCAGAATTGGCAGCCCTGGAGGAGTTAGAGATACAACCTTTTCAAGCAGTCTATTGTATAAGGAGCGAGTAAAGATATGGCATGATTCTCATATCAACCATAAGCAATTCGAGCCAGATCAGTGAGTATGGTTGTTTGATGCCAGGCTTAGATTATTTTCAGGGAAATTACAGAGTAAGTGGAAAGGACCATACCTGGTCCGAAAGGTGCATGACAATAGTATTATCGACATATCTGAGATGTCATCTGAGTCCACCTTTCATGTCAACGGTTAGCGCCTCAAACCATATCTAGATCATGAGCCGTTGATCGTTGAGTCGCCCCGATTCATTTTGCATGAGATGTGGTCTTTGACTCACATCAGTTGCATCTCGTGCCTGATTTTTATTGTCTTCCGCCTTGTATAGATCCAGATGTCCATATCATCTCATTCTTTAGTCCAACACCCTATCTGCATCTTGTGATTATGCAATACTTAGGGTGTGCTTTACCCTAAGTATAGGGGGGTGTTAGATCTTTGATCATTCTTTTGATTCTTCTTACCTCTATTTTGTTACCTATACTTAGGGATATTTCAACCTAAGTATAGGAGAGGTAGACCCTCTACATCCTTTCACTCGATTTTCCCTTTATGTACAGTCGGTATAGGGGGAATCACCGATATCTCTTCTTTCTATTCATCGTTGTAGTATAGCATGCCTTTTTACTTCCTTATACTAAGCACTAGTTATGTTGTCTTCATCGCTCTGTGTTCACTCTGAGGACATCATTCGAGCTAAGTATAGGGGGTTGTCGTAAATATTACATATATACTTTATCCATAACTAGTACTTTGTATGAGTGTGTTAATAAATAAAATGGCTAAAATCCTTTATCTGAAAATTGCAAAAAAATTTAAATTTTCCTTGTACATACAATCCTTTCTTGCACATACATAGCCATTTATAAAAATTATTTTTGTACAAATGTTTGTAAAAATGTTTTGTTTGTAAAAAGTTTGTCAATACTTTTGCATCAAAACTATTTATATAGTACACAATTTTTGTAAAATGTTTGAAAAATAAAAGTTCGCAAAAACCCGTGTGTAAATGTTTGTAAAAAGTTGCAAAACTTCTGCATCCATGCTTGCATTCAAACATTTTCAAAAATTTAGCATATAAATATTTTTGTATATACTTATATATTCTTTTGAATCATAGTTGACATTTAAACTAGCCTGGAATTAAATTGGAAAATGGAGCTTGGTTAAGATCATAATCCACCTAATTCTGAGAGGAACCTTATAGGATTTGGGGGTTAAGACTTTTCAGGTCCATTAGTGACTTAATTCTTTGAGTCCACTAGGCTATGATCAAATGTCATCTTGACGAGCCTAAGTGGAACACTTAACAACGCACACATGACTCTCACATACAATGGCTTTACTTGCACCAGCACCTTACACATAGCTCTCTACGGATGAGGTGGTGAGGAGGTAGTTTCCTTTGGCTTGAGGTAGCATACGAGGGTAGTACTTCTAGGTGGATTCTCTCATCTTCCTTTAGGGAAGGAAGTGCACCTCAACTTGGTCTGGCATTTGATGAATCCACAATTCATCATTTTTATTCTATCATTTTGACCTCGAAAACCTTGGCAAATGCTTGTAAATACCCTTAATTCTTGCATTTTAGCATTCATGCATGTGTATGTAAATAATGTATAAAATATGGTTTTTAAAGCCAAAATTATAGAATACAGAAAAGAAATGAAAAAGAATAAAATATTCTAAATATTTTATGACCCGAAACCTCGAGACCTAGGCATCTAGATGAATAGGTCGACAAGGAATAAAGTAGGGGGAGATAAGAGCCAGAATACAATAAAGATTTCCTTCATTCTTTATTCATTTCGGGTCCTATTTTTGGTTCCACTTTTTATACCTAAAATAAAGAAACTTTGTACATGAAAGTTGTAGATAATTAATATATAAAAATACAAAAATGATTTCACTCAAAACTATTGTACAGATAAAAAGCTATGATTAGAATAAGATTCCAGAATCCCAACTCCCAGACCTGTATCTCCCTAATAAAAACTCGAAACGCGTCAAAATCATCTTTAATTGTATATAACATTAAATAAGCTATTTAATGAAGGTGGTTTCACATTTGGCGGAGCTGTAGTTTGAAAGTTGAGTTTTGGACCCTATTGTATACTTGTACAGATTGAAATATCTATTTTATTATTTATTCATTATTTTTATAATTTTATATTTTTATAATTTTGTAAATATTATTTATAATATATATGTACATTAAAATCAAAATAAAATACAAAAGAAAATACAAAAATAAAATACTTATATATAATACATAGGTATAATACCAATACACACACCTATATAATTAATACTTTTATTTTATTAAGTGTATTAAATACTTCAGAAAAATAAAATAAAAATATATTTAAGTATATAAAAATATTTTCTAAATTTATGAAATAGAAAACAATATTAAATAAATTAAATATACGAATAAAAAATAAAATATTAAAATATATAGATATGCATACCTATCTAGGCCTGAAAAGGTAACTTGTGTTTTTATACCTCATAAAAATAATTAAAAATCATATTAAAATACCTTAGAAAATAAAGAATATTTTTAATTTTATAACCTAAAAATAATAAATTCATTTACTTATTTTAATTGATTTTTGAAATAATTTTCGTTGGGGTTTTTCCTGGTTGGTCCACTTGGACCAACCAGGTGACAGTCCACGTTGACCCGTCGGTCAACTGGCTGTCCTCCCCTCATGTTGCTTTGTCAGACCCTCGTTTTTGTCCCATTTCTCAAATTTTTCGAGGTCAATCCTTGCACTCTTTCATGTCGATCCCTTCACAACTTTTGTGCCTCAGACGGTGCTCTTGCACGCCCCCATCTTTCCTTGGGCCGAGGGTCGACGATTGTGAAGATCTCCCTCAGTCTTTGGAGCACCAGAAGCACTCCGTCAACCCTACTTATTCAACCCCCTGACTTCCATTTTAAAATTTGAACCCTTTTTGGCTAGCAACCCTCCTCCCTTTGGCGTGCCCTGTGTTGTTGGAGGTGACAGCTCCGCACTTGTACCTTCAGGCGAGTCGAGGAGGCCTTGAAGCGGCTCCACCACCTCCGGCAAGCTCGTCGTCGAGGTACCTCCTACCTCAGGTTTAAACCCTTCGAGGTTATCCCTTCTCTTCTATTTACTTCGCACTTTTTATTTCCCGTAGCCTTAGGATCATATTCCCTGGATCACCTTTCCGTTTCGCCCATCGAGTCATCTTCACGAGCATCTCGCCGGAGTGCACCTCTGGCCGAGTACCTTTCACGTCGCTCCACGCTTCCATTTCGCCTCCACTGGGTCCAGGCATTTTGCCCTAGACCCTCTCACCCCTTTTTGCAGGTCCACGCACGTTGAGGAGTATCTGGAGCTCATTTTGAGTTTCGCCAAAGACGAGAGGAGCTACCCAGCTCCGCCATGCCTTCCTGCAAGCTCCGGCCGACGTCGGAGTCTTTTGGAGCTAACAGAAGCTAGAGGAGGACCCCTGGAGCGTCCCAGGCCACTTTTGAAGCTCAAAGGATGCCATAGCGCCGAGATCTAGAGCGGGGAAGCTCGCCTCGCCAGGATTGCTTCCATGTTCTTCGTCGAAGGGTCTGCGTCGTTAGATCGGGCCGCCACTCTAGATCGAGCAGCCACCGTTGGTTCTCTGCTCACATTAACCGTCAGATCAGCCCGTGGGGATCTAATCGTGGTCATTGGCCGCGAACCGTCATCGGGCGTTCCTGAGCCACCACGTGTCAAGTGAATCGACGCCCGCCGTTGGATGCGCCAGGCGTTGGGTATTTTGCACCGAACCCCTTGCCATTTTGTTTATTTAATAAATAGTATTCAAACTTTCATTTGTAGCATAAAAGGTTTGTAATATTTGCATTTGGACCCCCAGACTTTCATCATATTCATTTAGGTCCAATATACGTCACCTCACCTGACCTGTGCACGTGGGGTGGTGGGAATTTTGTAAAAGACCCCCTGAGGTTTTCTTTATTTCATTTTAGTCCAGGAACTTTTTAATTAAGTGTATTATTTTTGGAAAAATTGCAAGTACACCCCTCAGGTTCTTGATCATTATACAGGTCCCTGCCAGGCGCGTGCCAGTCACATGCGGGGCTGGGATTTTCGTAGGCATACCCTTGCAGGTCTGGTTATTTTATTGGTCCTGGAAATTAGTTTATCAGTTTTAATTTTTTTGGAAAATTGCACTTTGGCCCCTGGACTTCTGGTTATTTGCATTTATACCCCCTGCTAGTAGTGTATTTTCTTTTTGTTGTTTCTATACAATTCATGCATCTATAAAATTCCAAAAATCACCAAAAAATTACCGAATTTCCTGTTCATTGTAGTTTCACGCCATATTTTTAGTTGCATTTTTATTGCATTTTATTTTTTTATAAAAATTAAAAATATGCATTTTCAGCACTGTTTGCTTTAGAAAATACATAAAAATTGAAAAACACCTTAGAAAATTCCCCCAAAAAATATATTTTGCTTATTTTAGTGTCTTATATATTCAGATCAAAAATCATAAAAAAAATAAAAGAAAACTCCTAAAAATTATAAAACTCCAAAAATCTTCATAAAAAGATTGAAAATTCATTAAACAAATCTAAAAATTGTGTTTACTTTTCCTTATTTTCTTTATTTTGTTATTTTTCATTTAAAATTAATTTGGGAATTTTTTATCACTGACTACTACTTTTCATCCCCATTTTTATTCCAGCCCTTTATTTTAGTCACTATTTTCAGTATTTTAGTCTTTAAAAATACCAAAAAAATTAGGAAAAATCTAGAAAAATCACAAAAACATTAGAAATATATAAAAAGCAAAAAATATTTTATTTCCTAATTTTCCCTTATTTTTCCTAATTTTATAAGTATCTTATCTTTCTACTTTCTTATTTTGTGTATATATTCTTTTAAAGAAAAAGAAAATATAAAAAATATAAAATATAAAAAGAAAAATAATAAATCAGAAATTAAAAACCAAAATAAAAAATTATAAAAAAAGTTTAATAAAAAATTATAAAATTAAAAACTCATAAAAAATATCATAGATAGACATTTGATGACATACACATTTCGTGCATTTTGCCCCGTTCTACATGTTTGCTCCTTGAGCTCGACACTCTACACATACTTGCACTATACACACTTATTGTAGAGTTATAGTAACTTTTAACTCCACATTTACTTTCGTTGCTTGATTTGATTGTCGTGGGTTATTTGTTGATTTAGCCGGGAATTATCGAGGGTCGCCACAGCGACTTTGTCTCCACCTTGTGTGAGACATTTAGACCCTTGTATTTTTCGGTTAATCAAATGGCGCCGTTGCCGGGGAGTAATAGTGTATAGATCGTTTTGTGATTGATTGTGATTATTTATTTATCACTATTGCTTCATTTATTTCCCTTGTATTTCACTTACATTTTTTAGCTATCTGACCACCTTCTTTGTTATCTTTGTGTGAGGTACCGCGGATCGAGGGAGGCACCTTTTCCTAGGCGCCTGGGCACTAACGTGAAGTCGGCTACAGCCTGCTCAAAGAAGACTTAGAGATTTTGTAGTGTAGCTCTAGTTTATTTTCTTGCTGACTCTTGTGTAATTAATTGTGAGAGAGAGACACTTAATTTGTAGCTAAACAGGACATTCAGACACCTCGACATTTCACGAGGTCCAGTGCCTAAGGGATCGTTCCCTTGGGGGCCTCGTTTGCTTTCTCGGTTTTCTTTTCGGTTTTGTTTTCTTCGCTTTTCTTTTATTTTGAAAAATTCGTTAGGCGTTGTTTTTATTCAGAAAAAAATACCTAAAAAGTGAAAATCATAAAATTGGGACTGCTAATGCAAACTTGACCTTAAAACTCACCTCCCTTTCAAAACTTTTGTCTTGGGAAGAGTAACCCCCTCATTGTTGATTTATCTGCAGCGCGAGAGTGACCCGAACACTAGGATAGAGCCACGCCAGAAATTCTAGTTGACTACTGGTCTTTGTGAGTCGTTCTCCAGTGAGGATCTCTCCGGTAACCGGTAAAGCGGACCACGACGCCCTTAACAAAGGGAGTTGATCGGGTAGCCGCTAAACTGTCCGCAAATCCTACTGGCTGGGAAAGATCTCATTTGGGATTGGGACAGTCGGCTAGGAGAGTTGGGTTCCCAGCAGCTCGCTTAATCGCTCTGATAGATTGATTGATAACCTAACTAAAATTGACAAGATTAACGATCGAACTTTCACGGTCATCAGCTCAGAGTTGTATAGGTGAATCGGGGGTTTGTTTTCACATCTTGTTTGCTTTCCAGATCTCATTCGCCCTTTTCCAAGATCAAAATGATGGGAAGGAGATCCCTTAGGCCACGTCAAGTGGCACTGCTATCGAACACTCCTTCCTATTCATCTAGGTCGGCTTCAGGGAGTCTAGATCCACTCTCCGAGCCTGAGTTCACGTCCATCCTGTTCCCCCTCGACCAGCCTTCTTCTTCCATCAGTCCAGTGGTGTAAGAGTTTAGTGTAACACAGAGCTTAGAACATTTGACGGCACCTGAGATGGGTTCTTTTGCCTTTGCAGAGACCCAAGATATGGACGGCAGAGAGGAACACCCAGATGAGCAGAGACCACCAGTATTCCTATATGATCAAGCTGCCATCAACAATTCATTCTTAGCTTCCCTGAAGACTATGCAGAGACAGATCAGAGAACATGGAGTATTCAAGGGTGATATCATGAGAGAGCTGGCACAGATGCGAGAGGGAAGAGACAACAGACTTGAGGGTGGTGGAGGAGATATACCAGAAGCAGCAGGCGAAGGACGAGAACCTAACCAGGAGAGGCCGTCACCGATGACCATGAGGGAGTTGCATAACCCAGCCGCGACCCTCACTCATCGATAGATTCAAATTCCTCCCATTGTTGGGAACTTTGAGCTTCACCCGCAGACCATTCAGCTATTGCCAAAGCTTCATGGGCTAGCCACCGAGGAGCCTCATCTCCATCTGCAGGAGTTTGAGTTGATTTGCAGCACTGTCCACGACAGACTGGTGGACGAGGACACAATCAAGATGATTGCCTTCTCATTCTCGTTAGCAGATAGAGTAGCCTATTGGATAAAGCACTTTGGGAGGTACGTCACATCCTGGGCATAGCTCCAGATCGAGTACTTGAACTAGTACTACCCACTCGGCCAGACCAATGCAGCACGGGCTATGATCAACAATTTCACCATGGTCCTGAATGAGCAGTTCCATGAGGCTTGGGATCGATTCAGAGAACTCATTGACCGGTGTACACATCATGATATATCCAAGCCCAACATAGTTCATAGTTTCTTTTGTGGGCTGACACTAGAGCTGCAGGGGCTTGTTAATATCTCTTGTGGTGGATCTTACTTCTCCAAGGGAGAAGACGCAGTTTGGGAGATCTTTGAGGGAATGACATAGAATTCTACAGTCATGGCCTAAGCCCGCGTCTATACACAGCCGAAGCTCCCACCATAAGCAGTTGGATATCAGAGGATTGCACGCATCGATTCCAGTATACACACTCTGTCAGTAGCCGCAGCTCAGGCTGAATCCACCGTTGCTGACATGGGAATCATTTTAGAAAAGTTGGACCGCATCGAGATTCTTGAGAAGAAGCAGAGTCAAGGACTTGTCCAGATGGACCTTTTGACGAATACCATGAGTGACCTGAAGACGCAGATTCTTTGCATCCAGGAGGCACAGACGTCTACTCAGCAGCCCCCCAGGTCAGGGGATGATCCCAGCAGTAGCAGCTCTACCCATCCCTTTGCCACGTACCGCTACGTCCATCACATCCAGGCAGAGCCGGCCCAGCAGCTACAACACTACCCATTGTCGTTGCCATTTCAGGACCCTCAGATTGTGGTCTATCAGCCAGATCAGCCACTGGAAGTTCTTCCACCACCCCCCGTTGAGCAAGAACCATTGATGGAAGTCAATGGGATATGGTACGACCGGTACCCACAACAGCCCAGGATCCGTCGCGATCACCCCGGATTTCGTTGGACCACTGGTGGCACCTCATCCCAGCAGCAGTCTCCAGCTCAGGGCCATCAGAACAACCAGTAGCAGCAGCAGCCCCATTATGCCCATCAGCAGTATCAGCAGGGTCCGCATCCCTTCTATCAGGGACAGCAGTGGAGGCCACACCAGCAGCCTCACCAAACATACTCCCAACCCCCTCCACACTTTTCACACCAGCAACAACTTCATTTCCAGCAGGGGAACACTTCCGATTCTCAGGCACCCACCTTTGAGAACCCAACTCTAGATGACCTCGCCTGCTTGCTCTCTGAACAGCAGGCATCCTTCCGGTGGGAAATGGATGAGTTCCGGCAGGAGATGAGGGATATCATCAAGGAAAAGGCCGCCATACCTATACAGATCTAGCCTAATCCGAACAAGCTGAAGAGGAAGTCTGAGCAGGTACAGTTTACAGAGGATACCTCTCCTAGTGATTATTTTAGTGACATGTCTTCTTTGTATAATGATGATTTCTTGACTACTAGGATCGGTAGGATGCCAGCTGGCGGTGCCTTATCTGAGTGATAGCCACACGAGGAACCAGGAGCGCCAGATGAGGAAAGTAGCGGTGTTGCAGCTGCAGATGATGTTGATGACGGTGGTGTTGATGCCACCAATGATGGAGATCCAGATGACGGTGCTGAGGCCGTCGAGACACTCGATGCAGACAGTGGTGCTGAGACCACCATTTTACTTGATGCAGAGCCAGAGCGCGGTGCTGATGCCGTGAAGTCAAATGTTGTTGGTGGTACTGAGGTCACTACTTCTACTTTTGTTGAGCTCCCACATGCTGTGTTGCCACCTTTTGTATCTCAGAACTGTGGCAACAAGAAAAAGACCAAAAATATGAATAAAGGAAAGGTTTCTGTATCCACTTCAGGTCCATATATGTTGCATGATGATCATTGTATGGATTCCATTTCTTCATAGGCACAAGAACCTATTTCTAGGCCTCCATCTAAGGAGGCCCCTACCATCTCCTTCCCTCAAGCACTCCGCTTGGCGAAGGGGAATAAAAGAGAAAATCCAAAAAAGACTCAACAGGTAGAGTTCAGCAACCAGATTATTGATAGATTCCTGATTCAGCTGACTCTACAGGAGGCACTTGAGCACATCCCCCTCTCCCAAAAGAGCTTAAGAGAGAACACTACAGTCTGCAAGAAGAGGAGGAACCGTAGAGATGAGATCCATGTGCTCACCCATTCCACATACTTTGCCATTCAAAATAGATTGCCAGCCAAGAGACCTGATGCAGGATCTCCCTATGTCAGATGCGAGATTCAGGAGCAGCGGCTTGATCATACTCTATTGGACAGCGGCTCTTCTATCAATCTCCTTCCGGCAGCCTTACTCGACCGATTCGAGTTTGGTCCTCTTCTTCGGAGAAGGAGAGTCCTTCAGTTTGTTGATAGGTCGATTAAGAGGCCAGAGGGGTTGTTAAGAGACGTGGTCATTACCATTCAGAGCCTGAAATTCCCCGTGGACTTTGTTGTATTGGACATGGAGATCCCTGAGTCGGTAACAGATACCCCCATCATACTTGGACGCCCATTCTTGGCCACTGCCAAGGCGGTGACCGACCATGATAGTGGGAAGATGTGCTTTCGCATAGAGGGCGAGAGTATACAAATAGAGACGATCGACGAGACCAGACCGAGAGAATCAGCATGCTTAGAGCAGTCTAGTGACACCGATCAGATGACAGAGGATGAGCGAGACGTCCACCAGGAGTGTGATTTTGTGATGACAGATGATGAATCCATTTGGACAGATCCAGTAGCACAAGCCCTCACCTTGGCCATAGATTCACCCTATTTACAGCTTATGGCAGTTCAGATCTTGGAGAGCACACCCCTGGGCAAGGACACCTTTGAGGCTGACAATTCTGTGATAAGTGGTGAAGAAGAATTCCATTCTTGTTCTTCTAGTTCAGATCCCTCAGACTCATACATTGATTGGGATGATTTTGATGACTATTTACCATGTCTGATTCCTTCTGAGCCGACAGCTAGGACGGAGTACGAGTCAGTACAGTTCATTGATGATTCAGCAGGGTTCCCTTCGTCAGATTTTCATGCACAGCGGGAGTTCTCACATGCAGACCTGGTAACCTTAACACAGACATATCAGAATCCAGATCTGCCACCTCTCAGTTGCCCAGAATTGAAGCCCTTGCCGTAGTCGATGAAGTATAGATTTCTTGCGGGTGAGCCAGATATGCACCCAGTCATTATCTCAGCAGGTTTGACTAGAGAGAAAGAATCTCATCTGATGGAGGTTCTTGAAAGAAACTGCAAGGCGATAGTATGGAGTATAGCTGATCTCCAGGATATTAGTCCGGCTCTATGCTCCCACCACATCTATCTTGAAGAGGACGCTAAGCCATTGTGTGAGTTCCAGCGACGGTTGAACCCGAATCTTCAAGATGTGGTCATGAAGGAAATATCAAAGTGGTGGAGCGCCGATTTCATCTAACTCATCTCCGACTCCAAGTGGGTTAGTCCGTTACATGTGGTACCCAAGAAGACATGTATCACTAAAGTTGTGAGTGAGTCGGGAGAGGAGATCGCTACCCGGGTACCCACTTCTTGGAGGGTCTGTGTGGACTATAGACAATTGAATGAGGCCACCAAGAAGGATCATTTCCCACTACCATTCATTGATTTGATTATCGAGAGGCTAGATGGGACAAAGTCATTATTGCTTTATTGATGGGTACTCCGGATTTAACCAAGTGGCCATTGCACCCAAAGACCAGGAGAAATTGATATTCACCTGTCGATTTGGGACTTATGCTTTCAGACGGATGCCCTTTGGATTGTGTAATGCCCCGGCGACATTCCAAAGGTGCATGTTGTCCATTTTCTCGGACATGGTGGGTGACTGTTTAGAGGTCTTCATGGATGACTTCTCGGTCTATGGCAATGGGTTTGATGCTTGTCTTGACTGCCTAGACCGGGTGCTTCAACGCTGCATAGAGGTCAATCTTGTCTTGTCTTGGGAGAAGAGTCACTTCATGGTGACTCAAGGGATGTTCCTTGGTCATATCATCTCCAACAGGGGCATGGAGATCGATCCGGCTAAGGTGGATATCATTAGAAAACTCAATCCACTATCCAATCTGCGTCAATTGCGGTCTTTTCTGGGGCATGTCGGTTTCTACCGACGGTTCATTCAGGACTTCAGTCGTATTGCTCGACCACTTACTGATTTCTTGAATGAAAGATACCACGTTCATTGTAGATGATAAGTATCTTGCGTCCTTTGAGACTCTCAAGAATATGGTTGTCACGGCTTCTGTCCTTCAGCCACCCGATTAGTCTCTTCCATTTGAGATCATGACAGATGCTTCTGATTTTACCATTGGGGATGTGCTTGGACATAGGAGGGATGGATTGTCGTATGCCATTCACTACGCTAGCCGGATTTTGGAGGCCACTCAGCAGAATTACACTGTGACTGAGAAGGAGATGCTAGTTGTAGTCTTTGCTTTGGATACGTACCGATCATATATTCTCGGATCTAGAGTGACTATCTTTACAGATCACACCACCATTCGGTACCTTATGACCAAAAAGGATGCCAAGGCTCGCCTTACGAGATGGATCCTTCTGCTCAAGGAGTTTGACATTGAGATTAAGTATAATCCTGGAGTTAAGAATGTGGTGGCGGATCACCTCTCCCGCTTAGAGAACTTTGAGAAATCTGAGCCCAGCGCACCTATTACTGAGACATTTCCAGATGATGCGATCTTAGCCATCACCTCGCTCCCATGGTACGCCAACATTGTAAACTATCGTTTTGCCAAGACGGTTCCACAAGGTTGGCCCAGGCAGAAACTTGAGACCTTCCTTGCGAAGGCCAAGTTTTACCATTGGGAGGATCCCGCCCTTTATCATGAAGGAGGGGATAGCATCTGGAGGAGGTGCATTCCTCAAGAAGAGCAGCATAGCGTCCTCACCTACTGCCACAAGCTTGAGGTAGGAGGACATCATTCTGGAAGACGGACATCACAGAAGGTGCTCCAATCCGGCCTTTGGTGGCCTACTCTCTTCAAGGATTCAGATGAGTTCGTGAAGAGATGTACTAACTGTCAGAAGATGGGTACTTGCGGACAAAGAGACATGGTGACCATGTAGCCTATTCACTTTTGTGAGGTTTTTGACGCATGGGGTATGGATTTCATGAGCCCATTTCCTAAGAGTCAGGGGTTTGAGTACATTCTGCTCGCTGTGGATTATGTGAGTCGTTGGGTTGAGGCCATCCCCTTCCGAGCCGCAGATGCTAAGACCGTGTGTCGCTTTTTGTGGAAAAATATCATTTCACGGTTCGGGGTGCCTAGAGTTCTGATTTCATATGGGGGGTCTCACTTTATTAACGACAAGGTAAAAGCCCTTGCAGACGAGTTCAGCATTGACCATCGAGTTGCCACGCCATATCACCCTCAGACTAATGGTCTTACTGAAGTTTCGAATAGGGAGATCAAGACTATATTACAGAAGGTAGTCTGCCCAGACCGAAAGGATTGGTCACAGCTTTTGGAATCAGTCTTGTGGGCCTATCGGACTTCTTTCAAGACACCATTAGGGACATCTCCCTTTCTTCTCGTCTATGGCAAGTTGTGCCATTTACCTGTGGAAATCAAGCATAAGTCACTATGGGCAGTTACAGAGTTATTGTTGGATCCTGAGAGTATAGGAGAATAGAGGAAAGCAGAGTTGGCAACCCTGGAGGAGTTGAGAGATACAACCTTTTCTAGCAGCCTACAGTATAAGGAAAAAGTGAAGACATGGCGCGATTCCCATATCAGGCATAAACAGTTTGAGCCTAATCTGCGCGTATGGTTGTTTGATTCCAGCTGAAATTATTTCCAGGGAAATTGCAGAGTAAGTGGAAAGGTTTGTATGTGGTCAGGAAGGTACATGACAATGGTGGTATTGATATATCTGAGCTGTCATCTTCCTCTACCTTTCGTGTTAACAGTCAGCGCCTGAAGCCATATCTAGATCATGATCCTCTGGTCGTTGATGTTGCCCCCATTCTTCTGGTATGAGATATGCTCTTTGACTCATATCATTTGCATCTCATACATGGTTATCACATTCATCTTCCGTTGTATAGATCCATCTGGCTATATCATTCATTCATTCTTCCGTTATGTCTGCTACCTCGTCTAATCTTATGATTTTGTTATACTTAGTACACACCTTGTCCTAAGTATAGGAGGGTACATACACTGAGCTGTGATATATTCTTTTCTTCTTTTCTTCTTTTCTTCTTAACCTTTTCTATCTTCTTTTTGTATCAAACATGTGTCGCCCCTTGAGACAGTATTCCATACTTAGGACATACTTTGTCCTAAGTATAGGGGGTGTCCACCCCGAGTTTCTCTATTCTTTGATCCTCTCCATTGTCTCCTCTTATTGTCTATACTTAGGGATATTTTACCCTAAGTATAGGAGGAGAAAATCTGAGTACGATCTGTTCATTCCCACCCTTGACCCTCCCTGCTTTGTGTATAGTCTGCTATACTTAGGATTATTTGATCCTAAGAATTTGGGGGACGGTCAACTTCTCATTCGTTCATTTCTTATTACTTTATTTATTAGCTTTGCCTATACTTAGTACGAGTTATGTCTTCTCTTATTTCTCTGATCTATGAGGACATAACTCAAGCTAAGTATAGGGGGGTCGTATATACTGCGTATATACTTTAGCCATAACACGTACTTTCGTATTTTCCTAATAATTATGGCTAATAATTCTTTAAAAATTCATTAAAAACCTAAATAAAAAGATGTTATTATTCCTCAAAATTCTTTTTGTATTTAATGATTAATAAATCAGGTGAAAATGTTTTTTGCAAAATGTTTGAAAAATAGTTGAAAATCTTTGTGAAAATCTTCTGAAACCTATTGGGAAAATGTTTTGTTACATGTTTTTAACCTTTGTAAAAATAGTTTTGTTTGTAAAGTTTATTTTCTTTGTGTGAAATAAAATTTTGAAAAATGATTTGCAAATGGTTTGAAAAATGGTTGCAAAAATATTTCAAAAATCTATCTATACTGTTTGAAAAACCTTTGCAAAATGATTTTCAAATGTGTGTACATGTTTGTAAAATATTTGTAAAAATTACTTTGGACTATAGTTTTCAAAATTGTTTGAAAAACCTTTTTGAGGAATACATACATCATACTAAAATTCTTTATTGAATATACTTATAAAATTGATCAATTACCCTTGTAAATTCTTAAAATCCACTTCTTGTAAATATAAGAAGCACTCCCGTGTAAATATTTGTACCTAGTTTTTAGCCAAAAAATCTTTGTTTTCAAAAATTCCAAAAACATTTGCAAAATTAAAATACCAAAAACATTTGAAAAATACAAAAAAATGCATATGCATCATCTTTTCAAAAATCCATAAAAAGTTCAAAATCTTTGAAAATTGCATCACAAAAATATTTTCTGCAATTTGCACAACATTTGCATAGCATTAGCATTTTTCGGATTGAGTTTGATGGTTGAACAAGTCTAAATAAAATCCGGAGATTGGAGCTTGGTTGGACCTTAAAATCTACCTAATAACAGGAACCTTATAGGAACTGGAGTTGAGGTACTTCAGGTCTAGATGACTTAATTCTTTGAGGATCATGAGACTTGGTTCAATGGATTCTTAACTGCCTAAGTAGAGTATTTCGGAGCACACGTACGACTCTTGTTTATAATGACCTAACTTGGACACCTGCACCTTTCACATGGCTCAACTCAGTTGGAGTTGTGAGGGGATTGGATTTGTTGGCATGAGATGCACACAAGTGGATACACTTGTCCTCCTTTAGGGAGGGAAATGCACCCCAACCCGTCCAGTGATGAGGAATTCTAAAGACAGGAGAGTATAGGTTGCAATAAAGCTTCAAAAGAGGGATAGTCTACTGTCTCAAGAGGAAAAACTCCTTATGTATATGTTGTTGTAAATAGTATTTAAAAAAAACTCTCCAAAAAAGTGGACAGGCCTGTACAAAAATAAAATGCCTGCCGGAGTATACATATATTGTATAGAAAATAAGCAAGCTTGAGTTCCAAAGTCATATCATGTGAGCCTGCAGCTGGATGACTTGACTACACTGGTCTTGCATCCTAGGATAGGAAGCTACACTGGCTACCGTCCATTCTTCTCTTTACCCCCCTCCTCTTGAGCTGGTTCCCACCTGAACTTAGACGGGAATACCCCGCTCCTTGAGGAAGGAGTTATTGGATTGGGGAATCATTTGGTTATCGTACTGGAGAAGTCAGTCTCTTTATCATTCTAGTTGGGGAGAGCCACTATCACTTACATTATACGAGTCAGACTCATAGTCGTAAGGGTTTGTGTATGAATTGAGGTATTCCTGACCTGGCTAATGAGGAGACTTGAATTGAGTTTTGGGATTCTCGAAGGCTGCTGGATTTCAAATACGATTCCCATTAAGGTTTTGTCCGCGCTAAAATTCCAAAGGTCCGACTTAAGCTCCAAACTTTTATTTTGTGAAGACAAGTTTGACAATTAAACTAAATCCATCTTTCTTGTTTTTCTTTTCTTTGTTTTTCTTTTTCTGCACTTATTGCATAAGTGTTTGCTTGGGACTAGCAAAGGCAAAGTATAGGGGATGATGAATCTACAATTCAACATCTTTATTCTATCATTCTGGCCTCGAAAACCTTGGCAAATGCTTGTAAATACCCTTAATTCTTGCATTTTAGCATTCATGCATATGTATGTAAATAATGTATAAAATACAGTTTTAAAGCCAAAATTATAGAATAAAGAAAAGAAAAAGAATAAAATATTGTAAATATTTTATGACCCGAAACCCCGAGACCTAGGCATCTAGATGAATAGGTCGACAAGGAATAAAGTAGGAGGAGATAAGGGCCACCGTTGGATCTTCGTTCGCATCAACCGTCAGATCAGCCCGTGGGGATCTAATCGTGGTCGTTGGCCGCGAACCGTCATCGGGCGTTCCCGAGCCGCCACGTGTCGAGTGAATCGACGCCCGCCATTGGATGCACCAGGCATTGGGTATTTTGCACCGAACCCCTCGCCATTTTGTTTATTTAATAAATAGTATTCAAACTTTCATCTGTAGCGTAAAAATTTTGAAATATTTGCATTTGGACTCTCAGACTTTCATTATATTCATTTAGGTCCAATCCACGTCACCTCACGTGACCTGTGCACGTGGGGTGGTGGGAATTTTGCAAAGGACCCCCTGAAGTTTTCTGTATTTCATTTTAGTCTAGGAACTTTTTAATTAAGTGTATTATTTTTGGAAAAATTGCAAGTACACCCCCCAGGTTTTTGATAATTACATAGGTCCCTGTCAAGCGCGTGCCAGTCACGTGCGGGGTTGGGATTTTTGCAGGCATACCCTTGCGGGTCTCTTTATTTTTTATTGGTCCTAGAAATTAGTTTATAAGTTATAAATTTTGTGGAAAATTGCACTTTGGCCCCTAGACTTCTGGTTATTTGCATTTATACCCATACCAGCAGTGTATTTTCTTTTTGTTGTTTCTATACAATTCATGCATCTATAAAATTTCAAAAATCACCAAAAAATTACCATAAGTTCCTGTTGCATTGTAGTTTCAGGCCATATTTTTAGTTGAATTTTTTGCATTTTATTATTTATAAAAATTCAAAAACATACATTTTCAACATTGTTTGCATTTGAAAATACATAAAAATTAAAAAAACACCTTAGAAAATTCCCAAAAAAATATATTTTGCTTATTTTAGTGTCTTTTATATTCAGACCAAAAACCATAAAAAATATAAAAGAAAACTCCTAAAAATTATAAAACTCCAAAAATCCTTATAAAAATATTGGAAATTTGTAAAAAAATCTAAAAATTGTGTTTTCTTTTCCTGAATTTTCTTTATTTTGTTATTTTTCATTTAAAATTAATTTAGGGAATTTTTATCACTGATTACTATTTTTCATTCCCATTTTTGTTCCAGTCCTTTATTTTAGTCACTGTTTTCAGTATTTTTATCTTTAAAAATACCAAAACAATTAGGAAAAATCTAGAAAAATCATAAAAACATTAAAAAGATATAAAAAGCCCAAAAATATTTTATTTCCTGATTTTCCTTATTTTTACCTAATTTTATTAGCATCTTATCTTTCTCTTTTCTTACTTTGTGTATATATTCCTTTAAAGAAAAAGAAAATATAAAATATATAAAATATAAAAAGAAAAATAATAAATCAGAAATTAAAAACCAAAATATAAAATTATAAAATCAAAATTAAATAAAAAAATTATAAAATTAAAAACCCACAAAAAATAGCATAGATAGACATTTGATCACATACACATTTTGTGGATTTTGCCCTGTTCTTCCTGTTTGCTCCCTGAGTTCGACACTCTACATATACTTGCACTATAAACACTTATTGTAGAGTTATAATAAATTTTAACTCCACATTTACTTTCATTGCTTGATTTGATTGTTGTGGGTTATTTATTGATTTAGCCGGGAATTATCGAGGGTCGCCACAACGACTTTGTCTCCGCCTTGTGTGAGACTTTTAGACCCCTTTGTTTTTCGGTTAATCAAATGGCGCCGTTGCTGGGGAGCAACAGCGTATAGATCGTTTTGTGATTGATTGTGATTATTTGTTTATCATTATTCCTTCATTTATTTCCCTTGTATTTGATATACATTTTTGAGCTATCTGACCTCCTTCTTTATTGTCTTTGTACGAGGCATCACGGATCGAGGGAGACACCTTTTCCTAGGCACCTGGGCACCCACGTGAAGCCGGCTACATTCTGCTCAAAGAAGACTTAGAGATTTTATAGTGTAGCTCTAGTTTATTTTCTTGCTTACTCTTGTATAATTAATTGTGAGAGAGAGAGACACTTAATTTGTAACTAACAGGACATTCAGACACCTCGACATTTCACGAGGTCCAGTACCCGAGGGATTGTTCCCTTGGGGGCCTCGTTTGCTTGCTCGGTTTTCTTGCCGGTTTTGTTTTCTTCATTTTTCTTTTATTTTTATTCACGGAGGTTTTGGCCCCTAGACTTGGGATTTTATAGCTATTGTGATGTAATTGATTAGGATCCCACACTTAATACATTTGCATGTGCCTATAGATCGTTAACTGGACCTAATTAATAACTCACAAAAGAAAAAGCTATTTTGGTCACCTGAGGAGTCACGTGCCGCTAGAGGCTGTATACAGCGCTGGCAGGATCTGTTGTGACGGACACCGATCGACATCAGAGACCGGACTCCGACTCCTCTTTTTGACCACTTAGCTACTATTCTTCATGTGTAGAATTTTTTTCGTCTAAGGCCGATTTCTTCGTGCATCATATAGGTAGTTTATTTCCTGTCTTTAAATTATGCGTGGATCAACCTGCATGTAGAGTGTTGGAGCAATGTACGCATTTCTATCTCTGCACGCATCATTGTGTTTGATCGCGCATCAGCTTTTCCGACTTCCTCCCTCGTTTTATTGGACTTAAAATAATCAAGAGATCGGAAAATTCGTTAGGCGCTGTTTTTATTCAGAAAAAATACCTAAAAAGTGAAAATCATAAAATTAGGACTGCTAATGCAAACTTGACATTAAAACTCACCTTACTTTCAAAAAAAAATTTTTGGGGAGAGTAACCCCCTCATTGGTTGATTTATCTGCAGCGAGAGAGTGACCCGGACACTAGGATAGAGCTACGCCCGAAATTCTAGTTGACTACTGGTCGTGGTGAGTTGTTCTCCAGTGAGGATCTCTCTGGTAACTGGTAAAGCGGACCACGACATCCTTAACATAGGGAGTTGATCCGGTAGCCGGTAAACGGTCTGCAACTCCTACTGGCTGGGAAAGATCTCATTTGGGATTGGGACATTCAGCTAGGAGAGTTGGGTTCCCAGCAGTTCGCTTAATCGCTCTGATAGATTGATTGATCACCTAACTAAAATTGACAAGATTAACAACCGAACTTTCACGATCATCAGCTCATAGTTGTGTAGGTGAATCGGGGGTTTGTTTTCACATCTTGTTTGCATTCCAGATCTCATCTTCCCTTTTCCAAGATCAAAATGATGGGAAGGAGATCCCTTAGGCAATGTCTGGTGGCACCGCTATCGAGCACTCCTTCCTATTCATCTAGGTCAGCTTTGAGGATTCTAGAACCACTCTCCGAGCATGAGTTCGCGTCCACCCCGTTCCCTCTCGACCACCCTTCTTCTTCCATCAGTCTAGTGGTGTCAGAGTTTAGTGCAGCACAGAGCTCAGAACATTTGACGGCACCTGAGATGGGTTCTTTTGCCTTTGTAGAGACCCAAGATATGGACGACAGAGAGGAACACCCAGATGAGCAGAGACCACCACCATTCCTATATGATCAAGCTGCCATAAACAATTCACTGTTAGCTTCCCTGGAGACTATGCAGAGACAGATCAGAGACCAGGGAGTATTCATGGGTGATATCACGAGAGAGTTGGCACAGATGCGAGAGGGAAGAGACGACAAACCTGAGGGTAGTAGAGGAGATATAACAAAAGCAGCAGGCGAAGGAGGAGAACCTAACCAGGAGAGGCCGCTACTGATGACCATGAGACAGTTGCATAACCCAGCCACGACCCTCACTCACCGATGGATTCAACTTCCTCCCATTGTTGGGAACTTTGAGCTTTGCCCGCAGACCGTTCAGCTATTGCCCAAGTTTCATGGGCTAGCCACTGAGGAGCCTCATCTACATTTGAAGGAGTTTGAGATGATTTGCAGCACTGCCCACGACAAACTGGTGGACGAGGACATAATCAAGATGATTGCCTTCCCATTCTCGTTAGCTGACAGAGCAACCTATTGGCCGAAGCACCTTGGGAGGTACGTCACATCCTGGGCACAGTTCTGGACCGAGTACTGGAACAAGTACTACCTACTCGGCCGGACCAATGCAACACGAGCTATGATCAGCAATTTCACCATGTTCCCGAATGAGCAGTTCCATGAGGCTTGGGATCGATTCAGAGAGCTCATTGACTGGTGTCCACATCATGATATATCCAAGACCAACTTAGTTTAGAGTTTCTTTTGTGGGCTGACACCAGAGCTGCAGGGGCTTGTTAATGCCTCTAGTGGTGGATCTTACTTCTCCAAGGGAGAAGACGTAGTTTAGGAGATCATGAGGGAATGACAGAGAATTCTATAGTCATAGTCCAAGCCCGCGTCTATACACAGCCGGAGCTCCCACCACAAGAAGTTGGATATCAGAGGATTACATGCATCGATGCCAGTACACACACTTCGTCAGCAGCCGCAGCTCAGGTTGAATCCACCGCTACCAACATGGGAATCATTTCAGAAAAGTTGGACCTCATCGAGATTCTTGAGAAGAAGCAGAGTCAAGGTCTTTCCAAAATAGACCTTTTGACGAAGACCATGAGTGACCTGAAGACGCAGATTTTTTGCATCCAGGAGGCACATACGTCTACTCAGCAGCCCCCCAGGTCACGGGCTGATCCCAGCAGTAGTAGCTCCACCCATCCCTCTGCCATGTACTGCCAGGTCCATCACATCAAGGCAGAGCCGGTCCAGCAGCTACAGCACTACCCATTGCCGCCGCCATCTCAGGACACTCAGATGGTGGTCTATCAGCCGGATCAACCACTGGCAGTTCTTCCACCACCCCCCGTTGAGCAGGTACCATTGATGGAAGTCAATGGGATATGGTACGACCGGAACCCGCAGCAGCCCGGGATCCGTCGCGATCACCCTAGATTCCATTGGACCACTGGTGGCACCTCATCCTAGCAGCAGTCTCCAGCTCAAGGTCATCAGAACAGCCAGCAAAAGCAGCAGCCCCAGTATGCCCATCAGCAGTATCAGCAGGGTCCGCGTCCCTCTTATTAGGGACAGCAGTGGAGGCAGCGCTAGCAGCCTCACCAGACATACTCCCAGCCCCTTCCGCACTTTTCACACCAGCAGCGGCCTCATTTTCAGTAGGGGAATACTTCCGGTTCTCAGGCATCCGCCTTTGAGAATCCAGCTCTAGATGACCTCACGTGCTTGCTCTCTGAAGAGCAAGCATCCTTCCGGTGGGAAATGGATGAGTTCCGGCAGGAGATGAGGGATATCATCAAGGGCAATGCTGCCATACCTGCACAAATCAAGCCTAATCCGAACAATCTGAAGTGGAAGTCTGAGCAGGTACAGTTTACAGAGGATACCTCTCCTAGTGATTATTTGAGTGACAAGTCTTCTTTGTATGATGCTGATTTCGTGACTACTAGGAGCGGTAGGATGCCTGCCGGTAGCGCCTCATATGAGCGACAGCCACATGAGGAACCATGAGCACCAGATGAGGAGAGTAGCAATGCTACTACCGCAGATGATGTTGATGACGGTGGTGCTGATGCCACCAATGATGGAGATCCAAATGACAGTGTTGAGGCCGTCGAGACACCCGATGTAGACGGTGGTGCTGAGACCACCATTTTACATGATGCAGAGCCAGAGCGCGGTGCTGATGTCGTGAAGTCAGATGCCATTGGTGGAACTGAGGCCACCACTTCTACTTTGTTGAGCTCCCACATGCTGTGTTGTCACCTTTTGTATCTCAGGACTGTGGCAATAAGAAAAAGACCAAAAATATGAATAAAGGAAAAGTTTCTGTATCCACTTCAGGTCCATATATGTTGCATGATGATAAATATATGGATCCCATTTCTTCACATGCACAGGAACCTATTCCAAGGCCTCCATCTGAGGAGGCCCCTACCATCCCCTTCCCTCAAACACTACGCTTGGCACAGGGTAATAAAAGAGAAAATCCAAAAAAGACTCAACAGGTAGAGTTCAGCAACCAGATGATTGATAGATTCCAGATTCAGCTGACTCTACAGGAGGCACTTGAGCACATCCCCCTCTTCCAAAAGAGCTTGAGAGAGAAGACTACAGTCCACAGGAAGAGGAGGAACCACAGAGATGAGATCCATGTGCTCACCCGTTCCACATGCTTTGCCATTCATAACATATTGCCAGCCAAGAGACCTGATGCAGGAGCTCCCTATGTCAGATGTGAGATTCAGGAGCAGTGGTTCAATCGTACTCTATTAGATAGCGGCTCTTCTATCAACCTCCTTCTGGCAGCCTTACTCGAACGATTCGAGTTTGGTCCTCTTCTTCGGAGTAGGACAGTCCTTCAGTTTGCTGATAGGTCGATTAAAAGGCCAAAGGGGTTGTTGAGAGACGTGGTCGTTACCATTCAGGGCCTGAAATTCCCCGTGGACTTTGTTGTATTGGACATGGAGATCCTTGAGTTGGTAACAGATACCCCCATCATACTTGGACGCCCATTCTTCGCCACTAACAAGGCAGTGACCGACCATAATAGTGGGAAGGTGTGCTTTCACGTAGAGGGTGAGAGTATACAAATAGAGATGATTGACGAGACCAGAGCGAGAGAATCAGCATGCTCAGAGAAGTCTAGTGACACCACGCATATGACAAAGGATGAGCGAGACGTCCACCAGGTGTGTGATTTTCTGATGATAGATGATGAATCTATTTGGACAGATCCAGTAGCACAAGCCCTCGCCTTGCCCGCAGATTCACCCTATTTACAGCTTATGGTCGTTGAGAGCTTGGAGAGCACACCTCGGGACGAGGATACCTTTGAGGATGACAGTTCTGTGATGAGTGGTGAAATAGAATTCCATTCTTGTTCTTCTAGTTCAGATCCCTCAGACTTGGACATTGATTGGGATGATTTTGATGACTATTTACCATGTCTGATTCCTTCTGAGCCGACAGATAGGATGGAGTGTGAGCTAGTACAGTTCATTGATGATTCAACAGGGTTCCCTTCGTCAGATTTTCATGCACAACGAGAGTTCTCACATGCATACCTGATAGCCTTCACACAGACATATCAGAAGCCAGATCTTCCACCTCCCAGTTGCCCAGAATTGAAGTACTTGCCGCAGTCGCTGAAGTATAGATTCCTTGCTGGTGAGCCAGATATGCACCCAGTCATTATCTCAGCAGGTTTGACTGGAGAGCAAGAATCTCTTCTGATGGAGGTTCTTGAAAGAAACCGCAAGGCGATAGGATGTAGTATAGCTAATCTCCAGGGGAATTAGTCTGGCTCTGTGCTCCCACCACATCTATCTTGAAGAGGACGCTAAGTTATCGCGTGAGTTCCAGTGACGGCTGAACCTGAGTATTCGATATGTGGTCTTGAAGGAAATATCAAAGTGGTGGATTGCTGATTTCATCTACCCCATCTCCGACTCCAACTGGGTTAGTCCATTACATGTGGTACCCAAGAAAACGGGTATCACTACAGTTGTGAGTGAGTCAGGAGAGGAGATAGCTACCCGGGTACCCACTTCTTGGAGGGTCTGTGTGGACTACAGACGATTGAATGAGGCCACTAAGAAGGATCATTTCCCACTGCCATTCATTTATCAGATTATCGAGAGGCTAGCTGGGAAGAGTCATTATTGCTTTCTTGACGGGTACTCTGGATATAACTAAGTGGCCATTGCGCTCGAAGACCAGGAGAAAACGACATTCACCTGTCCGTTTGGGACTTATGCTTTAAGACGGATGCCCTTTGGATTGTGTAATGCCCCAACAACATTCCAAAGGTGCATGTTGTCCATTTTCTCGGACATGGCTGGTGACTGTTTAGAGGTTTTCATGGATGACTTCTCGATCTATGGCGATGGGTTTGATGCTTGTCTTGACTGCCTAGATCGGGTGCTTCAGCGCTGCATAGAGGTCAATCTTGTCTTGTCTTGGGAGAAGAGTCACTTCATGGTGACTCAAAAGACGGTCCTTGGTCATATCATCTCCAACAGGGGCATGGAGGTCGATCCGGCCAAGGTGGATATCATTAGAAAACTCAATCCACCGTCCAATGTGCATCAATTGCGGTCTTTTCTGGGGCATGTCAGTTTCTACCGACGGTTCATTCAGGACTTCAGTCGTATTGCCCGACCGCTTACTGATTTGTTGATGAAAGATACTGAGTTCATTGTAAATGATAAGTGTCTTGCGTCCTTTGAGACTCTCAAGAATATGGTTGTCACGGCTCCTGTCCTTCGGCCACCTGATTGGTCTCTTCCATTTGAGATCATGACGGATGCTTCTGATTTTGCCATTGGGGATGTGCTTGGACAGAGGAGGGATGGATTATCGTATGCCATTCACTACGCTAGTCGAACTTTGGATGCCGCTCAGCGGAATTACACTGTGACTGGGAAGGAGATGCTAGTTGTAGTCTTTGCTTTGGATAAGTACCGATCATATATTCTCGGATCTAGAGTGAATATCTTTACAGATCACACCGCCATCCGGTACCTTATGGCCAAGAAGGATGACAAGGCTCGCCTTACAAGATGGATTCTTCTGCTCCAGAAGTTTGACATTGAGATTAAGGATAAGCCTGGAGTTAAGAATGTGGTGGCGGATCACCTCTCCCGCTTAGAGAACTTTGAGGAATCTGAGCCCAGCGCACCTATTATTGAGACATTTCCAGATGAGGCGATCTTGGCTATCACCTCGCTCCCATGGTACGCCAACATTGTAAACTATCTTGTTGCCAAGACGGTTCCATAAGGTTGGCCCAGGCAGAAACTTGAGACCTTCCTTGTGAAGGCCTAGTTTTTAGCCAAAAACTCTTTGTTTTCAAAAATTCCAAAAACATTTGCAAAATTAAAATACCAAAAATATTTGAAAAATCCTTTGAAAGATACAAAAAATGCATATGCATCATCTTTTGAAAAATCCATAAAAAGTTCAAAATCTTTGAAAATTGCATCACAAAAATATTTTCTACATTTTGCACAACATTTGCATAGCATTAGCATTTTTCGGATTGAGTTTGATGGTTGAACAAGTCTAAATAAAATCTGGAGATTGGAGCTTGGTTGGACATTAAAATCTACCTAATAACAGGAACCTTACAGGAACTGGAGTTGAGGTACTTCATGTCTAGATGACTTAACTCTTTGAGGATCATGAGACTTGGTTCAATGGATTCTTGACTACCTAAGTAGACTATTTCGGAGCATACGCAAGACTCTTGTTGATAATGACCTAACTTGGACACCTGCACCTTTCACATGGCTCAATTCAGTTGGAGTGGTGAGGGGATTGGATTTGCCAGCATGAGATGCACACAAGTGGAAACACTTGTCCTCCTTTAGGGAGGGAAGTGCACCCCAACCCGTCTAGTGATGAGGAATTCTAAAGACAGGAGATTATGGGTTGCAATAAAGCTTCAAAAGAGGGATAGTCTACTGGATCAAGAGGAAAAACTCCTTATATATATGCTGCTGTAAATAGTATTTCAAAAAAAACTGTCCAAAAAAGTGGACAGGCCTCTACAAAAATAAAATGCCTGTCGGAGTGTACATATGTTGTATAGAAAATAAGTAAGCTTGAGTTCCAAAGTCATATCATGTGAGCCTGCAGCTGGATGACTTGACTACACTGGTCTTGCATCCTAGGATAGGAAGCTACACTAGCTACCGTCCATTCTTCTCTCTACCCCCTCCTCTTGAGTTGGTTGCCACTTGAACTTAGAAGGGAATACCCCGCTCCTCAAGGAAGGAGTTATTGGATTGGGGAATCATTTGGTTGTCGTACTAGATAAGTCAGTCTCTTTGTCATTCTAGTTGGGGAGAGCAACTATCACTTACATTGTACGAGTCAGACTCATAGTTGTAAGGGTTTGCGTATGAATTGAGATATTCCTGACCTGGCTAATGAGGAGACTTGAGTTGAGTTTTGGGATTCTCGAAGGCTGTTAGATTTCAAATTCGATTCCCATTAAGGTTCCACCCACACTAAAATTCCAAAGGTCCGACTTAACCTCAAAACTTTGATTTTGTGAAGACAAGTTTGACTATTAAACTAAATCCATCTTTCTTATTTTTCTTTTCTTTGTTTTTCTTTTTCTATACTTATTGCATAAGTGTTTGCTAGGGACTAGCAATGGCAAAGTATAGGGGGATGATGAATCCACAATTCATCATCTTTATTCTATCATTTTGGCCTTGAAAACCTTGGCAAATGCTTGTAAATACCCTTCATTCTTGCATTTTAGCATTCATGCATGTGTATGTAAATAATGTATAAAATACTGTTTTTAAAGCTAAAATTATAGAATAAAGAAAAGAAAATAAAAAGAATAAAATATTGTAAATATTTTATGACCCGAAACCCCGAGACCTAGGCATCTAGATGAATAGGTCGACAAGGAATAAAGTAGGGGGGAGATAAGGGCCAGAATACAATAAAGATTTCCTTCATTCTTTATTCATTTTGGGACCTATATTTGGTTCTACTTTTTATACCTAAAATAAAGAAAATTTGTACATGAAAGTTGTAGATAATTAAGTATAGAAAAATACAAAACTGATTTCACTCAAAAATATTGTATAGATAAAAAGTTATGATCAGAATAAGATTCTAAAATCCCAACTTCCCAGACATGTATCTCCCTAATAAAACTTGAAATGCATCAAAATCACCTTTAATTGTATATAACATTAAATAAGCTATTTATTGAAGGTGGTTTCGCGTTTGGCGGAGCTAGGATTTGAAAGTTGAGTTTTGGACCCCTATTGTATACTTGTACAGATTAAAATATTTATTTATTCATTATTTTTATAATTTTATATTTTTATAATTTTGTAAATATTATTTATAATATATATGTACATTAAAATCAAAATAAAATCCTAAAAAAATACAAAAATAAAATACTTGTATATAATACACATGTATAATACCAATACACAAACCTATATAATTAATACTTTTATTTTATTAAGTTTATTAAATACTTCAGAAAAATAAAATAAAAATATTTTAAGTATATAAAAATATTTTCTAAATTTATAAAATAATAAACAAAATTAAAATAAATTAAATATACAAAATAAAAATAATATATTAAAATATATAGATATACATACCTATATAGGCCTGAAAAGGTAACTTGTGTTTTTATACCTCATAAAAATAATTAAAAATCATATTAAAATACCTTAGAAAATAACAAATATTTTTCATTTTATAACATAAAAATAATAAATTCATTTACTAATTTTAATTGATTTTTGAAATAATTTTCGTTGGGGTTTTTCCTGGTTGGTCCACGTGGACCAACCAGGTAACAGTCCACGTTGGCCCGCTGATCAACTGGCTGTCCTCCCCTCCTGTAGTTTTGTCAGACCCTTGTTTTTGTCCCATTTCTCGAATTTTTCGAGGTCAATCCTTCCACTCTTTCATGTCGATCCCTTCACAACTTGTGTGCCTCGGCCAGTGCTCTTGCACGTCCCCATCTGTCCTTGGGCCGAGGGTCGACGATTGTAGAGATCTCCCTTGGTCTTTGGAGTACCAGAACCACTCCGTCAACCCTACTTACTCAACCCCCTGACTTCCATTTCAAAATTTGAACCCTTTTTGGCTAGCAACCCTCCTCGCTTTGGCGTGCCCCATGTTGCTGGAGGTGACAGCTCTGCACCCGTACCTTCAGGCGAGTCAAGGAGGCCTTGACGTGGCTCCACCGCCTCCGGCAAGCTCGTCGTCGAGGTACCTCCTACCTCAGGTTTAAACCCTTTGAGGTTCTCCCTTCTCTTCTATTTTCTTCGCGCTTTTTATTTCATGTAGCCTTAGGATCATATTCCTATGATTACCTTTCCGTTTCGCCCATCGAGTCATCTTCACGAGCACCTCGCCGGAGTACACCTACGGCCAAGTACCTTTCGCGCCGCTCCATGCTTCCATTTTGCCTCCACTGGGTCCAGGAATTTTGCCCTGGACCCTCTCACCCCTTTTTGCAGGTCCACGCGCATTGAGGAGTATCTGGAGCTCATTTTGAGTTTCGTCGGAGATGAGATGAGCCACCCATCTCCGCCTTGCCTTCATGCGAGCTCCGGCCCATGCCGGAGTCTTTTGGAGCTACCAGAAGCTAGAGAAGGACCCCTGGAGCGTCGCTGGCCACTTTTGAAGCTCAAAGGACGCCAGAGCGCCGAGATCTGGAGCGGGGAAGCTCTCCTCGCTGGCGTTGCTTCCCTGTTCTTCGTCGAAAGCTCTCTGCCATTGGATCGGGCCGCCACTCCAGATCGAGCAGCCATCGTTGGATCTCCATTCGCATCAACCGTCAGATCAGCCCGTGGGGATCTAATCGTGGCCGTTGGCCGCGAACCATCATCGGGCGTTCCTAAGCCGCCACGTGTCAAGTGAATCGACGCCCGCTGTTGGATGCGCCAGGCATTGGGTATTTTGCACAAAACCCCTTGCCATTTTGTTTATTTAATAAATAGTATTCAAACTTTCATCTGTAGCGTAAAAAGATTGTAATATTTGCATTTGGACCCCCAAACTTTAATTATTTTCATTTAGGTCCAATCCACGTCACCTCACGTGACATGTGCATGTGGGGTGGTGGGAATTTTGCAAAGGACCCCCTGAGGTTTTCTGTATTTCATTTTAGTCCATGAACTATTTAATTAAGTGCATTATTTTTGGAAAAATTGCAAGTATACCCCCCAGGTTTTTGATAATTACACATAGGTCCCTACCAAGCGCGTGCCAGTCACGTGCGAGGTTGGGAGATTTGCAGGCATACCCTTGCGGGTCTGGTTATTTGGGATTGGTCATGGAAATTAGTTTAGAAGTTATAAATTTTGTGGAAAATTGCACTTTGGCCCCTGGACTTTGGTTATTTGCATTTATACCCTTGCTAACAGTGTATTTTCTTTTTGTTATTTTTATACAATTCATGCATCTACAAAATTCCGAAAATCACCAAAAAAATTACCATAAGTTCCTATTGCATTGTAGTTTCCATATTTTTAGTTGCATTTTTATTGCATTTTAATATTTATAAAAATTCAAAAACATGCATTTTCAGCACTATTTGCATTAGAAAATACATAAAAATTAAAAACACCTTAGAAAATTCCCAAAAAATATATTTTTCTTATTTTAGTGTCTTTTGTATTCAGACCAAAAATCATAAAAAATATAAAAGAAAACTCATAAAAATTATAAAACTCCAAAAAACTTCATAAAAATATTGAAAATTCATAAAAAAAAATCTAAAAATTGTGTTTTCTTTTCCTGAATTTTCTTTATTTTGTTATTTTTCATTTAAAATTTGATTGGGAATTTTTATCACCGATTACTATTTTTCATCCCCATTTTTGTTCCATCCCTTTATTTTAGTTACTGTTTCCAGTATTTTTGTCTTTAAAAATACAAAAAAAATTAGAAAAAATCTAGAAAATCATAAAACATTATAAAGATATAAAAAGCCAAAAAACATTTTATTTCCTGATTTTTCCATATTTTTACCTATTTTTATAAGTATCTTATCTTTCTTGTTTCTTACTTTGTGTATATATTCTTTTAAAGAAAAAGAAATATAAAAATATATATATAATATATAAAGAAAAGTAATAAATCAGAAATAAAAACCAAAATATAAAATTCTAAAATCAAAAATTAAATAAAAAATTATAAAATTAAAAACCCACAAAAATTTAGCATAGATAGACATTTGATCACATACACATTTTGTGCATTTTGCAACGTTCTACCTGTTTGCTCCTTGAGTTCGACACTATACACATTCTTGCACTATACACACTTATTGTAGAGTTATTATAATTAACTCCGCATTTACTGTCATTGCTTGATTTAATTGTTGTGGGTTATTTGTTGATTTAGCCGGGAATTATCTAGGGTCGCCACAACGACTTTGTCTCCACCTTGTGTGAAACATTTAGAGCCCTGTATTTTCGGTTAATCAACAGTGTTGAGGTCTAAAGACAGGAGTTGTGAGTTGCGATAATGCTTCAAAAGAGGGATAGTCTACTAGCTCAGGAAGAAAAAGTCCTTATGTATATATGTTGCACCATGTAGATATGTTGTACATATGCACACCAAAAAAATGTGTGCAGAAGAAAGAAAAACTCCAAAAAAGTGGCGGGTCTGATAGAAAATGAAATACCTGGCGGAGTGTATATAGACAAACAAAGCAAAGCTTATGGTACCCATTCTCATCTCATGAAGCTTGTGGCGGGAGACTTAGCTACACTGGCTGGGCTCCCAAGGATACATGGCTACACTGGCCATGGTCCGTTCTCTTCTTCCCCCCTCTTCTTGAGCCAGTTTAACTTGAACATAGAAGGGAATACCCCGTTCCTCGAGGAAAGAGCTGTTGGACTAGGGCATTAGGGTTATTTTGTTGAGGGAGGATGATGCCTTGTCAATTTTGAGGTGGGGAGCTACATATCACTTACACAATACAAGAAAAGATTCATGGTCATTAGAGTTTGTGTATGTAGACTTGTTCTGATCTGGATTATCGAGGAGTCATGACCATAGATTGGTGGAACTTAGAGGTTGTTGAGTCTTAAACCTATGTCTAAATAAGGTTCCGACAAACTAATAATCCAAAGGTCTAACTAAGCTCCATACTTCAATTTAGTAAAGATAAGTTTAATAATCAACCTTGATTCTCCTTCTTTTTCTTTTCTTTTCATTTTTACTTCTTTTTCAAATAAGTGTTTGCTAAGGGACTAGCAAAGGTAGGGGGGTGATGAATCTCTTGTTCTCACTCTTTATTCTTTTATTTTAGCTATTTATCTTGTTAAAGCATCATGTAAATATGTATAAGTACAATAAGTTAGCATTTGGCATGCATATGTTAAGAGTATATATTTAGCATGTATTCGTGCAAAAATAAAAGAATAAAGAAGAAGAAAAAGGAAGGAGGTATTTAGAATAAATACAGAGTGACCCGAACCCCAAGAGATAGTCAAGCCTTGACCTGATCGCCAAACAAAATAAGTAGAGAGAGATAGGGCCTACTCTATACTATATATACCACTTGTATATATAAATAATTATTTTTGAAAAAATCAAACTAAAATGTTCTTTTTACCTCCTTGTATATAGTCCTAAAAATAAAACAAAAATTAGATAATAAAATAAATATTGAAATAAAATCATCTCTCACTTGTATAAAATAAATGTATATATGTCTCACTCCCTATTTATTATATACCTATAAATGAAGAATAAAAATAAATAAAAATTATTTTATACTCCAAAAATTATGTGTAAATAAATAAAATATAAAAATTGGGGTATTTATGTAAAAATAACAAAATCAAAATAATTGTACAAAATACATAGGTATATTATACATGTATATAATACATTATACTTCATAAAGACTAATTTATTTTTCATAAAAATAAATAAAAATCACAGAAAAATAGTTTGAAAAAATAAATATTTTTTATTTTATACACTTTACATTTTAAATCCATTTACTATTTTTATTGAATTTGTAAGTATTTTTTAAATCCTGGTCCAGGTCACTTCATTGACTGGGATCAACGCCCTCTTCCAGGCTTGATCCGACCTGACACTGTTCGTCGGACCAACTTCTCCCAATTTTCCTAGTCAGGTCATGCCACTCGTCACCCCGATTCTTCGCTCGTAGCCTCTCCTTAGATCAATACCTTCATGGATCCCTAGGAAGGTGCATATCTTCCTAGGGATGCGTGCCTTCTCCTGACTCTTCCAGCCTCCTGGGAATCCTATAAATCATTTCTTTCACCTCCACTGCAGCTCAGCTCATTCCTCGCCTCTTCTTCCACCCCCAGCATCCTTAGGTTGAGTGATATCTACCAGAGGCTCCCCTTGGATTGGAGTTTGGTGGCCAGGACACACAGCTCAGCTGTGTGGCCGGCGACCGCCGTCGCGTTCAGCCTCCCCGTCTTCCACAGCGTAGTTGAGGCCACTAGCTCGCTGACCGCCTCCGCCTGGATCTTAGGAACACGTTCCCTCCTCCAGGTATCCTTCATTTCCAGTTCATTTCTTGGTTTGAATCCATTCGTTTCATTTCACTCCGCCGCACATCCACCTGCTCCGACCAGTTGGTCGGAGCCTCGATATCCAAGCTCATCCATTCCGATTGAGTCACCAAATTACCCTCCATTTCCTCATGCAGTTTGATTATCCATAGGCTCGACCATCGGGTCGAGATTAAGGCTGGGATCTCCTCCCTCATCTTCGCCGGAGATCGAATCCCGCCCCACCGTTGCTCCTTTTCATTTTTGTTCAAATAATCCTAACCGGAGCTTCACCCCAAGTCGAGCTTGCCTCTGCAGGCGTTTGCGCGCGTAGGGATTCCAGTTGCAGCATCCAGAGGGCCCGCCAGAGTAGCTCCAGGTCCATCTTCACCACCACGTATATCCGGCCAGTAGCTTCCCCATCGGACCCGTCCATTCAACGCGGGTAACTTCGACGATCGTGATGGACCCTTCCGATCACTCATCTGAGACATAGGGCACATCTGAGACTCGGGTGAAGTTCGTCTGGGTCATGTTCTTTCAGACCCCCTCTGCTCCATTGGATCGGCCTGCCTCTGCCAGATCTAATCCTAGCCGCCAATCGGTGCAACCTTTCGGCTGTTGGATCCGACGCCTGATGCATATGCGCCCCACAACCCCGACATTCCCTGAGGCGTCAGATCTGACACAGTAGAAGATCTGAACCGCATGTCCTCGCACCATTAGAGAATGCCACGCGTACCGCACGCACCCCGTAGAGGGTATTTTGCATTTCCTTCCCTACAGTTTTCATACTTTATTTTCTAGTTTATTAAATAAAAGTTGTAGTTCAAACTTTTTGCATATTAGACCCTTATGTTTCCAGTATTTATACTTTAATCCTCTGAATCTGAACACATGTGCACGGTCAAGTGCTTTTGTGGGTGATTTGCATATCATGTCCTACAATTTCTGACTGTTATATTTTGAATGAAAGGTTTGTGTTAATTGTAAAAATACCCCTGTGCATGATTTAATTAGAATGTGTGTGTATTGTATGGACTTTTTGCACTAATATACTCGAATTCTTTTTGTATGCATTAATGTTTAGTCTGGAAACTTTAGGACAATTGCGATTATGTCCCTACAACGTGTGTTTTTGATTTTGCATTAAGTAAATATCATTTTAGTTCCAAAATTCCGCAAAAATTCCTATGAGTTCTTGCTTGCTCATAGTAATTATAGTAATTTTTGGGATTATATTTGTTTACTATTTTATTTTCTAAAAAAACCCTTAAAAACGTGTCTGTCTATGTTATAAAATTCCAGAAAAATATTAAGTTTGTTCCAAAAATTCTAAAAAAAATTAGGGCCTGTTAGTTTTTATGTGTTTTACTTCAAGTACAATTTTTATTTTAAAAGTCATCGTTAAACCCCTAAAAAGCTAAAATCTCTAAAAATCTTATAAAAATATTTAAAAATTATAAAAAATAAAAAAAATGGAATTTCAATTTCTGTAATTAGACCTTTTTATTTCCTTTATTATAAAAATTGCAACCAGGATGTATAGATACTTTTGATATTTTAAATCTACCCTATTGTCTAGGTTGTACATTGCCTTGCTGCTTTGTGCTTTTTCCTTTTTAGAAAGTCATATAAAAATCAGAAAATGCCATAAAATCACAAAAAACATTGCATATTTGAAAATTATAAAAATATTTTTATTTCTAGTTTTGGAGAATTTTTTGGCCTAGTAAAAATTGTTAGAACTTGTTTTTCCTTATTCTCCTTATTTATTTTCTAATTAGAAAATATAAAAATTTGCAAATTTAAAAATAACAAAAAATGCCATTCATTTTCTAATTACCGACTACTTCGCACATTCCCGTATTCCTTGTGTTCGACCCTGCTCGCTATAGCATGTTAAATAAATAGTGGAGACCGCTACATTGATTTTTATGCTTGTGATTGTTTTAACTTTGGTCTTGATTGATTTTTCTTGATTGACCGTGCCTTGTGATTCGGGTCGCAACGACCCTTAGTCATATCCTAACCCGAGTTGCCTGGCGTGTCATCATTTTGCAAAGATTTCTTCAAACAATATGTATAGATTTTTCAAACTATTTTTGCAACCATTTTGCAAATATTTACAAATAGATTTTCAAAATATTTTATTTCAAACAAAGAATAGAAATTTTTACAAATAAAAATAATTTTACATCGGTTGAAAACATTTTACAAAATATTTTGCAAATAGTTTTCAAAAGATTTTTCACAAAGATTTTCAAACCATTTTTCAAACATTTTGCAAAATTTTTTCAACTGACTTATTATATGTATTTACAAATAATTTAATGAATTTTATACCAATATATTCTTTACATTTAATTAGTTGCATTTTAGCTATACTTATTGAACATGTGAAAGTACGAGTTATGGATAAAGTATATACAATGTATATACGACCCCCATATACTTAGCTTGATCTATGTCCTCATAGATCAGAGAGAAAAAGAGAAGACATAACTCTTGCTGAGTATAGAAAATCCTATACTATAACAACGGAATAAAGAAAGAATGAATGAATCAATGAATGAGAAGCCAACCGTCCTCCCTACTCTTAGGATGAAATAATCCTAAGTATAACAGGTTCTATCTACATGCAGGGAGGGTTGAGGGTGGGAATAAACATATCACAACTGGAGAGGAGATAGTGGAGGGGTCAATATAAGGAAACCGATAAAAAGAAAAATATGTAAGGAGCATGCACAGATCACCCCCCCCATACTTAGGTAAAAGAGCCCTAAGTATTGCCAACAACAAAAGTAATTAAACATAATGAAGAAAGAACACCCAACTCATCCTCCCCCATATACTTAGGACAAAGTATGTCCTAAGCCAGACAAACATGGAATGTCCTAGATGAGCAAAAACGGTAGATGTGAGGAAAAAATGAAAAGATATATAAATTGAGGCTATACAGAGATCAAGAAGATAGAAAACATACCTTCTTACGTGATCGCTGAGGAATGGATCTCACAAAGTGCAGGTTGATATCAGGGTGCTCAAATGATTCAACCTGATCTGGATCGACCTGAGGTAGATCCTCAGTAGTCTTAATCGAAAAAGCACGAATTGATCAGTGGAAGTAGTGTGGTCAGGTTCGACCTAGGAAGTCTAAACTAGGTCAAAGCAGAAAAGCCCGAACTCATTTATGAAAGTAGTAAGGTCAAATCCGGTCTGTGCATTCTCTCCTAAGTTTGCCCTCTGCGCTAAGGTGTCTATAGTGTAAATACCACGGATATCATCAATACATCACCACTCACCAGAAGGGGGACTCTAAGGTCTAGTTTTCTGAGTCTTCCTCCCTGAAGAGGAATTCTCGGGTCTCAATCTCATCCATAATAAAGAAAACCTCTCCGATATCAGCAGATAGGTCATAGTCCTCGGGGTCGGCTAACACGTGTATATCATACGCATGTTTTTGGTCAATGGTATGTGCAATGATCAAGACAATGCTCTTGTCAGCAAAACGAAAGTGAATCTCTCCAGATCCATAATCAATAACGACTCTTACGGAGGTGAGAAAAGGTCATCCCAGGATGATCGGTGGATGCTCTATAGAGGTGGATGTTTTCTTGGGCAATACAACAAAGTATACAGTGAAGCTCATGCCCTGGATATTAATGGAGGCATTTTCTAAAGTACCCCTCAACCTTGTTATTGATCCATCAACAAACTAGCAAATCATCCTGGTCTTCTTGAGAGGCTCTAGACAAAGACATTGTACTGACGAGGAGGGTATTATATTCATCGAAGAACCGCCATCAAGGAGAGTATGATCACAAGAATAGTCAGAAATGGTCATCTCAAAAGAGGTGTAACAACGTTCCCTTTCCTAATGTGTGGATGGTGGGTAATGGCGTGGGAAGTGGCCATTATCAAAATGTGTCATTTAGATCTACTTCATCACTTACTTTTCTTGGGTTTGGGTGCATATAATTGGTTCATGCACTGGCAAAATGGGGCCTCAGCAATATCATGAGTAGATATCACCACTTCAAGATCGGTCAACATTTGTTTTTTAAGATTTTCGATCTCTTTCATATAAGGGAAGAGATTGGAATCATCATCTACACAAGGATGACTAAGAGAAGTATGTACAGTGTCATCCTTGAGGTCAAAGGTGGGAACTGGGTTAGATGTGTGTGTGTGTGTATAAGATCTGGCAGAGGTGCCCTCTCATCACAAACCAACTCGGCTAGGTGTCTCTCAGAATCATCTTTTTGGATTTTTAATTTTCTCTCATTTTTTTGTATTTTAGGTGATTGCAAGCTCTTATGGTTGTCCACAAATGAATCCATGTAAATAGAAGGTGAAGAGGCAGTGTGGTTCTTATTTAGGCTAGTGAGGTTATCTATCCTCCGATTCATTTGATCCACTAATCAGGTCAAGTGCTCAAGGGCGGTGTCCATGAGAGGTGACTCCAACAGCTCAGACATGGTGGGTGAGATGGTGGAAAATATGACGGTGGTTGTGGTGGGTAAAAATAAAAATATGATGCCTAAGATTGTTGATGAGTTGGATATGTACAAAAAAACATCAGGAGCAAAGTCCTCCTGGAAAAATGGAGGTGGACTAGCTGGAGAGTAAGTAGGATGCACAAAGTCCGGATAAAAATAACTCTAATCAGCCATCTACGCAACAAAAGAAAGGGATTGGGAGAGCACTAAGGTCAAATCAAGATATGTAAGAAAAAGGCGCAAATACACATAAAAGATAGAGTATGCGCATAGACAAACACTGATTTAAAAACCCCTCAATTCACCAACTCAACACAATGATGACTGTAGAGTTCGTTCTTTTTATCTTGTCAAATTTTAGAGTAGGTGATTTTCAAAAAGTTGACAAGCATGTAGGTAAGCCTGAGATTGGGGCACTAATCCTTAGTGTGTATGTGTCAAATATAATGCAGAATACAATGAGGGGGTTACTTTCCAAAAACAAGTATTTTTCTTTTTGATTTTAGGGTCGAGTAGAGTTAGCAATCGTAATTTTATTAGTTATCATATTTTGGATTTTTAATAAAATGCATGAGTCCTAATGAGGGATCAATTCCTTTAGTATACTAAGTGGTCAAAATTAGAGGGAGAGAGTCGAAAAAGCAATGCAAGCGGCAATCAATGATGTGTGCTAAGATAGAGATGCTTACTCTGCCTCCAGCTCTCTTCGTTTAGGATGTTAAGAAGAATTGAAACCTACCCTTTATGCAATGCAACCGATGGAATCGTCCTAGAACAAAAATTGCCATTAACATGAAGTGCAAAAATGTTAAATACCTTAAAAGTTACCTAAGGGTTCAGTCTTGGAGGCTCCTCGTGCCCATTACAGTGGGTCCTACAAGCACTGGATGGAGGACTCTTGCGATGCATGGCTCCAAGTCTAAGAGAGGAGCAACTATATTTTATTAAGTCCAAGCGCAAATCTATAGGTACATGCAATTCAATTAGGTCTTTGGACCTATGCTATCGATCAAGCAATTTTATTCTAAGGCTCAATCACACAAACCAAATAAAAATAAAGTTGAAAAACTCAAAACTCGTGAAACAAAATAAAAAAGGTGGAAAACTGTGAAAAAGCCGATGAGGCCCCCAAGGGAACAATCGCTCGGGCAATGGACCTCATGAAGTTGCAGTGTCTTAAGAGTCTAAGTTATTACAATTAAATGTCTCTCACTTAAATTACAAGATAAAATAAAATGAAATAAAAGACAAAAGGCACTGTATTCAAAATTCCTCCAAGTCTTACTTTGTCGCTCTCTCCTATCGGCTTGTGTAGAAAAGCCGACTCTGCTTCACGTGGGTCCGTAGGTCTCCTAGGAGAACCTCCCTTGATCCACGGTCCCTCACAATAAATTGAAACAAGAAAGATTATTAGATAGGTTAGAAATGACAAATAAATAAAAAGATAAATAGACAAGATGAGACAAATAAATACAATCTATACAGCAATGCTTCTCGGTAATGATGTCATTTGAAATACCAACTTTTCTAGAGGGTCTTGTCAATCCAAACAACAGTCGTCGAAGCTCGCTCACTAAAGTTAGTAAATTAACAATTAACCTACAATCAATGAGTATAGAAGTGCAAAGTGCATGGAGTTAAAATTTATTATAACTCTACAAAATGTGTGTATAGGTGTAAGTAGTATAGAGTGTCAAACAAAGGAAGCAAACGCGATAGATTGTGCAAGTGAATGCAGAAATTGGCCTTCTCTTATCTATTTATTGTATTTTTGTATGGGTTTTAATTATATATTTTTAATGGATTTTTGTTTTATATTTTTAAGCTTGTTTTAAATTTAATAATTTTTATTTTTTATAAATTTCTTATTTTTAATTCCCTTTTCTTTTTAATAATTAATAAAATAACTATATATAGAAACATATTCCAATATAGAGTAATATAATTTAAAATATAGCTAAAAACAAATAAAAATTGCAAAATAAATTGTTTTTATATTTGTTAACTTTTTCTATTGTTTTTTTTTTATTTTTAAGGAATTTTTGCTAATTTGTAGGTATTTTCAAAGTCCAAAATACACAAAATCAGGACTTTTTAATTAGGTCAAATTATTTTGGAGTTTAAAAATACTAAATAAAGTTAAATTTTTTCAAAACTATTGTTAACTAAAAATATATAACAAAAATTTTCAAAAATAGAAATAAATATTTTTGGATTTCTAAAAAGTTTTTTTATAATTTTTATAAGGATTTTAGATCTTTTTAAATTTTAAGTTTTTCTGTCTATTTGTAGTGGTTTTTGGTCAGGAGGCAAAAAATATAATATTAAATAAATACTATTTTTTGGAACTTTTAGGCATGGTTTTATAAATTATTTTGGAATTTTTTAAGCAAACATGAAATAAAATGTGCTATTTTGATTTTTGATAAATAGGAAAAATGTCTACATGCAAAAAATAAAATATAGCATGAAAAAGCATGTAAGCATGCACTTATCCCTAGTTTTTCATAGCTTTTGGAACACATTTGATATTTTTGGAAATAAGAAAACAAACACAAAATTGTTGAGTAAGAGTATATTTGCAATAAATATAAATGGTAGGGGAAACAATGCAAAATACCCAAAAGTTTACAACTAATTTTTCAGACTTTAAATATTAAACTATAAAAACAAAAACCTACAAGGGCATATGTAGAAAATGCCCAGCTCATGTGGGACAACACATGAGATGAGCTAGAATGGACAAAAGTGCAATATCATTAGACTTCATGGGTCTACTCGCAAATACCCCACAAAATATAAAGTGTATTTAGTATTTTATAAGACTAAACAAAAATAAAGAAAAAATGGGGGGAAGATATACAATTTAGCCCATGACTACACTCAAACGGACAGCTCTGGACGGATCACCTGACACGCACCACGCCCTCGATGCACGATGATGCTTGGGCACATACATCTAGGATTAGATTCCAGATGGGGATCCAACGATCACGGCTCTGCAAATCTGACATCTTTGGCTCAATCTGGCACTCAGCTCTTAATACAATGGCAGAGGCATGCGGTGGATGAACTGACGAAGAACTCGTTGTGGGCAAGTTTGAATTCATGGTGGTACAAGTCTCCCGCCACCTGAGAGTCTGTAGATGGGCTCTTTTCATTCCTGTCGATGTCCAGCATCACCTGGATGCTTCAGAAGGGTCCAAATCTTGTTTATTGGAGCTCTAGAGCTCGTTGGTTCAACTAAGCACCTCGATCATGCTTCTTTCGCAAAATCGACCCTCAGATGGGCCATTCCTGGAGTGGTACGTGAAGAGAAAATTCGAGAGGGCTCTAACGATGCTTCCTGGGATATTCTTGGTGGAAGTCGAGGCGAAATGGTGCAGAGGCAATGAGGTCTGAATAGCGACATAGGAAGAACCTTGATCCTTTGATTCAGGGAGGAGCGAAGGGGGATAGATGGTCAGAGAGGGGGAGAAGGTGATGAGGAAGAGGATGGAGGTGAGTGGGGGCATGGGAACAAGTCAGAGTACGGTGGGAACAATGGCTGGAGCGGATCTCCGGTGAATTACGGGGGACTGATTCCATGCTAAAGAAGAAGATTAAACTTAAATCTAACGAGGGGAAATAAAAGTAGAAACTAAAATCGCCTTAAAAATGACAGAAATTTAACCTTGAGTGTCTAAATGCCATGAGATGGGACCTCACGACGGAGGACAGCTGGAGATGGCTGGAAACCACCCTCTCAACATCTCTCCATGATGCAAATAGCTGGGCGAGCTCGCCGTCATCGAGCTCTAGCCCTGGGCATGATTTGAGGGGAAGAAGCGGAGCTAAAGGGTAACCAAAAAATTGAGGAAGAGGCAAATGTTGTTTTATATAGGTGAAGAATGGGAGGGGAAGATCGAGGCAGCCTGCTCGATATAGAGACACTCGGATCGATGTAACGATCTGATGTGAAAGATGGAGGATCTAGGCAAAACGTCTAAGAAGGAATCAACCTCAAAAAGTGAAAGGATCGAGATCGAGCGGAAAAAATTGAGGAAGTTGGATAAAAACTAAATCTGACATGCCTAGAACTCGGGTCAGAGAAGTTGACCCAAGTCAACGGGGGATAGGTCTTGATTGGGCGACGTCACCCGTAAAAAGACAAATCAGATATAAAAATTGAAAATATTTCAATATAAAATAGAAGTTGATTTATTTAATTTTTAGTTAAAACAAAAAAATATTAATTTATATATTATTTTAATCCAATTTTTATTTATTTTTATGGGTTTATTTATTACAAGTTTATTTTTAAAGGTTCGTTTATAGATATATTTACCTTTTGCTATGTGCATTTTATTTGTATTTTACATTTTATTATTTTATACATTTAATTTATATATTTATATATTATTTTATATACACAACTATTTTTATTATATTTTTCTGATATAATATGTACACTTAAATAGATATGTATACTTATTATATAAGTACATGTATAGATAATTCATCCATGTATTTTGATATATTATTTATTTTAGTGTATTATTATGGTTTTTTTATTCTAAATATATGCATGCACTATATGAAATATTTTACAAAATTATAAGAAATATAAAATAATGAAAAGTATAAAGAATAGATAAAATGAATATTTTATTCATTTATATAGTATAATAGGGGTCCAACACTAACTTTTGCATCTTAACTCCAAATTAAATGAAACCACCTTCATTAAATAGCTAATCAAAAGTTATATACAATTAAAGTGATTTTGGTACATTTTGAGTTTATATAGAGAAGATAGGGGTCTGGGAAGTTTGGGTTTTGATTTTTTATTTTGAGTGTAGATTGTATAATTTGTATTATTTTTATGTGAAATCAATTTTCTATTTTTTTATTTTTATCTACAACTTTCATGTACAATGTTTAATGATTTGAGCTAAAAATAATAAAGAATAAAATAGGTCCCAAAAGTGTATTATTGGGCATTTATGAATTAGGCTTTTACTGTTTATTTGACCTTATATCCCCCTACTTTATTCCTTGTCGACCCAGTCATCATGATGCCTAGGTCTCAAGGTTTAGGGTCATAAAATACCTTTGAAATTTTATTTATTTTTATTTATTTTTCTTTTCTTTATTATTTTATTTTGACTTTAAACAATGTATTTTATACGATATTTATATAATAAATAATGAATGTTAATTTATGCAAAATAATGATGAATGTTAATTTATGCGAAATGATGATATATGCATGCATTCAACTAGGGTTTAAAGGAAAAAATGAAAGAATAAATATGATGAAAGGGAGATTCATTACTGCATTCTTTATAGGTATGTTTTTATGAGTTGAATGAGGAGGCATTTTGACATATGTATCTTCCAGCTACGCAACTCTCTGTTCAGGTTCTGCTTGCTGGTGCATCTTCTACCAAGATGAGTTTCTATGGGACAAGCGGCGGTGGTCCATCGTCTACAAGATTTCAACGGTTGAAAGATAAGGTCGAGGTCCTGACTCGAGAGGTGGAGAGGTGATGAATACCCATTTCATGCACCTTTATTCCTTTATTTTATCTTTAAAACCCTATCCAAATACATGCAAATATATCTAACTTGTACAAATTAACTCACAGACTATTGACTGCAAATACTTCTTAAATACATGTATTTAAATATAAAGAAAATAAAAATTAAGGAAGTATTGTAAATACTGACTGACATTAAACCCCGAGACTAAGTCAATAGTGTCTTGTACGACAAGAAATAAAGTAGGAGGAGATAAGGGCAAATAAATACAAACAAACTGACACATACACCTAAAAACCTTAGGTAACCAATACACTACACATATAGTTAAAACTTACACTAATTTATATACACTCTTACATACTTCAAATAAAGATATTTTCAACAAAAAAAATGTACATAATAATACATAAAAAATACATAAATAAATACACATAAAAATAACACATCATGTAACTGGGACACACAGATGAAAAAGCTGCAGACAGGACTTCATTAATCAATATATTCTCCATAAGAATTAAAAATTGACCTAACTCACCTTTATTGTACTCTAAATTAAATTATCTATCTAATGAAGGTTGTCTCATTAAAATTAGAGTTAAGATACAAAAGATGGCCTTTTGGGTCCCATTATACTATATACTTATATATTTTTATGCATTTAATCCATCCTTTATATTTTCATTCTTTTTATATATTTAAATGCTTGTAAATATTATTTGAAATATATTAAAATTATAAACCTAAAATAAAAGTATTAAAAAATCATTAAACTAAATAATGCCATAAATTATATAGGTATATTATACATATGTTATACATATGCATATTTATTTAAATAAATAAATAAACTCATAAAAATAAAATAAAAATAGTTAAATACATATTTAAATATATTATAAATATATTAATTATCTTTGTAATAAGAATAAAATTTAAAAAACAAAGTGAAAATCAAATACACAAAACAGAAGTAGTTATAACTATAATTATACTTGTAAAAATTAACAACTAATAAATAGACCGATATAAATAAATAAAAATCACCTAAAGGTAGTACAAATAAAAACAACTTTCATGTTTTGAGGCAAATTTAATAAAATCATTTTCTATTTTATTTTATTACTATTTCGAGTTTTATTTCTAATTTGTCTTCTTCTAGCCTACATGGACCAATGGGGGAAGAGTTTGAGTTGACTCGGTCAACTCCCCGGTCTCCCAGTAGCTGTCAGAAAGCTGACCTTGCCTCTTCGCCTTATTTTAGCATTCGTTTTATCGATCAGAACACACTGCTCATTTCATGAATATTCTTCCTCGATCTTGCTCATTCACGCCAGATTGATTTCTTGATCAAATATGCATCAATTTGGGCAAAAAACCCTAGGTCTTTTAAGCCTCTTCGTCACATCTATAAATTGAAGCCCATGACTTATATTTGAATTTCAATCCCTCATGAGTAGTTTTTGACCCCTTGAATCACATCTTGGTGCAACCCTTGGTGACATGAAGAGGTTCACATCGATCCACAACAAAGAGAAGGTGAACCAGAGGTGATTAAATCCTCGCAGGAGCTTCGCCGTACGAGCTTGGTTCCCAGGCCCTCAAGGTCAGGTGAGCCCTTATCTCTGTCATTTCTTTTTCACCATTTCATTTCTATCTTATCTGTAGCCTTAAATTCCTCAACTGTAACTTGATTGATTAAAATTTCCAAAAAAAAGTAAGTCGGAGCTTCAAGCTCCGGCTCTGTTCACCGTGCTTCCTCACCGTTGATCTGCTATTACAGTCACTTCTTTCTCCCATCTCTTCTCCATGTTTCGAAAACCATTCGACCTTTGAATTTGACCAATTAGTGCAAATCAAAGCTCATATTTCATCATCCATCGAAGCTCCTCCGCCACGATGCACCTCTGCCCGATTCCACTTTGAATCAGTCAATGACCTCTTGCTTTTTCGTCAGTGAGCTAACTGTGCAAATACTATAGCTGGTACACCTAGTTTGGGTTGATTTTTATTTAAAATGAAGATGTCCAAGGTGCTTGTTCTTCCCAGAGCCTCCAGATCCCCACCGATGGGATATGAACCCTCTTGAGTGCCAACAATTGTGGAGAAGCATCGACTCCATTTTGATTCACCTAGGAGCTCTTCAAGTGTCCGGAGACCGAAGATCCAATTGATTGAAGCTCTCCCAGGCGAAGGTTCAATCTTGTTTTTCCATGTCATAGCAGATCCATTAGATCCAGAAGGAACACCAAGTGCAGTAGTAGCCATTCGATCAAGAGCCACACCACCGTCAGATCGATCATTGAGATCTAATCTCAGCTGCTCTTTCGCGAACCACCATCATCTGTCCAGTTGCTGCCATGTGTAAATGAAGTAATCAATGCCTTCCTCTAGTACCTAGTGAGGGGTATTTTGCAACATTTCCCCTCCACCTTTTTGTTTTTAATAGTTAGTCTATAGATTTTCATTTGTAGTTGTAAAAGTTCTGTAATATTTACATTAAGGACCTCGATCTTTCTATTTTTTTGTACTTTAGTCTATTCTACATCACCTCGCGTACCTGCGTGCATGAGGCGGGTTATTTATATGGATATCCCTCCGAGTTTGTGTATTTAGATTTGTTCCAGAAATTTTAAATATAAGTTGTAATATTTTGTGTAAATTTACATGTGTGGCCCTACAGTTACTTATATTTCTATTTATACCCCTATTATTATGAAAAAATATCACCTTTGCCCCTAGATTTTGTTAGGGTTATTAACAGCTCTAAAACTTTGTATAAATTGAAACTAGGTCCCTATATTGTAGATTTAATTTTGTACTTGTAATTTAATTATTAAAATTATTGTTTTGCATCTAAAATTCATACGATAATTATCTTAAGTGCGTGGAACTATTTTATATCACATATATTTTTCCTTAGGTAAATAAAACTATTTTCTGGTTTATAAAAAATAAAAACAACATTTCACATATTTAGCATTTAAAAATCCATAAAAAATTACAAAAAATTTTGAAAAATTCCGAAAAATTCATATCTATTTATTTTGGCATCTTTTACTTTTTTGATGAAATACTTTTGCAAGATATTAATTAAAACTCCTACAAATCACAAAACATAATAGACATTATACAAATTCTCAAAATTCATACAAAAATCACAAAAATATGCTTTGAATTTTTGAATTTTTTTATTTTATCTAGTATTTAGGAAAATAGAAATTAGGCTTAAGTTGATTAGATTGATATTTGTTAAGCCCATTTCAAGTTCCCAGATTTACTATTGTATTTATTTTGTGTATTTTCTTATTTAAAAATCCATAAAAATTCTAAAAATTTATCCAAAAATCAACAAAAGTAGAGAACATTTTATAAAACCTAAAATATTTTGTTTTTGAGTTTTGAGTTTATTTGTTACATTTTAAAAATCTAAAACATTTCTTTTTATTCCTTTTCTATATAGTATATCTATATATTATCTTATATTTTATATTTAAATTTAAATTAACATTTTGCAAAATTTAAAACATAAAACATATAAATTAAAACACACAAAATATATTAAAAATTAAAAATACAAAAAATGCCTACATTATCCATTCATTTTTTGTTGCTCTACTTCGTGTGCTCCTTTGTGGTTCGATCCGACTTCTTGTCATCTGTACACATTCTTGTAGGATATAATAAATTTTAGCTGGCCTACTTGTATTGATTAATGATTATTGTGGGTTAATTGTTGATTGATTCGGATTGTTGAGTGTTGAGAACCGAAAACGGTGTTGATACAACGATTGTTGGATCCGACTTGTCAGACACCTCAAACCCTCAAATATTGGACGTTATGTACCTCTTTGATTCATGCACATCAAATGGCGCCATTGTAGGGGATCATTGGTTTGTAGAGAATAGAGTAGATAATTGGCCATTTTTGCCATTATTCACCACATTATTTATTTCTCTCTTTATTCTATTTTTATCTGAGAATATTATGACCATAGACTTGTTTGAATTTGCTACGAGGGTCTGCCTATCAAGGGATGATTTCTTTGGACATTCTACGCACCCGAGAGCCGCGAAGACCGGTGATTCTTTGCCCACCGGTAAGAGACAGTAACACATGACACAAGAAGACAAGAAGAATTTTCTTAGCTTAGATTTAGTTTAATTTTTGTGAGAGAGAGATTTACTCAATAATTTGTAATAATATAGGACCCAAACACTTCGACATTTGAACTCTTCTCAAATTCATTTCACCAAGTGATTGTACACTAAGGGGACTTGATCGATTTTCTGTATTTTAATTGCATTCTATCTCTATTCCTCCATATTTTCCCCTTTATTTATATTTATTTTATGTGATTTATGCTTTTCACCTTTTTTGTTTATGTCTTGTGGAATGAGACCTTAGATCATTAGGAGTGGATATTCGATTAACTTAGGTCCAAAGCCCTAATATCATTTTTGTACTGATAGTTCTAAGCTCGGATCTAGTCAAATTGAAAAAGTTCTTCACGCTAATATAAGATCATGTTCTAGGATGATTTCCTCATTGCATTGCATATAGATTAGATCTATCTTGCATCCCACATGAAAGATTTGGGAAACATTGTAGGCCTTCTGACTGAGCATTGCATCATTTGATTTCTGACTTGCATTGCTTTTCCATCTTCTCCATCTGATTTTGACCATATAGGCCAAACAAATAATTGATAAAATCATTAGGCCATTGCGTGAACATACTCAAAATAAGTGAAAACCATATAATTTTAAAAATAGACAGTTAAGAAAACCTTGAACTAATTAAAGCTGATTAATTGAACTTCATTGTATTGGGTTCACAACACCTTCATTGTCTTCAGGTACATGTTGAACCACCAACTATCGAGAGGCGGTCGTGAGGTCTCTAAGGCAGACCTCAGTTGTTGAAGTGACCGATCAAGAAGGCCGATAAATTAAAACAACAATTAACCATAGAAGGAAATACTTCAACAATGCAATCAAAGTGGAATGTGGATCAAAATTTATTATAAACCCTACAAACAAGTATGTATAGTGGACAAGTAATGTAGGGTGTCGAACACAAGGAACAAGTTGGGGTAGCACTATTACTATTTGTTGCTAAAAAATAAAGTATATATGTACACTATTTACTCTCTTAATTAATGTTTTGTGGATTTTTTAAATTTCTTTTTATTTTTAATTATATAATTGAGGTATATATAAGAGTATATATATGTAATATGTATAATATAAGTAACATATAATATGTATAGAAAAAATCAAAAAATACTAAAAAGAGTCCTTTTTATTTTTTTCAAATATTTAAAATATATTTAAGGTATTTACAATAATTAATAATAATATAGGCTATATATAGGTATATAATACAATATAGGGTAATATATTAATAAATATAGCTATAAATAGTGAAAAAATAGAAAATGTGATGCAATTTGACTTTATTTTATATTTTCTAAAAATAAAAACCCCTAAAAACGTGTCTGTCTATTTTATAAAATACAAAAAAAAATATAAAAGTACCTCCAAAAATTCCATAAAAATTTCTGTACGTTTGTTTTAACACCAGTGCCATTTTTTGTTCCATATCTCTTATAAAACCCCTAAAAATCACAAAAGATAAAAAAACTTATAAAAATTCTCAAAAATTCAAAAAAATGAAATTCCAATTTCTGTAATTAGGCTTTTTTGTATACTTTATTATAAAAATAGCCACAAGCCTTTCAGACAATTTTAGCATTTTAATTTTACCTTTTGGTCATGACTAAATAGTGAACTTCTGTTTTGAGTTTGTTTTATTTTTAGAAAACTATATAAAAATCTGAAAAATACCATAAAATCAATAAAAAAACTTGCTCAAAAATATTTTTGTTTCGAACTTTTTGGGCATTTCTAGTCTTAATAAAAATTGTTAAAGTTTGATTTCCATTATCTTTTTATTCATTTATTATTAGAAAATATAAAAAAATTGCAAATTAAAAACCAAAAAAATATGCCTTGTATTTCATGATTCTCGACTATTTCGTAGGCTTATCTCGTGCTCCTTGTGTTCGACCCTGATCACTATACCAGGTTAAATAAATAGCGGAGACCGCTACATTTGATTTCGCGCTTTGGCTATTTTATTTGGCTTCTTATTTTTCTTGTTGAGCACGGCTCAGGTGATTGAGGTCGCAATGACCTTTGATATTACTTAGCCTCGATCGCCTGAGCGCTCATTAGAATGGCGCCGTTGCCGGGGAGCATGACTTAGTAGTCAGTTTTCAATTTTTCTTTCTTTTTCTATTTACTTTATTTTTGTTCATTTTTTCATCTATCTGTTATAACTATTTTCTAACGTATTTCTGTTTCACTTTATGTGCGAGGGACCGCCCGAGGTGGTTGCGGCTTTTCGTTGTAGGACTTGATGAATACTCATTCATCACTCTTTATTCTTTTATTTTAGCAAATTGTCATGGAAAAATACCATGTAGAAAGCTGTAAATACAATAAGTTACCAATAAGCATGCTTTTATTAAATATTAATAATTAGCATGTATTTGTGCAAAAATAAAAGAATAAAGAATAAAAGAAAAAGAAGGAAATATTTAGAATAAATATTGAGTGACCTAATCCCAAGAGAGGGTCCAATATGGACGTGATCGCCAAATAAAATAAGTAGAGAGAGATAGGGTCATTCAACCTTGTGTATATTCCCTCCTATATGTACATATTTTATTTTCACCAAAATAAAAATAAAAATGTGTTTCTAATCCCTTGTATATATTGCTAAAAATAAAAAAATAGAAATTTAAAATAAAATAAAAATCAAAATAAAATCTCTCTCATCTTGTACATAACACTTGTATATATGTATCATATAACTATTTATTTCACAATTGTAAATAGCCAATAAAAAATAAATTAAAATTAGTTTATACCCTAAATTTTATGTTGAAAATAAAAAAATATAAAATTGGGGTATATATACAAAAATAAGAAAATAAAAATAATAATATAAAATACCTAGGTATTTTATACCTGTATATAATATGTTATACTGTATATACCATAATTTATTTTTTTAAAAAAATAAAAAAAAACACTAAAAACTAGTCTGGAAAATAATACACATTTTTTCTTTTGAACATATTTTAAAATAAAATCATCTTCCATTTTTAATTTATTTTTCAAATATTTTTGACCTTCGAATTTTCTGATTGGTCTAGGAGGGATGTTGACCGTGGTCCCCTCCCGGACCAGTCCTCGCCTAGATCCGGTTTTCGGTCCATTTTTTCCCATTTCTTTCGTCCGGATCCTACTGCCACCTGCCCCGATTTCTTCACCCGCACCTTCGCCTTGGATCCACGATCCTCGCGGATCCCTAGGGAAGGACGAATCTTCCTCGGTTCGCACACGGACTCCGATTCTTCTTCGCCACCTAGGACTTGCTAAAAAATCTTCATTCCTTTCCCTAGAGCCGCAGCTCACGCCGCACACTCTCCTTCTACCCTAGACTTCTTCCCCTTGGTGATAGCTTTCGGTCGGAGCCTTTGGTGGTCGGAGAAGGCCGTTGCAGCCGACGCTCAAGCTACGTGGTCGGAGTTCCACCGCGTCGAGCCTCCCCCGCCTTCCGCAGCGAGGTCGAGGCGAAGACCCAGTCTGACTTCACCCCCTAGAGCTAAGTATTCATATAGGACCTTCAGGTAACCTTTGTTTCGATCCTAGTTCCATTTATCTCGAATCTTTCATCTGCTGCTCTGCCTGCTTCGACCTGGTGGTCGGAGCTTCGTCAGTCACCCTTAGCCGTTCAAATCTATTCCTTCGACCATCACCACCCTTCTTGCGTACCCTGATCACCGGAAGATGGGTTGCACAAGCCTAGATTAGGTCATCAGTTTCCTCCCCCGTTCGTAGGAAACCCCTGATTCCACCCACCGTCGCTTCCCTTTATTTTCAGTCAAATAACATTGACTGGATACTCCTCCGAGTCGGAGATTTATCCTGCAGGTCTTCGTGCACGTGGTTGCGTCCAGGTTTGCATTCATCCAGCCTTGCCGGAGCTCGTCCAGGTCCCAGCACCCTTCCAAGAGATCCGACCGTTGACGACTTCATCTGACCCCGCCACCCGACTCGGAGGGGCCTTACGATTCAACCACCATCTTCCGATCATCCATCGGAATGTCGGATTGCCGCAGGTGCTCCGGTGAACTTCGCCCAGGCGGAGTTCGTCCAGCAGCTCCCTCTGTCGGTGGATCATCACCGTCGCCCAGATTCGTTCCCACTTGTCTAGAGCCTGGCATTGTCAGGCCGTTAGATCTGACATCTAACGGCCTCCACACGTCCACGTTCGCACCCTCTGGATAGATGTTGGATCCGACAGCTATAAGAGCCAGAGCCACACGTCACCAACCAATCAGAGTGTGCCACCTGTTACCCCACGTGACCCGCTCGAGTCGCCTGGGTAATTTGCTCCCTTACCCTTGCATTTATTTCTTTTTAGAATTTAATCTATAAAATAAAAGTTATACTGTGGACAATTTACATTTATGCCCCTATAGTTTTTCATATTTACAGTTTAGTCCTTCCTGTATGGTTGTATGTGCATCGTCACGTGTATAGATGGGATATTTGCCTGTATGGTCACGGATTTAGTGGATGTTATGCTTTGATAATATAGTTTCTTTATTTGCACCAATATCCCTGTGTGTGATGATATTGGATATGTGCTAGAATTAGTGGAGAATTTGTAGAGAGGACCCTATACTTTTCACGCTTGTTATTACTTAGTCCTTGGAAGATATTTTCATTGCATCTAAGTCCATGTGTACTTTGTGCTTTATTTTAGTTTGAATAATTAGCAAACTTTGTCCAAAATTTATAAAATTTTGATACACGGCTCCTGCCATGGTGTAGGAATTTCTATAAATTTTTAGGTTTATTTTATTTCCATTTGCTATTTTTAATAATTCAAAAACCCTAAAAATTGGTATTGTCTCGTTTTAAAAATAAACTAAAAATAATAAAAATCCTTTAAAAATCCAAAAAAAATTACTAATTGTTTATTTTGTTGTGTTTTTGCTTTTGTCCATTTTTTGCTTTATTTGCGTTCATAAAAACCCTAAACATTTAAAAATATTAAAAAACTTAGAAAAATCATTAAAAATTCCTAAAAATTCAAAAAAATGCATTTTCAGTTTCTGTAGTTACCTTTTATTTTATTTTCTCATAAAATTATTGCTCGAATTTTGTAGGCTTTTTAAGCATTTTTAAATAGCCTTTAGATTCTAGCTATACATTACCTTTAATTTTTGCCCTTGTTTTATTTTTACAAAATTAACTAAAAAACAGAAAAATCTAAGAAAAATATCAAAAATACTTGAATATTTATAAAAACCAAAAACATTTCTATTTTAATTTTTTGATCATTTGGTATGTTAAACAATTGTGTGTTTGTGACTTTTTGATTTCTTTAACCCCTTTCTCAATTTAAAAATTACAAAAAAAATTAAAAAATATAAAAATCCATCTTTATATTTTATTTCTATATTTTATTAGATTTTCGACTACTTCGTAGCCTAGGCATACTGTGCTCCTTGTGTTCGACTCTGGTAGCTATAACAGGTAAAATAAAAGAGCGAGACCACTATTTGTGCTTGATTTGTTGATTTTTGTGTTTGGTAGTCTTTGTTTTCTTGATTGAGTCTGATCCGAGAGGTTGAGGTCGCAACAACCATTGATACCTTCTTATCTTAGTTGCTTGGGCCACTCAACAGAATGGCGCCATTGCTGGGAAGCACGGCTTAGTAATCGGCTTTCTTTTTCCGCTTTTATTTTCTTTTATTTGTATTTCTTTTTATCTTTATTTTGTTTTTATATGTTTTATTTGTGTTTTTATTTCCTCTATCTTTATTAGTTTTTATTTTTACATTTATTTTTCTTTTATTTTATTTTATTTTATTATTATAATAACCGTTGTTCTGACACATCTTCTGTTTGCTTTTCTTGTGAGGGCCTAAGGATCGAGGGCATCTTTCTTCGGGAGGCCGACGCACCCGCAGGACTTGGAGGCGGCTCTTTTCTTCATAAAGCCGCACGAGAGCACTAGAGAGGAGAGCAGGAGTATGGGGAGAGTCTAGCTTAGATTTAGCTTAGTTTTATTTCAGCCCATTATTATTGTAATAATACAGGACAGGACAGACTCTCAGACTTGGTGGATTTCCAGTTGTCTGTTTCGCCGAGCATCGGTGTGCTCGGGGGACCTCACCATGATTTTCATCAATTTTTTATCGATGTTATTTTCTTTTGATTCCCGAAGATTTTAGCCTTAGACTTAGGATTTTCTCTTGCTCTGTTACGTAATTCTAAAGGCCCAACCCTAATTACATTAACTGTTCCTATAAATCGAATAATTAGACCTTATTAATTAATTCAATTATAAAAAAGTTAACCTGGTCACTTGAGGAGTCGCATGCCGCTAGAGGCCGTATACAGCGTTGGCAGGATCTGTTGTGGCGGACACCGATCAGTATCAGAGACCGAACTCCGACCCCTCTCGTTGACCTGTTAGCTATTGTGCTTCGCGAGTAGAAATTTCTGCTTAAGGTCGATTTCTTCATGCAAAATATAGATAGGTTTTATTTCTGTTTTTTAATTATGCGCGGATCACTTTGCATGTAGAGTGCTGGATGCAAGGTACGCATTTCTTATTCGGCATGCATCATCGTGTTTAGTCACGCGTCAGCTTTTTCATCTTCTCCCCATGTTTTTGGACTTATAAATAATCAGGAGAACCGAAAACTTCGTTAGGCATTGTTTTATTTGAAAAATACCTAAAATTAAAAACTATAAAATTGGGATTATTTAAGAAAACTTGACCTAAAATACACTTCACCAAAAATGTTTGACTTGAGAGAGCAATCCCCTCTTGTATGATTTTGATGAGCGAGAGAGTGACCCGCACCCTAGGCTAGAGCCACATCTGACCCTTCTTCAGACTGCTGATCTTGAGTTAGTCATTCTCCAGTGAGGATTGCTCCGGTCTCCGGTAAAGCGGGCTGCGATATCCTTAACAGAGCGAGTCGATCGGGTAGCCGGTAAACGGTCCACGACTTGTACTGGCTGGGAAAGATCTAGTTTTGGATCGGGACAATCTCCTGGAGGTGTTGGATTCCCAACAGTTCGCTTAAATGCTCTGAAAGATTGTTTGATCACCTAATAAAATTCACAAGATAAAAGACCGAACCTTCACGGTCATCAGCTCTGAGTGCGTAGGTGAATCGGGGGTTTGCTTGACCAATCTTGTTTGCTTTTTAGATCTCAATCCGCCTTCACTCGCCTGATCAAGATGATGGGTCAGAGGTCCCTTAGGCAGCCGTTGGCTGCACCGCTTTCGAGCACTCCGGCCCACTCATCTAGGTTGGTTCGCGAGAGCCAAGACCCGCTCTTCGAACCCGAGTTTGACTCCACCTTGTTCCCCCTCGACCACCCTTCTACCAATCCTAAGGTACCCGAGCAGAGATAGAAACAACCAGTTGATTTATCGGCACCTGAGCTTGGGTCTTTTGCCTTTGCAGAGATCATGGCCAGGAGCGAGGAGCGCACTGATGGACCCAGTGGAGCAGAGACATGCGTATTGGATCAGGTTGCCATCAACAACACCTTGTTAACCTCCCTTGAGACGATGAAGTGACAGATCCGGGATTAGGGAGCTTTCATGGTGGACATGCGCCGTGAGATGGAGCAGATGCGAGCTGATAGAGAGCGTAGAGCCGGTGGAGGAGGAGATGATCCTGATGCCCGACAGCCTGAGGAGCCCGTACATCTAGTAGCAGCCGCGAGACCGATGAGGGTATTGCACAACCCTGGTGCAACCCTCACCCAGAGATGGATAGTGTTGCCTGCTATTCAGGGAGATTTCAAGCTCCCACCTCAGACGATTCAGCTTCTTCCCCACTTCCACGAACTCCCCATGGAGGAGCCGCACCTTCATCTCCAGGAGTTTGAGATGATCTGTTGTACCGTTCAGGACTGTTTTGTGGACGAGGACACCATCAAGATGATGGCCTTCCCTTTCTCCCTGGTAGACAGAGCAGCCAACTGGCTGAAGCATTTAGGGAGATTTGTCACCACGTGGGAACAACTCTGGAACGAGTACCTCAACAAGTATTATCCACTCGGTCGGACTAATGCAGTTAGGGCCCTGATCAGTAATTTCTCCATGCTCCCCAATGAGCAGTTTCACGAGGCATGAGATCGCTTCAGGGAGCTCATAGACCAGTGTCCCCACCATGATATCTCAAAGCCCAATCTTGTCCAGAGTTTCTTCTGCTGGTTGACACCAGAGTTGCAGGGGCTTGTTAATGCATCCTGTGGAGGGTCTTACTTTGCCAAGGATGAGGATCAGGTCTGGGCCATCTATGAGGAGATGGCCGAGAACTATATTGTGATGTCCCAGATCCGACTCTATACTCAGGGGAAGCCCACACAGCAGGTTGTGTCCTATCAGAGGATAGCACGGGTAGATGCTGGTCCATCCACTTCATCAGCAGTTGCAGCACAGGCAGAGTCGACGACTGCTGATATGGGGATTATCAACGAGAAGTTGGACCGGATAGAGTTGATTGAGAAGAAGCAGTACCAGGGCATGACGCAGATTGATCAGATGGCACAACAGCTGAGTGACCTGAAGACCTAGATCATGTGTCTCCATGAGGCACGGACGGCTTCTCAGCCCCGTCCAGGTCACGGGCAGATACTGGTAGCAACAGCTCGACCCAGCCCTCCATCCACTACCGATAGGTTCACCATGTTCAGGCGGAGCCGTTTCAGCAGCAGCAGCAGCACGTTCACCCACCACTATCTCAGGACAGTCAGATAGTGGTGTATTAGTCAGACCAGCCCCAGGAAGTACTCCCACACCCACCTACGAGCAGGAGCCGTTCATGGACGTCAACGAGATTTGGTATGACCGACCTCAGCCTGGAATCTGACGAGACCATCCCGGATTCTGTTGGTCGACCGGAGGTACCAGTTCCCAGCAACAACCTCCAATTCAAGGTGGCCAGTACGGCCAGCAGCGAGAGCAGCACCAGCATCCCCAGTTCCCACAACAGCAGCAGCCACATCCATATCCCCATTACCAGCAGCATGGTCCTCGTCCCTATCAGCAGGGACAATCTTGGAGGCAACAGCAACAGCCCAGCAGTATCACTCTCAGCCCCAGTATCCCTCTCACGCTCAGCAACAACCACCTCATTTTGAGAGAGGCCACCCATCGGGTTCTCATGGGCCAGCCTATGAGAACCCCAGCTTAGATGATCCCGCCCGCCTCGTCTCCGAGTTGCAGGCTACCTTCCGACGGGAGATGGATGAGTTTCGACAGGAGATGAGAGAGATAGTCAAAGGAAAGGCTGCCATCCCTGCCCAGATTGAGCCGAACCCGAACAACCTCAAGAGGAAGTCTGAGTAGGTAGAGTTTACAGAGATTACCACTCCTAGTGATTCACTTGGTGATAGCATACACTTTTGATGCTGACTTTGTTACACTTAGGAGCGATAGGATGCTAGCTGGCGATGCCTCATCTGAGCGGCGACCCCATGCAGCTTCAGGAGCGTCAGACAAGGAGGAGAGCGGTGCTAATGCCGCTCGTGATGATGATGATGACGGTGGTGCTAACGCCACTAAGGATGTTGATTCAATTGACGGTATTGAGGCTGTTATTTCACCAGACGCAGGAGGTGGTACTGATGCCACCAGAGTTGCTGAGCCAGAGCGCGGTGCTCATGCCGCGATTCCAAATTTCGAGGGTGGTATTGATGCCACCATTTCCTTTATTGTTGCTTTTCCTTCAGTTCATGTATCTCATGACTATTCTGTGAATACAGGAAAGGGTTCTTCATTTGCGAGTCCATCTGTGATTATTGGAGATATATATGGATTCTACATTGCCACATTAGCAAGGACCCGATCCTAGCCATCCATCTGAGGAGGACCCAGCCATCTCCTTTCCCCAAGCACTCTGCTTGTCTAAGGGGCCCAAAAAAGAAAACCCAGAAAAATCCCATCAGTTAGAGTTCAGCTAGCAGATGATGGACAGATTTCATCTCTACAGGAGGCCTTGGAGCACATCCCCCTCTTCCAGAGGAACCTTAGAGAGAGGACCACCATTCGCAGGAAGAGGAGGAACCACCTGTCAAAGATCCATGTGCTCACTCGCACCACCTACTTCGCCATCAAGTATCGTCTGCCAACCAAGAGGCCAGATGCAGGAGCTCCTTATGTCAGATGTCATATTCATGAGCAGAGGTTCGATCGTACTCTATTAGATAGCGGTTCTTCCATCAACCTACTTCCAGCAGCCTTACTCGATCGAATCGATTTTGGCCCTCACTGACAGAGCAGGACGATCCTTCAGTTTGCTGATTGATCTGTCAAGAGGATGAAGGGGTTGCTGAAGGATGTTGTTGTCACAATTCAGGGTCTGAAATTCCCTATGGACTTCGTTGTGTTTGACATGGAGATCCCTGAGTCTGTGACCGATACCCCCATCATTTTAGGATGCCCGTTCTTGGCTACATCCAAGGCTGTGTCCGATCATGATAGAGGGAAGGTATAATTTCGCATCGAGGGCGAGAGTATACAAATAGAGACGATTGATGAGACCAGAGCGTGAGATTCAACTTGCTTAGAGCCGCTCAACGATTCAGAGCAGATAACAGAGGCAGAGCGAGACATCCACCAGAACTGTGATTTTGTGATTACAGATGATGAGGCAGTTTGGTCAGACCCAGTTTCACGAGCCATCCTCTCACCTTCAGAGTCCGCTAATGCATATATGCCAGTAGAGAAGAGCTTGGAGAGCACATTTCTGGTATAGGATACAGTTGAGGCAGCAGACCACGTTCCTGATAGCGAGGCAGTTGATTTTTCTCTTGATACATATTCAGATCCCTCGGAGTCAGATATTGATTGGGCCGAGTTTGATGATACGATTTCATGCCTGACTTCTACAAAGCCAGTAGCTAGGGTGGAGACTGATTCCAGACCGAGCATAGACACACCAACAGAGCAGTCTTCACCAGATTTTCAGCGAGAGTTCTCCCATGAAGATTTGGTCACATTCACTCAGATATTTCAAAGGCCAGATTTGCCAGCACCCAGTTGTCCAGAGTTGAAGCCCTTGCCGTTATCGCTAAAGTATAGGTTCCTTGCGGGTGAGCATGAGACGTACCCAGACATTATCTCAGCAGATTTGACTAGAGAACAAGAATCTCGTTTGATGAAGGTTCTTGAAAAGAACCGCAAGGCAATAGGATGGAGCGTAGCTGATCTCCAGGGGATAAGTCCGGCCCTGTGCTCCCGCCATATCTATCTCTAAGATGACGCCAAGTCGTCGCATGAGTTCCAGTGACGACTGAATCCGAATCTTCGATAGGTTGTCATGAAGGAGATTTTTAAATGGTGGAGCACAGATGTTATCTACCCCATCTCCGACTCCAAGTGGGTTAGTCCATTACATGTGGTGCCCAAGAAGACGGGCATCACTACAGTCGTGATTGAGTCCTGGAGAGGAGATCACTACCCGGGTACCCACTTCTTAGAGGGTCTGTGTGGACTACAGACAATTGAACCAGGCCACCAAGAAGGATCATTTCCCGCTACCTTTTATTGATCAGATTATAGAGAGGCTAGCCCGGAAGAGTCATTACTGCTTTTTGGATGGGTACTCCAGATACAATCAGGTGGCCATTTCGCCTGATGACCAAGACAAGATCACATTCACCTGTCCCTTTGGATATATGCTTTCAGACAGATGCCCTTTAGTCTATGTAACGCCCCGGCGACATTCCAAAGGTGCATGTTGTCCATCTTTTCAGACATGGTGGATGAGTGCTTGGAGGTCTTCATGGACGACTTTTCGGTGTATGGCGATGGGTTTGATGCTTGTCTTGACTTCCTAGACCGCGTCCTTCAGCGATGCATTGAGGTCCATCTTGTGCTATCTTGGGAGAAGAGTCACTTCATGGTGACTCAAGGGACGGTGCTTGGCCATATCATCTCCAGTAGGGGCATGGCGGTTGATCCGGCCAAGGTGGATATCATTAGGAAACTCCGTCCACCATCCAACTTGCGATAGTTACGGTCTTTTCTGGGGCACGTCGGTTTCTACCGATGATTCATTCATGATTTCAGCAGGATTGCCCGACCGTTGATTGATTTGCTGACGAAAGACACTGAGTTCATTGTGGATGATAAGTGTCTAGCGTCATTTGAGACTCTCAAGAGTCTGGTTGTTGAGGCTCCTGTCCTCCAGCCGGGTGATTGGTCTCTCCCATTCGAGATCATGGCGGATGCCTCCGATTTTGCTGTAGGGGCCATGCTGGGACAGAGGAGGGATGGAGCACCATTTGCCATACACCGCGCTAGCCGTACATTGGATACCGCTCAGCGGAACTACAATATGTCACTGAGAAGGAGATGCTAGCCGTAGTCTTAACCCTAGATAAGTTCAGATCATACATCATTGGATCTAAGGTGACCATATTTACTGATCATACCACCATCAGGTACCTTATGGCAAAGAAGGATGCCAAAGCTAGATTGACCAGATGGATCCTTCTACTCCAGGAGTTTGATATAGAGATTAAGGATAAGCCTGTAGTCAAGAATGTGGTGGAGGATCATCTCTCCCGATTAGAGCATCTTGAGGTTTCTGAGTAGATTGACCCTATCTCTGAGACCTTCCCAGATGAGGCTATCCTTGCAATCGCCTCTCTCCCATGGTATGCCGACATTGTGAACTATTTTGTTGCCAAGAAAGTTCCATAAGGTTGGCCCAGGCAGCGACTTGAGACCTTCCTCGCGAAGGCCAAGTTCTACCATTGGGAGGATCATGTCCTTTATCATGAAGGAGGAGATAGCGTCTAGCGTCGGTGCATTCCTTAGGAGGAGCACCATAGCGTCCTCACTTACTGCCACAAGATTGAGGCAAGAGGACATCACTATAGGAGAAGAACGGCGCAGAAAGTGCTCCAATCCAGCCTATGGTGGCCTACCCTCTTCAAGGATTCTGATGAGTTCGTGAAGAGGTGTACTGACTGTCAGAGGATGGGCACTTGTGGACATCGTGATATGATGCCGTAGCCCATTCATTTCTGTGAGATTTTTGATGCACGGGGCATTGATTTCATGGGTCCATTCCCTAAGAGTCAGGGATTTGAGTACATTCTATTGGTTGTTGATTATGTGAGTCGTTGGGTTTAGGCCATCCCCGCCCGAACCACAGATGCTAGGACTGTATGCCGATTTTTGAGGAAGAATACCATTTCACGGTTCAGGGTGCTTAGAGTATTGATATCTAACGGGGGGTCTCATTTCGTCAACGACAAGGTAAAGGCCCTTACTAGCGAGTTCAGCATTGACCATCGAGTAGCTACACCGTATCATCCTCAGACCAATGGTCTTGTTGAAGTGTCGAATAAGGAGATCAAGACTATTTTACAGAAGATCGTCTGCCTTGACCGAAAGGATTGGTCACAGCTTTTGGACTCGATCTTGTGGGCATATCGGATGTCCTTCAAGACTCCTTTGGGTACATCTCACTTTCGCCTCGTTTGTGGCAAGCCCTTCTATTTACTGTTGAGCTGAGACATAGGTCACATTGGGCAGTCACAGATATACTTTTGGATCCAGTGAGTGTAGGAGACCAGAGGAGGGTAGAGTTGGCAGCCCTGGAGGAGCTTAGAGATGCAGTCTTTTCGAGCAGCCTACAGTATAAGGAGAGAGTGAAGGAGTGGCATGATTTTCATATCAACCACAAGCAGTTTGAGCCAGGACAGAGAGTATGGTTGTTTGATGCCAGGCTTAGATTATTTCCAGGGAAGTTGCAGAGCAAATGGAAGGGACCATACCTGGTCCAAAAGGTACATGACAATGGAAGCATCGACATATCTGAGGTGTCATGTGAGTCTACCTTTCGTGTTAACGGGCAGCGGCTCAAACGATATCTAGATCATGAACCGCTGGTCGTTGACGTCGCCCCTATTCACTTTGCAAGAGATGTGGTCTCTTGACTCACATCTATTGCATCTCACGCATGATTAGCACTGTCTTCCGACTTGTATAGATCCAGATGTCCATATCACACCATTCTCGAGTCCAACACCCCATTTGCATCTTTGATTATGCTATCCTTAGGGTGTACTTTACCCTAAGTATAGGGGGGATGTGCGACTTTTGATTTCCTTTTGATTCTTTTCTATCTCCGTTTTGCTGCCTGTACTTAGGGATATTTTACCCTAAGTATAGGGGAGGTAGACCTTGTACATTCTCCTACTCGAATTTCCCTTTGTATACAGCCTACTATACTTAGGATTATTTGATCCTACGTATAGGGGGAAACCCTGAGATCCTTTTCCATTCTATTCTTTCATTCGTCTTTGTAGTATAGTTTTCCTTTTCACTTCTCTATACTAAGCATGGGTTATGTCTTCTTCATCGCTCTTGATTCACTCTAAGGACATAGTTCGAGCTAAGTATAGGGGGGTGTCGTATATATTTCAAATACACTTTAGCCATAACTCGTACTTTGTGTGAGTGTGTTAATTAATAAAAATGTCTAAAATCCTAAAAACCCCATAAAAATTTAAAATTTTTCATGTACATAAAGTTCTTTGTTGCACATACATAGCTACTTACAAAATTTTTTTTGTAAAAATGTTTGTAAAAATGTTTTGTGCAAAGAGCTTGTAAATATTTTGATATCAAAATTATGTATATAGTAAAAATTTTTTGTAAAACGTTTGAAAAACAAAAAGTTTGCAAAAACCCTTTTGTAAATATGTGTAAATATTTTGCAAAACTTCTGCATTCATGCATACATCCATGTTTTCAAACATTTTCAAAAATTTTGCATATTTTCAAAAATTTTGCAAAAATTGCATTTTTTTTAAATATATGTATAGTTTTTTTGAATCATAGTTGACATTTAAACTAGCCTTGAATTAAATTGAAAAATGGAGCTTGGTTAAAATCTTAATCCACCTAATTTTAAGAGGAACCTTATAGGGCTTAGGGTTGAGACTTTTCAGGTCCATGGTGACTTAATTCTTTAAGTCCACTAGGCTATGATCATTTATCATCTTGATAAGCCTAAGTAGAATATTTAACAACACACACATGACTCTTACAGACAATGGCTTTACTTGCACCGGCACTTTACACCTAGCTCTCTACGGATGAGGTGGTGAGGAGGAAGTCTTCTTTGACTTGGGGTAGCATATGAGGGTAGTACTTCTAGGCGGAACCTCTCTTCTTCTTTTAGTGATGGCATTTGTGTCTCAACTTGGTCTGGTAGCAGTGAGGTCTAAAGACAGGAGTTGTGGGTTGCAATAAAGCTTCAAAAGAGGGATAGTCTACTAGCTCAAGAGGAAAAACTCCTTATGTATATATGTTGCACCATGTAGATATGTTGTATGTATGCACATCAAAAAAATATATATGTGCAAAAAGAAAAACTCCAAAAAAGTGGTGGGTCTGATAGAAAATGAAATACCCACCGGAGTGTATATAGTCAAATAAAGCAAAGCTTATGTTACCCATGCACATCTCATGAAGCTTGTAGCAGGGAGACTTAGCTACACTGGTTAGGCTCCTTAGGATACATGGCTACACTGGCCATGGTCCATTCTCTTCTTCCTCCTCTTCTTGAACCAATTGAACTTGAACTTAGAAGGGAATACCTCGCTCCTCAAGGAAAGAGTTGTCAGACTAGGGTATTAGAGTTACCTTGTTTAGGGAGGTTGTCACTTTGCCATTTCTGAGGTTGGTAGCTACATATCACTTACACCGTACAAAAAAAGATTCATGGTCATCAGAGTTTGTGTATGTAGACTTGTTCTAATCTGGATTGTTGAGGAGTCTTGACTATAGATTAGTGGAACTTAGAGGTTGTTGTGTTTTAAACCTAAGTCCAAATAAGGTTCCAACAAATTAATAATCCAAAGATCTGACTGAGCTCCATACTTCAATTTAATGAAGACAAGTCTAATAATCAACCTTGATCCATCTTCATCTTCTTTTTCTTTTTCTTTCTCTTTTTACTTCTTTTTCAAATAAGTGTTTGCTAAGGGACTAACAAAAGTAAAGTATAGGGGGTGATGAATACTCATTCATCACTCTTTATTCTTTTATTTTAGCTAATTATCTTGGAAAAATACCATGTAGATAGCTGTAAATACAATAAGTTACCAATAAGCATGCTTTTGTTAAATATTAATAATTAGTATGTATTTGTGCAAAAATAAAAGAATAAAGAATAAAAGAAAAAGAAGGAAATATTTAGAATAAATATTGAGTGACCTAATCCCAAGAGAGGGTCCAATATGGACCTGATCATCAAATAAAACAAGTAGAGAGAGATAGGGCCATTCAACCTTGTGTATATTCCCTCCTATATGTACATATTTTATTTTCACAAAAATAACAAAAAAATGTGTTTTTAATCCCTTGTATATATTCCTAAAAATAAAACAAAAATTAGAAAAATAAATTAAAATTAAAATTAAAATTAAATCTCTCTCACCTTGTACATAACACATGTATATATGTATCATATATTTATTTATTTCACACTTGTAAATAGCCAATAAAAATTAAATAAAAATTATTTTAAAGCCTAAATTTTATGTTGAAAATAAATAAAATATAAAATTATGGTATTTGTACAAAAAGTAAGAAAATAAAAATAATAATATAAAATACCTAGGCATTTTATACCGGTATATAATATAGTATATTGTATATACCATAATTTATTTTTCATAAAAATAAATAAAAATCACTAAAAAATAGTTTGAAAAATAATACACCTTTTTTATTTTGAACATATTTTAAAATAAAATCAGCTTCTATTTTTTATTTATTTTTCAAATATTTTTGACCTTCGAATTTTCTGATTGGTCCAGGAGGGATGATGACCCCAGTCAACTCCCCCTCCCAGACCAGTCCTCGCCCGGATCCCGTTTTCGGTCCATTTTTTCCCATTTCTTTCGTCTAGGATCCTACTGCCTCCTGCCCTGATTTCTTCGCCCGCACCTTCCCCTTGGATCCACGATCCTCGCGGATCCTTAGAGAAAGACAGATCTTCCTCGGTTCACGTGCGGACTCCGATTCTTCTTCGCGACATGGGACTTGCTATAAAATCTTCATTCCTTTCCCTAGAGCAGCAGCTCGTGCCATACACTCTCCTTCTACCCTAGACTTCTTCCCTTTGGTGATAGCTTTCGGCCGGAGCCTTTGGTGGTCGGAGAAGGCCGCTAAAGCCGACGCTCAAGCTTCGTGACCGGAGTTCCGCCGCGTCGAGCCTCCCTCGCCTTCCGCAGCGAAGTCGAGGCGAAGACCCAGTCCGACTTCACCCCCTGGAGCTAAGGATTCAGATAGGACCTTCAGGTAACCTTCGTTTCGATCCTAGTTCCATTTATCTCGAATCTTTCATCAGCCGCTCCGCCAGCTCCGACCCAGTGGTTGAAGCTTCGTCAGTCACCCTTAGACATTCAAATCAACTCCTCCAACCATCGTCACCCTTCTTGCGTACCCTGATCACCAGAAGCTGGGATACACAAGCCTAGATTAGGTCATCAGTTTCCTCCCCCGTTCGCCGGAAACCCCCGATTCCACCCACCATCGCTTCCCTTTATTTTCAGTCAAATAACATTGACCGGAGTACTCCTTCGAGTCAGAGCTTTATCCCGCAGGTCTTCCATGTGTGGTTACGTCTCGGTTCGCCTTCATCCACCCTCGTCAGAGCTCGTCCAGGTCCCAGCACCCTTCTAGTAGATCCGACCGTTGACAGCTTCATCCGACCCCGCCACCCGACTCGGAGGGGCCTTGCGATTCGACCACTATCATCCGATCATCCATCGGAGTGCCGGATTGCCGCCAGTGCTACGGTGAACTTCGCCCTAGCAGATTTCGTCCAGCAGCTCCCTCTATCGTTGGATCATCGCCGTCTCCCAGATTCGATCCCAATTGTCTAGAGCCTGGCATTGTCAGGCCGTTAGATCTGACATCTAACGGCCTCCGTACGCCCGCGTTCGCACCCTCTGGACAGTCGTTGGATTCGACAACTGTCAATGCCAGAGCCATACGTCACCAGCCAGTCAAAGCACGCCACCTGTCACCCCAGGTGACCCGCACGAACAGCCTGGGTAATTTGCCCCCTTACCCTTACGTTTATTTCTTTTTAGAATTTAATATGTAAAATAAAAGTTACAATGTGGACTATTTGCATCTGCACCCCTTTAGTTTTTCATATTTACAGTTTAGTCCTTCATGTATGTTGCATGTACATCGCCACGTGTATAGATGGGATATTTGCATGTATGGTCCTGGATTTAGTGGATGTTATGCTTTGATGATATAATTTCTTTATTTGCACTTATATCCCTGTGTGTGCTGATGTTGGACATGTGTTAGAATTAGTGGAGAATTTGCAGAGAGCACCCTATACTTTTCACGCTTGTTATTACTTAGTCTCTGGAAGATATTTTCATTGCATCTAAGTCCCTCTGTAGTGTGTGCTTTATTTTAGTTTGAATAATTAGCAAACTGTTTCCAAAATTTATGAAATTTCGAAACATGGCTCCTACCATGATATAGGAATTTGTATAAATTTTTGGGTTTATTTTGTTTCCATTTACTATTTTTAATAATTCAAAAACCCTAAAAAATGGTATTGTCTGATTTTGAAAATCAACTAAAAATATTAGAAATCCTTTAAAAATCCAAAAAAAATAGCGATTGTTTGTTTTGTTGTGTTTTCACTTTTATTCAATTTTTGTTGTATTTGCATTACTAAAAGTTCTAAAAATTTTAAAACATTAAAAAACTTAGAAAAATCATTAAAATTCCTAAAAATTCAAAAAAATACATTTTCAGTTTCCATAGTTACCTTTTTATTTTTAGTTTCTCATAAAATTGTTGTTCGAATTTTGTAGGCTTTTAAGCATTTTTAAATAGCCTTTAGATTCTAGCTGCACATTGCCTTTAATTTTTGCCATTGTTTCATTTTGAAAAAAATAACTAAAAATCAGAAAAAATCCAAGAAAAAATACCAAAAATGTTTGAATATTTATAAAAAGAAAAACATTTCTTTTTTAATTTTCTGAGCATTTTTTGTGTGTTAAATAATTGTGTGTTTGTGACTTTTTGATTTCTTTAACCCCTTTTCTCAATTTAAAAATTACAAAAAATTTTGAAAAATATAAAAATCCACCTTTTTATTTTATTTCTTTATTTTATTGGATTTCGACTACTTCGTAGACTAGGCTACTGTGCTCCATGTGTTCGACCCTGGTAGCTATACCGGGTAAAATAAAATAGCGAGACCGCTATTTTGTGCTTGATTTGTTGATTTTTGTGTTTGGCGGTCTTTGTTTTCTTGATTAAGTCTGATCCGAGAGGTTGAGGTCGCAACGACCATTGATACCTTCTTACCTTAGTCGCTCGGGCAGCTCAACAGGACCCGCGCCCGTAGAGGAGCAAGAGGACATGAGGAGCTCAGTTATATAGGATAGAGTAGTTAGTTTCTTTTCAGCCATTTTATTATTATTATTATTATTATTATTATTGCAATAATACATGACCTTGGACACTTTGGACTTGGCTTTTATCGGGATCTGTTTCGCCGAGCACCGGAGTGCTCAAGGGACCTCACCGCGATTTTCATCGGTTTTAGTTTTCTCGCCATTTTCTTTTATTTTGATTCTCGAAGAATTTGGCCCTTAGATTTAATAATTTCATTGATTGTGACGTAATTGATTAAGGCCTAATCCCTAACTATTTGCTTGCACCTATTGTTCGTAATTGGACCTAATTAATAAAATTAATAAAATGTTAACTTGGTCGCTTGAGAAGTCACGTGCCGCTAGAGGTCGTATACAATGTGTGCTGGATCCGTTGTGGCGGACACTGATTGACATCAGAGATCAGACTCCGATCTTTCTCTTTGACCAGTTGATTACAGTTTTTCGCAATTAGAAATTGCTCATCTGAGGTTGTTTTCTTCTTGCATCATTTAGGTTAGATTTATTTCTGTCTTTTAATTTATGCATGGATCACCCTGCATGTAGAGTTATGGCTATAGGTACGCATCTCTTACTTTGCATGCATAATCGTGTTCAATCGCGCATCAGTTTTTTCGACTTCTCCCCCCATTTTTGGATCTTAAATAATAAGGAGATCGAAAAATTCATTAGGTGTTTCTTTTCTTATTGAAAAATACATAAAAAAGTGATAATCATAAAATTGGGACTGCTAAACAAACTTGACCCTAAAAGACACTCGACATAAAAATATGTCTTGGGAGAGCAATCCCCTCATTGTTTGGTTTGCTTGCACGAGAGAGTGACCCGCACACTATGCTAGAGCCATACCTGAACTCTCATCAGACTGCTAGTCTTGGGGTTAGTCGTTTTCTAGTGAGGATCGTTCCGGTCTCCGGTAAAGCAGGCCACGATATCCTTAAAAGAGCGAGTTGATTGGGTAGACGGTAAACACTCCGCAACTTGTACTGGCTAGGAAAGATCTAACTTTGGGATTGGACCAGTCTCCTGAGAGCATCGGGTTCCTACCAGCTCGCTTAATCGCCCTGCTAGACTGAATTTTCACCTAAATAAAAAAGACAAGATAAAAGACTGAACCTTTACAATCATCAGCTCTCAGTATTGAGTAGCTGAATTGGGGGTTTGACTATTGATCTTGTTTGTTTTTAGGTCCCATCTGCACTTATGTCTCCTTTCTTATCTTAATTCCATCTCTCTTTATCCCTCCATTCATTCTCTTTCTCCTTTTCTATCCATGGATGATGGGTCGTCCATCTTTTTCGCCGGATCTCACGGCTTCTTCATCTTATTCCCATCATTCTCGTCCATTATCATGGGAAGTCAGAACTCCGAGCAACCTTCCATCTTCTCCTTCTCTATCCCCTCTTTCTGTTGGGAATGATGTGCTTGACGCCCGCAAAAATCAGACTGACCAGATGCGAGACCCGGGCGATCTCATTGCTGGGATGAGAGTGCATTCCTTAGGCAATCACATAGAGCGGATGCAAGTTTCAGATACCTCCTATGCTAGGATGATGGCTGAGCATACCGATCAGGAAGCGTGGTCAGCTTCTACATTGTGTCCCTTCATTCTGGATTTGGAGTTCATTCCGAGACTACTAAAGTTTTCAGGGGAATGCACGAGGAGCCATACCTTCATCTATCGGAGTTTGAGGAGTTTTGTGTGACCCATGTATACTCAGATATCAATTCTGAGGAGTTGATGATGAAGACCTTCCCATTTTCACTCCAGGGTAGATCCATGAGATGGCATAGATGGTTGGGAAGGAAGTTTGCTACGTGGGGAGGCTTACACTTAGAGTTCCTACAGAGGTTTTACCACCAACGTAGAGCAGACCTGATGCGGTCTTTCATCACGGATTTTTCAGTAGACCCCCAGGAGCTATTACATAATATGTGGTTGAGGTTTCTTTACCTCTTGAGGAGATTTCTAGATCATGGACTTTCGACGACTGACCTTGTTGAGATCTCCATGAGGGGGATGACCGCTAAGCATATTACACTAGTAGTTACCTCGTGTGGTGGTTCACACCACAGTTCCGACATTGATTTACTTGCGACCATCTCGAGAGCACTTTCAGACATCCCATCTTCATGAAATGCATTAGTCGGAACATCACACGAGGGTGATGCGGTACCAGTGGGGTGTGCTACACTTCATGAGGACACAACTACGACACACCAGATTGAGGACATGGATTCTACTGCAGTACATACGATGGATGAGATGACTGCCACCATGGGTTTTCAGACACAGAGATTGATCAAGTTCTCGTTAGTCTTACAGCCAGAGTTCGAGTCAGTACCATACTTTCAGTTCATGATTCTTGGATATCAGATCTTCTGATATTCCAAGATATGGAGGAGCCCACGATGTTTCAGATGTCAGTCCAACCATTTCAGTTTCCATTGCCCACTCATTCAGCTTCTACTCTGCAGAGATACTTCTCTGACTCAGATGGACATCCTGATCCAGCCCAGCAACTAGAGCTCGATGAGTGACACCACCTTAAGATGCCAAATATAGATAGTCCCGTAGTTGAGCCTTGTGTCCTCCAGTTCAATGAGATTGATACATTCTTTGAGGATCAGATGTTAGCCAGCATTGCCACAACTCGAGGATCAGTTTCAGACACTTTTACAGTATGTTGACTAGTAGCCTATCTTGTATCTAGATTATTCAGAGGTCACTTTCAGCCGATGAGACATTTATGTGCAATGTATGGGTGCTTGATAGTAGCACAGAGTTCCGGTTTGATTCAGATCTCCCTTTCCTTACTGATGATTTAGCATTACTCCCCGAGGGTTATCCGCGGGAGGATGCCACATATGATGCGTACTTGGTTTCACTTTTTGAGAGTGTATCCGATCTGTCAGATCACGAGACCGACTCTTCTGATACTTCTGCTTTCTATCACCTCAATGACCCTCGCGAGGATGAGCCGATCTTTGAGATATTCGATGATGTTGCTAATATCTCTCTATTATATGCATCAGATATTATCTCTCTTAGTGAGTCTCCTGATCTTAATCTTCCGTACCTTTTTGAGACGGTGGTTAACGTGGAGAATTCCATGACTGATCCTTCCTTCTCCACATTCGACTTCTTCGACTCTACCCTTTCACTCCATTCACATCTTGAGCCGATGCATTCTGTTGTGCTACCGGAGCCCTATTTCATCTTCCCATATTTTTACCTGGTAGCAGACACCCACCTGATTGTTTACTTGGGTGTCATAATTTACACTGTTGACCTTGTCGTTGTTCTTCTACTAAGACTACGACGACAGTACGACATTCGCCATATAGATGCTGTCCTAAACCTTGATACTGCATTGTCCTAACCTTTGCGTCCAGCTAGTGGGGTAAAATCTAGCGCTTGTTGAGAGACACCTCAACATTGTCAACTTTGTATATACGTGTTCTGACTTGATTTGTTCCTTGTTTCTTCCATTTTTGTTTTACACCCCATGTCTCGTTTAGGATTATTTTTGATATACGTAGGATGTACTTTATCCTAAGTATGGGGGGGGTGTAAATATCGAGTTGATCATCCTCGTTCTGTTTCATTACTCATGTCGTTGCCTATACTTAAGGATCCTTCACCTTAAGTATAGGGGGAGTAATGTCGTTCCTTTCCTCTTGTATATAATTGTCTTCATTTTAGTTATCCCTCCCTTGTCCTCCACACTGTTCATATTTCTTTCTATACTTAGGGATCTTTTACCCTATGTATAGGGGGGGACAAGATGAGTTATTGCTAAACTCTGTACATCCTTTCACTAGGCTTTCCCTTTATGTATAGTATGATATACTTAGGATTACTTGATCCTAAGTATAGGGGGAACCACCGAGCCATCTTCATTCTATTATTTGATTCGTCGTTGTAGTATAGCCTTTCTTTTCACATCCCTATACTAAGCACGAGTTATGTCTTCTTCTTCATCGCTCTTTGTTCACTCTAAGGACATCGTTCGGACTAAGTATAGGGGGCGTCATATATATTACATATATACTTTAGCCATAACTTGTACTTTGTGTGAGTGTATTATTAAATAAAATGGCTAAAAATCAATTATTAAACATTGTAAAAATTTTAAAATTTTTCTTACACATAAAATTCTTTCTTGCACAAACATAGCTATTTTTAAAAAACTATTTTTATACAAATGTTTGTAAAAATGTTTTGTTTGTAAAAAGTTTGTAAATATTGTGGTATCAGAACTATGTATATAGTACAAATTTTTTGTAAAATGTTTGAAAAATAAAAGTTTGCAAAAAACTATTGTGTAAATATTTGTTAATAGTTTGCAAAACTTCTGCATCCATGCATACATTCAAACATTTTTCAAAAATTTTGCACATTTTCAAACTTTTGCATGAAAAGATTTTTGTATATATTTGTATATTCTTCTGAATCATAGTCGACATTTAAACTATCCTGGAATTATATTAGAAAATAGAGCTTGTTTAAGACCTTAATCCACCTAATTCTAAGAGGAACCTTATAGGATTTAGGATTGAGACTCTTCAGGTCCATTGGTAACTTAATTCTTTGAGTCCACTAGGCTATGATCACACGTCATCTTGATGAGCCTAAGTAGAATATTTAACAATGCACACATGACTCTTACAGACAATGGATTTACTTACACCAGCACCTTACACGTAGCTCTCTACGGATGAGGTGGTGAGGAGGCAGTTTCCTTTGGCTTCGGGTAGCATACGAGGGTAGTACTTCTAGGCGGATCCTCTCATCTTTTATTAGGGAAGGAAGTGTGCCTCAACTTGGTTTGGCGGTGATGAGGTCTATAGACAAGAGTTGTGGGTTGCAATAATGCTTGAAAAGAGGGATAGTCTACTAGCTCAAGAGGAAAAAGTCCTTATGTATATATGTTGCACCATGTAGATACGTTGTACATATGAACATCAAAAAAAGTGCAAAAGAAAGAAAAACTCCAAAAAAGTGGCGAGTCTGATAGAAATTGAAATACCCGTCATAGTGTATATAGTCAAATAAAGCAAAGCTTATGTTACCCATTCTCATCTCATGAAGCTTGCAGCAGGGAGACTTAGCTACACTGGTTAGGCTCCTAGGGATACATGGCTATACTGACCACAATCCATTCTCTTCTTTCCTCTCTTCTTGAGTCGGTTGAACTTGAACTTAGAAGGGAATACCCTGCTCCTCGAGGAAAGATCTGCCAGACTAGGGCATTAGAGTTAGCTTGTTGAGGGAGGCTGTTACTTTGCCGTTTTTGAGGTGAGGAGTTACATATCACTTACACAGTACAAGAAAAGATTCATGGTCATTAAAGTTTGTGTATGTAGACTTGTTCAGATCTAGATTATTGAGGAGTCTTGACCATAGATTGGTGGAACTTAGAGGTTGTTGAGTCTTAAACCTAGGTCCAAATAAGGTTTCGACAAATTATCAATCCAAAGGTCTGACTGAGCTCCATACTCCAATTTAATGAAGACAAGTTTAATAATCAACCTTGATTCTTTTTCTTTTTCTTTTTCTTTTCTTACTCTTTTTCACTTCTTTTTCAAACAAGTGTTTGCTAAGGGACTAGCAAAGGTAAAGTATAGGGGGGTGATGAATCCCTCATCATATTTCTTTATTCTTTTATTTTAGCTATTTATCTTGGCAAAGCATCATGTAAATATATGTAAATACAATAAGATAGCATTATGCATGCATTTGTTAATACTACATAATTAGCATGTATTTGTGCAAAAATAAAAGAATAAAGAAAAATAAAAAGGAAGGAGGTATTTAGAATAAATACAGAGTGACCCGAACCCCAAGAGAAGGTCAAGCATTGGCCTGATCGCCAAATAAAACAAGTAGATAGAGATAGGGCCTACTCTATGTTATACATATTATTTGTGTAATTAAATAAGTATTTTTGACAAAATAAAAAAATTCTTTTTACCTCCTTGTATATAGTCATAATAATAAAACAAAAATCAGAAAAATAAAATAAAATAAAAATAAAAATTCTCTCTCCCTTGTTCAAAATACATGTATATATACTTCATTACCTATTTATTATATACCTATAAGTAAATAATAAAAATAAAATAAAAATTATTTTATACTCCAAAAAATATGTTATAAATAAATAAAATATAAAATTGGGGTATTCTTGTAAAAATAAAAATATAAAAATAATTGTACAAAATACATAGGTAAATTATACATGTATATAATACACTATAATGTACAAAGATTAATTTATTTTTCAGAAAAATAAATAAAACTCACAGAAAAAATAGTTATGAAAAATAACAAATATTTTTAATTTTATACATTTTTTATTTAAAATCATTTATTATTTTTTATTGAATATGTAAATATTTTGTACATTTGAATATTCTGATTGGTCCACGTCATTTTATTAACCCAGGTCAACGCCCTCTTCCAAGGCTTGACCCGACCTGACCATCTTCGTCGAACTGTTTTCTCTTAATTTCTCTAGTCGGGTCACGCATCCCCTCGCCCCGATTCTTCGCCCGTGGCCTCTCCTTGGATCGAAGACCCTCGCAGATCCCTAGGAAGGTGTAGATCTTCCTAGGGTTGTGTGACTTTACTCGATTCCTCCAGCCTCCTGGGAACCCTTTAAATACTCTTCTTCACCTCCCAGGAATGGTAGCTCGTGCCTCACGCCTCCTTCCTCCCTATCAACCTCCGGTTGAGTGACAACTGCCTGAGGAACCCTTCGGATCAAAGCTTGGAGGAGCAGCCACACAACTCAACCTCGTGGTCGGCATGCGCCGCCGGATCAGCCTCTCAGTCTTTCACATCTTGGTCGAGGCCATTACCTCACAGACCGACTTCGCCTGAAGCTTTAGAGCTCACCTGGAACCTTAGGTACCCCCCATTTCCTTTACATTTTCTGCTTCGCTCCAATCATTTCATTCACCGTCGCCGCACGTTCATCTGCTCCGACTAGCTGGACAGAGCCCCGTTATCCACATCCATCTACTCTAATCGAACCCCCGATGCACACTCCACCTTGCACCGCAGCCTGATCCCCCTTAGGTTCGTCCCTTAGGTCGAGATTAAGGATATGATATCCTCTATCACCTTCGCCGGGGATCAAACCTTGCCCCACCTCGTTTCTTTCTGTTTCCGTTTGAATAACCCTCAACGGAGCTCTGCCCTGAGTCAAGCCTTCCTTTGTAGGTGTTCGTGCGCACTGGGAGCCACAGTTCCATCCACCAGAGGTGTCGCCGGAGTAGCTCCAGGCCACCTTCACTCTCACGCACATCCCACCGTCCACTCTGCCATCGGACCCATTCAGTCGACGAGGAGGACCTCCACCATTGATCCTGAGCCTCCCGATCGATCATCGGATCCAAGGATGCCATCCTAGGCTCTGGTGAAGTTCACCATGACCCTGTTCTTCCAGACCTCTTCAGCACTGTCGGATTGGCCTTCGTCCACCAGATCCAATCTCAGCCGTCGACCACAACAGCTTTCCGGGCCGTTTGATCTGACACCTGATGCATCAGAGCCCCACGTCCCTGAAAGCACCTGAGGCGTCAGATCTGACATCGCTGTGGATTAGAGCCACACGTCCATGCGCCTCCAACGTCTGCCACGTGCCCCCCCCCCACGCGCACCGCACGCGCCTGCGAGGGTATATTGCATTTCCTTCCCAGCACTTTTTATGCTTTACTTCCTAGTTTGTTAAATAAAGTTGTAGTTCAGACTTTTTGCATATTAGTCCCTGATGTTTCTAGTATTTGCACTTTAGTCCTCCCAGTTTGAATACACGTGCACGATCACGTGCTTTGTGGTGTTTTTGCATATCTTGTCCTAGAATTTTTAAAGGTTCTGATTTGAATGAAATATTTCATGTTTTTGCATTTATGCCCTAGTGTGTGGTTAATTGACATGTGCGTGAATTTTGCGGGCTTTTTTCATTGATGACTCTAGACTTTTTATAGGTGTTATTGTTTAATCTGGAAACTTTAGGTTATTTGCAAATAGGGCCCTACAACTTGTGTGATTTGTTTAATATCAAATATTTATCAAATTTACTTCGAAAATTCCCCAAAAATTATTAATAGCTCGTTCTCTATGTAATATTTTTGATAATTTTTGTGACGTAAATTGACTTTTTTTGATATTTTCTAAAAATAAAAAACCCCTAAAAATGTTTCTGTCTATTTTATAAAATACCAAAAAATATAAAATTACTCCAAAAATTCCATAAAATATTATGTGTGTTTATTTTAGTCTATTTTAACTCCAGTACAATTTTTGTTCCATTATCTCTTATAAAACCCTTAAAAATTACAAAAGACCAAAAATCTTATAAAAATTCTAGAAAATTAAAAAAATGAAATTCGAGTTTCTGTAATTAGGTATTTTTATCTATTTTTTATTAAAAAATAGCCACCAGGCCTTTCAGGCAATTTTAGCATTTTAATTTTTCCTTTTGGTCACGGCTGAATAGTGAACTTATGTTTTAAGTCTGTTTTATTTTTAGAAAATAATATAAAAATATAAAAAACACCATAAAATTGATAAAAACACTTGCATATTTTAGAAATACAAAAATATTTTTGTTTCGAATTTTTGGGCATTTTTAGTCTTAATAAAAATGTTGAGGTTTGATTTCCTTTATTTTATTATTCATTTTCTTATTAGAAAATATAAAAAATTTTGCAAATTAAAAACCACAAAAATATGCCTTGTATTTCCTAATTCTCGACTACTTCGTAGGCTTTGCTCGTTCTCCTTGTGTTCGACCATGGTCGCTATACCAGGCTAAATAAATAGCGGAGATCGCTACACTCGATTTCGTGCTTTGATTGTTTTATTTTTGATCTTGTTTTTTTTGTTGAGCCCGGCTCGGGTGGTTGAGGTTACAATGATCTTTGATATCACTTAGCCTCGATCACCTGAGCTCTCATCAGTGAGCATCTTTATGATTTCGAGGAGATCTGCGGCACTCGATTCTACTCAAACATTACACATGAGGATGCTATGAAGAAGACCTATCCCTTGACACTCAAGGATGGAGCTGCGAGATGGTTCCGACATTTAGGAAAGGAGAGAGCTAGTTAGGGTACTCTTCAAACAACTTTTCTTAAAAAAATTACCCCATTAGCCGGACCAACTTAATGCGGTCGGTTATCAAAGAATTTTCACATGATCCCCACGAGCCACTCAAGGATATGTGGCTCCAATTTCAGATTCTTCTGAGGAGATTTACGGATCATGGGATTTTCAGAGCTGAATTAGTTCAGATATTTCTGGGGATGACTGCAGAATAATATGTATTGGTCGATGCCTCGTGTGGTGGTTCACACCGCAGTCTTGACGAGGATTCACTTTGGAATCTCTTCAGAGAGATTATTGATGTCAATACAACACTCGAAGGAGATTACATACAACTTAGATGTGATCACCCTCTCGTTGATTTAGGGATCTACATCAGACAGTTAATGTGTACACTCATGCAATATCAAGAATGGTCGTTGAGACAGAAATAGAGAGTTCTCATCCTCAGAGACCGACACCTATTCCATTGAGTTTTTAGCCGAAGCATGAGTGGGTTACTTGTCTCCCAGTTCAGGAATCATGTATACCTATTCCTCGGGCATTCCGAGATATAGAGAGAGAACCTTTGATGTTTCACCCGACTTATCAGCCGATTCAGTTTTTATATCAGGACCAGGGCAATGAGCAGTCTCAGGAGCATTTCATCTCAAACTCATTTGATCATTTGGAGAGTCTTCAGCAACCCGAGATGATATGGGACATTACTTCGAAAGTCCTGATATAGATGGTCCCACATTCGATCACTTCATCCATTTGATTCATAGCATACCGTCTATCAAAGGGAGCAGATGGACACCTTCAAAGATTGAATTGCCAACATTGTCATAGAGCAGAGAACAGTTTCATATTTTCCCGCTTCACATGAGTCGTTGAATGAGCATACAATCAGCAACAATGCAAGTGTACATTCAGATTCCGATTCTCTTATTAGTGAAGGTAAAAATTCACAAAAAATAGAAAAAAAAAGAGAGAGAATACCGAAAAAAGAATAAGGACAAGACTCCAGACTTTTCTGATGGGTCTCGAGTTTCTGCGCTTCATGAAGTTACTCCTCATTTTAGAAAAAGATGTTCTTCTTTTTTTTATCCTTCGAGTGTACAGACTAACACAGAGTATGTACAGATACCTTTCCCAGATGCTATGAATCTAGGAAAGGAAGAAAAATCAGAAAATTTTAAAAAGATTCAACATTTAAAATTTATGAAAGAGATACTGGAACAAATTCAGATCAAGCTCACTCTTTTGGAGGCATTGGTCCACATTCCTCTTCTTTAGAAATTCCTGAAGCAGCATACCACATTGAAAAGGAAGAAGATGCATTATCATTGCTCTGAGAAACAAGTGTTGATCATTGCCACTTGTTACGCCATCCAGCATACATCTCCCAAGAAGAAAAGGAAAGACATGGGAGCACCATTTGTCAGTTGTTAGATTTCAGATCATGAGTTCAAGCACACCTTGTTAGACAACGGTTCTTCAGTAAATATATTATCCTTCCATCTTCTCGAGACTCTTCATTTAGGGCCTTTGAAGCGAGCCAGAATGATTCTCCAATTTCTTGACTGATCGGTCAAGAGACCGAAGGGTATACTTAAGGACGTTGTCGTGATGTTCCAAGGCATAAAATTCACTATGGATTTTATTGTCTTAGACTCTGACTCATCAGTACCATCACAGGATGTTGCCATCATTCTTGGCCCGTCTTTTCTACGTATAGACAAGGACATTATTGATTATGGGATAGATAGTGTCACATTCCCTTCCAGTAGCACAGTGCCAAACTCCAAGACGACAGAGACTCTGCCAGCAGATGAATCTGCTTCTGAGCCATCAAAGACAAAGACATGTGGGATTACAACTGAACTACGGCATGATCATATTTCTTCTGATTCTACAGAGACCCAAGATTCCCTCTCCAGAGAGGGGCACTTGGAGAACGTAGATTTTGGTGATCCGAGTACACATGTTTTGAGATGTGTTGACGAGATCTGTAGTATCTATATCATTGAGTCAAACTCGTTGGTGGCACGTACTTCGAAGGCGGAACTTGTTTCCGTTATAAATCCTTTGATCAAGCCATCCAATTATGAAACAAATGAGCCCTCTTGTCACGCAGATCCAGATAAGGGCTATGTTGATGAGGAGATTGATCATATCGTAGCAGATATTGACATCTTTCTTGCGTCTACTCTAGACACAGCACCGATGCCTCTACAGTCACACAGGGTTGAGGATACAGTGTTAGATGATGATTCTTCATCTTCTTATCTCAGTGCTGATGATCATAGTGATTCAGATATCGTTGTGCAGTTCTTAGAGGTCAGTTCTGTCCATCTTTTCGGCCATCGGGGATGCTCCTCACTGGTCGACACAGGTCAGGTATCCTCTGATTCATATATGGATATCTCTGAGGATGTCCCTGATGTTGACCTAACTCTTGTACATTATATCATTCCTAGGTCATGGAAGAATGTCACTCTTCAGCTTTCTTGAGCTTGTAAAGGTCATTCACTTTGTATATAACTTTTCAATTTTAATCTTTCCTTCTTTGGTTTGTCTTATACCCTTAGGTTCATCTAGAATTTCGATATACTTAGGATGTGCTTTATCTTAAGTATAGGGGGTGTAGACAATGTTGTGTTCATTTCGTTCTGTTCTATTACGCTTGTCGTTTCTTATACGTAGGGTGTGCTTTACCCTAAGTATAGGGGGGCGTAATATCGCTCATTTCCTCTTTTGATCGTTGTCGATTTTTGTATCATTTGTTCTCTCGCTTGTCCCTCACCTTTTGGTATTTATCTCTATACTTAAGGATATTTTACCCTAATTATCGAGGGGACAAACCGTTGAATATATACATTCTCTTGACCTTGATCATCTTCGATTTTGAGACTGCTATCCTTAGGATCATTTGATCCTAAGTATAGTGAAGATGATCAACTTCTATTCTTTTATTCGTTATTTATTGAGTCATTGTAGTATAGGATTCTTTTTACTGATCTATACTTAGCCTGAGTTATGTCTTCCTTTACCGCTTCTTTGGTCACTATGAGGACATAGTTCATGCTAAGTATAGGGGGTGTTGTATATATGTGCTATATATACTTTAAAAGCCATAACTCGTACTTTATTGTATTTTTAATAATATGGCTCTCTAAAAGTATGGTTGTATATTTTGGGTTTCTAAAAGCCGCGAGAAAATTGTAAATATGACTTATAAAAATTGACTTAAAAATGTATATAATGTTGTAAAATTCTTTGATAAAATCCTTAAAAACTTGAAAATAAAATTCTTATAAAATCTTGTATAAAATATATAATCTTGTATATAGAAGTTGTAGAAAATCCTTTATAAAATATACAAAATCCTTGTAAAATTTGTGTAAATAGAATCAATCCACTAACTTTTTCAAAAAAAACCCTAAAATTTGAAAAGTTGTAACATTCAATAAAAATTTGCAACATTCTTTCAAAACCACTTAATCTGGAAAAGCTATCTCATTAGAAAAATTGTTGCATTCATTCGCATTTTTCAGAACAAGTTTGATTCTTGAACCGAATGGATCTATGTTTGAGAGATGGAGCTTGGCTTAGGCCTTAATCCACTTAATTCTAAAGGGACTTTATTAGGAACTGGAATTGAGACTCTTCAGGTCTTTTAGACTTAATTCTTTACGTTCCATAAGACCATGTTCGGAATTCAACTTGAAAGTGTCTAAGTAGAACACCTTGTGTCATATGTTTAACTCTTCTCCATTTGAATCAATTTTGAAATCATGCACTCCGCACTTAGCTCGACTTGCATGGGGATGCAAAGGGCAATCCATTTCGGTGGTGCTTTTCCATCCTTGTTTGGTTGTGAAGACGTCTAAAGACGAGAGAGATTGGGGTTGAAATAAAGCTTCGGATGAGGGAAGGATCTGTAGATACAACTTTTTCTAAGACCCCAAAATGGACGGAATCAAAAGATGCTATATCCGTCAGGGCATAAAAGACCTATGCAATGCAACAATTATCTCTACTCAAAAGAAGCCGAATACACCAAATACCTAAAATGACCACAATGGTCCGAGCTTCAGAAAAGCATGCAGGTCTTAGTGGAGACTTGGCTAAACTAGCCAGACTTCACAGGAGATATGATTACACTGATCACACTCCATTTCTCTTCTCATTCTTCTATCTTCTTTCTATATTCAATTGTGGACACAGCACGACCTGACGTTAGAAGGAAATACCCCCTCCTCGAGGATTAAGTTACCGCATGAGGGCCTAATGGAAGTGTATAACTGGATGGACGGTTTCTTCGCTTCTCTGGAGCAGAAAGAGCTAATACCTTTCACACATAGTACAAATTGCTTTCAAAGCTGAAAAGTTTGCGTGATGAATAGGTGGATCTAAGTAGGCTGCTGAGGTGAACCTGGATAAGGATTTGTGGAACTGAGGGCTGTCGAGGCTTATATCCTAATTCTAATAGAGTCCCGACACACTATTAATCCAAAGGCATGAATCCAAGCTCTAGATTTTGGCTGAAGTGATATTCGGTTTAAAGAAATAATCATGCTAAGTTTATTTTTCTTTATCTTTTTCTTTTTGCTTGCACTTATTTATATAATAAGTGTTTGCTAAGGGACTAGCAAAGGTAAACTATAGGGGAATGATGAATCCATGATTCATCACCTTTATTCTTTTATTTTAGCTAAAATCCTTGGTAAAATGCATGTAAATATCCATTAATTCTCAATAATTATCATTCTAACTACAATTATTAATATTATATATTTAACACTTATTTTACCCCAAATAAAGAATAAAGATAAAAAGAAAATAAAAGAAAAGATGGTTGTAGATATGTAATGGTCGATAAATAAATAATTAAGGGGAGATAAGGATCCTAATCTATAAAAATATCAAGAAAATCAAGACCAAAAAGATAATTTATCCAGTTTACACAATGTAAATATTTCACCCATTTTATTCATCACTTATATCATCTCAAACCAAAACACTTCTTTTGTAAAAGTTGTTCACTATATATATATATATATATATATATATATTATTTTATAAAAATATTCAAAAAATAATTTGACACAAAAATAAAATAAGACAATGGAACGTAAAAGCCGCAAAAGATGACTTCCAAGGTTCATAACTATTTGCAGAAAACTCCAAACGGACCAAACTCACTTTTAAACTTTGTTCTATACTTATTTCTATTTATTAAAAATACCAAAAAAATATTCGAACAAAATAGGTGAGTTTTGATGTTTGGGACCTGTTGTGTATTTGTACTATAACTAGAATCTTCCCTGAATTTTAACTAATTAACCGTAAACCCGATTAACTTAATTTCTTTTTCTAAATCTTTTAAAATTGTATAGAAAAATATAAAAATAAATTAAGTTAAAATACCAATAAAATCCGAACCCTCGAAGACGATACCGAAATTTTCCGGACCTCATGAACTCCAAATTAGGCAAACTCAGTCTTAAAATTCATATTATTAAATTATCTACAAAATGACACAGGTCTCGCTAAAATCGGAGTTAATACGAAAAATGGGGTTTTCAGGTCCGTATTGGTATATATATTCTCATTTTATATAGGTTAATTTATATTTATATACTTTATTTATATTTAAATTAAAAAAATTAATTAATTAGTTAATTATATTATTTATTTAATTAATTATTAACTTATTTATTTACTTAATTAATTACTTAATTATTTAATTAATTACTTACTTATTTTTTTAGTTGCATCTTAATTAATTAATTTAATTTAATTATTAAATTAAACTATTATTAATTATATCAAATAGTTAATTTATCTATTATTAATTTTATTTTTTTCCCTTTCTCTCTCTTCCCTTTTCTCTCTTAATTTCCTAATTCCATCTTCTTTGCCGTTGCCCTTTCTTCCTCCCCCGTCTCTTCTTCCTCCACCCATCTCCTGCCTCCATCCAACGACCTCAACGGCCAGCCGTTGGTCGGCCGTTTGCCCAGTCATCGCGCGTCCCGTCACCACCTCCGGTGACCGGCTCCATCATCTTCTATAGATAGCCTCCCACTCCTCCGTGAGCTTGAGATCCGCCATTTGCTTCTTACTCCCCAGATGTCGAGTGCGAGTCCGGTGATAGCGGATTCCCGAGCTGCGGTCGAGTTTATTGGAGATCGAGTGAGTGAGATCAACTCGTCAGCGTGGAAGCTTCTTCTCCGTTGCATACCGAGCCTCTGCGCGCCGCCGCATCGAGGCGAAGATCAGAAGCTCAACCGGGCTTCACCACAGACACGATCAACCATTCCATCCATTTAATCATGCTAGAAATCTTCTTCTCCTTTTCTTCTCTCCGATTTCTCTTCTCACTCCCTTCGTTCCCCTTCGTCCAATCCAATTCTATTCAATTGAAACTATACCAAACGCGATCTCGATCCACCTTCATCTCCGTTCCCTATCAATTTCTCTGCTTCGGCCCGATCATGTCCGAGCATCAATTTTATCAAGGCTTCATCATACATGTAACAATCATATGAAGCAGTGTCATTGAGATCGTATCATCCTGTAGCCGTCATCAACAGAGAATCATATCACGGTCCTATTGTTATCACCAGAATGCCATCAAGGATCATCATGGTTAAGATTAGTTGGAGATAAAGCCAAAACACTCACGGCACCTGCAGATTTAATTCCAAACCAAACTGTATATCAACATATGGAGTTGCAATCTGAAATAAGCATCATGGATTTGGAATCACATTCATGGTACTTGCGGATCGAGAAACGAGTACCTGAAGCACTGAATCTGCTCTTCATCAGAGCGTTGATTGTCCATGCATGGCTTGAAGTTGCACAGTTTGCGCAATAACCTGAGATCCAAACCTCAATCGTGCCTCGAAGTCTTTAGCAGCCACCGTCGAGAAATAGCCTCCAGACCCAGGTTATACATCATCCTTCAGATCTGAACTAATCCGAGGGTCCTCTATTTACCACGTGTCGACATCCGGCGAACTTGACCGCCTCGCCACCCCACCGATCGAGTCTTGAGCGGCACGCGCATGACCACTTGTGTGCGTGGTTGGATATTATTTGGGAATATTAGCGATATACCTCCTCGATTTCTATTGATTTTCGTACAGGTCCAGGGAAGGCTTGATCATGTGATATACACGTGATTCCTCTGGATAATTACGCGGAAACCGTGGAGGCCAAGTTAATTGCGAACTAGTCTATTGCAGATTGAACCACGTGAGCAGCACATGCAGTGCTGGATTATTTACGCATGTGCACCCTCCGTTTATGAGATTTTACGCATACACACCCAAGTTTCCATACAATTACACCTATATACCCCTGTACTATGTATATAAACTCTATACTTAATAAATAAGAATTCAAAATAAAAAATAATAAAAATACATGAAAATACTTATTACTATACAATATACAGTATTATAACTTGTTTGCAAAATAAAAAGATTTTCTATTTTAAATAAATCATTAAAAACACCATAAAAATCATAAATAAAATCAGATAAAAATATATATAATATTTTTATAGAATAATAAAACAAATCACACAATTCTTAAAATTCATAAAAAAAATATAAAATTCATCAAAAATAAAATAAAAATCCATAAAAATTTCTAAAAATAAATAAAAATTTTAAAACCATTTACCTTAGTTTCTATAGCTTAACCCTAGCTTCCCACAGTTTGCCTCCCTGAGTTTGACAGTCCCTTACTTGACACTATAGACATCAAAGTTAAGAGTATAAATAAAATAAAAGGAAGATTAACAAAAAAATTAATCTTTTTCTGTAAAAATTCACCCGATCGATTCATCGACAAATTTTAACGGTCTCAGAATTGTTGAAATTGACTCACTTTAGATGGAGGGCATAGGAGTCTCTATTTCTGACGAAATTGGAATGACATGTTGGGGGATATAGTGATGAATATACATATTTTCATTTTCCAACGAAATAAAAGAATAGGAGGAACATGGAGGTGGGAGTAGTCAATTGGCTACACCCAGGGTGTAGGCTCATTTAACCATATTTATGGGGGGTCTTCCAATGAGGTAGTTCTTTCCTGAAATTCAGAAAGTCACTGCCAAATTTTTAATTGTGTATTAATTTTGTAAATTTAAATTGCACATTGTAAAATAATGATGATCATATAGTTTTGTAAAATATTTCATTCATATTGTAACAAACATTTTTGTCAAATATACTAATATTTTCATAAATCTTTCATGATATACATATTATGTTAATATTTAGTATTAATGTTATGGAGTTAGAAATTGTAAAATAAATAGAAAAATGCCTAAATTGACGTGACTTTCCATGCATCCAGGAAAGATCCACCTAATTGGAAGTTTCCCACATATATATAGTGTTGGACATGCGAGCCCACGGCGAGGCATTATGCAATAAATGTTATTGCAAATATCATTCCCTGATCTGAAATGAAGAATACATAATTTGCATAATAGGTCCCTTTAGTACAATTAGGGTTGTGTACCATGGCCAAATTAATGATCATACAGCTGTTGATTCAATTATTGAATCATAGAGGCTGGTACTTAGATGAATATCTAATGAGTTAGATTGAGGACTCGTCAAGCGCCGTCAAATGATTATTAAGAGATGATCTCCAGCCTGAGTAGGAGATGGCAATCCTATCTCAGTTAGGCTGATATCTGACCGACCTCTTGATGCAGGTCCTCTGCATAGGAATAGAGATTCGGAGGTGTCAGATGAGTTAGGTCAAAGAGTTGACTTAACAAGATCGAGATAACCAAAGTCCTATATCGTATGCTGTCATGATATAGGCACACATCCTCTGATCGGAGACAGATGTGTTACTATATATCTGAGTATGTACATTTGGCAGACCAATAGGTTGATGACCTAATCAAGGTCTATACACCGGCGTGCTGGTGTGCATATAAGGGCATATGAGTAATACAATCTCTCAAAGGGATCATACAGGTTCAGTTACTGAACCGGAAGACATGAGCTCACTCATGAGATATTGGGAAGAATCAAATTCCATGCACATGGTCATCTCACTTTGGAAGCTTGACTAAATTTGTAGGTTTGATATATACTTTTGGAAAGTATATGATCAAGACCTAGGTATGATATATGCTGTTGGAAAGTATATGATCGATACCGACTCCGAATAATCGAATGAGAAACTTACTGATAAAAACCATGAAGTAGACAGTGTAAAGTTGATCTAATACTTCGGGTTTATTCTGAGTCTTCCAGTATGTAGGATGTACATGTATTGGGAATACCTGAGGGTGATGTGATCATAAACGATTGTATAACCATGACGCTTCCATTCCTAGGGAGTGATGAAACGGGTCTGGATTTTAGTGACTCCTCTCAATAGAGAAGTAATCTGATCTTAGTCCAAATGTTAGACATTGATCTGAATGTGATTCAGATGCAATGAGAAGATTAGATTTTTGGTCTTGATTTAATCACGCATCTATGGGAGGCCCGCGATCTGGATTTGAGATATGATCTCAATATCCATGTCACTATACGTGGAAGCATACAATCGCCATGTCCTTATCTCCAAGTATTCGCGGAGAAAGCGCATTATCCTTGAAAGAGTTCATGGATAATTCTATTGTTGATATATGTATTCGAGCATTGAGAAAATGGATAATTAAATGAGATTTAATTATCATGAATAATATGAATTTGATTCATATTATAAGGATAGTTATCTTAGATAATTAAATGTGATTTGATTATCAAAGATGTAAATAATGTGAATGTGATTTATATTATTTGAGCACATGAGAATAAGTTATCCAATATAATTAAATGTGATTCAATTATTATGGATAAGAATAATGTGGATAGTAATATCCAATTATTCATAACATATTATAAAGATGATTTATAATGTATTAGAGAGAGCTTATTATATGTTATATTTGTTGATTAATTATTAATGTGTATTGGATACACATTGTCTAATTAATTGACAATGTAAATTATATGATGTTTTGGGTTGTGAATATGATTCACTTTTTTCCAATGTCAAGATTGCAATATTCTCAAATATAAGTGTGAATTATTTTTGATGAATAAAATCCCAACAAAAAGTTGTTGGAAATAAATAATGGAGAATATCAAGGAGGCATGCAATCTCATGGATTGATGAATCTCCATTTCATCACCTTTATTCTATCATTTTGGCCTTAAAAACCCCAGCAAATGCATGAAAATAGCCTCAATTTGTACATAATAGCATTCATTATTCGTTGTATTTGTTGTACATAAAATAAGGTTTTTAATGCCAAAATTATAGAATAAAGAGAGGAAAAGAAAACGAAATAAAATATTGCAAATATTTTATGACCCTAACCTCGAGACCAAGGCCAGCATGGAATTGGTCGACAAGGAATAAAGTAGGGGGAGATAAGGGCATGTATACAATAAATACCTCATTTATTTATTCATTCATTTATGCATTTTTGACACCTATTTTGCATTTAATTCTTTATTCATCAAATAAAGAAACTTTGTACATAAAAGTTGTATATAATAATGTAAATAAAAATACAAAATTGAGTTTGTGTGAAAATAATACTCAATGTACATTTTATACATAAAATAAAAAGCAAAAATCTCAAGACCCATATCTTGCAAATAAAAACTCCAAATCACCCAAACTCACCTTTAATTGTATATAGAATTCCAAGAACTATTTAATAAAATTGGTTTCATAATTTTTGGAGTTCATCTGTGGAAGTTAGGTTTTTGGCCCACCTTGTATATAGGACTGATTAAAATATTCATTTTATTCAATATTCATTATTTTTATAAATTTATATTTTTAGAATTGTGTAAATAATGTATATAATACATGTACATAATGAAATTAAAAGAAAACCAAAAAGAATTTGAAAAATAAAATAAGTCTATAAGCTACATAGACAAAATACCTATGTGACCTAGATGTATATAAATAAAAAGGGATTTTATTCTTTTATTCTTTATTCATCTATATTTTTATAGCAATGTATATATTATACATAACTTACTAAAAATACAAAACCAAAATAAAAACAAATAAAATGCATTAAATAAATAAATTGTATATCATATATAGGTAAAATACCTATAAGTATACCTACATACATATACACATTTATTTAAAAATGTAAATAAATTCATAAAAATTAAATAAAAATATATTTATACTCACAAAAATAAGTTATAAATTTATAAAATAAGAAAATAAAATAATAAAATAAAATAAACAAAATATAAATAAATATAAATAAATATACTTATAAATACATTATTTTAATAAAACCGTAATAAAATACTTAAAAAAATACATAAAAATCATAAATAAATACTACATTAATTTTAAACATTTTTTATTTTATAAGTAAAATCTAATTAATTCATTTATTAGGTTAAATAAATTAGTCAAGATCGGTCCAATGTGGACCAATCAGGGGCCAGGGAGTGTTGACCTTCGGTCAACTCCCCCTGCGCCTCTGATTTTCGTCAGACATGTCGCGTCCCTGAATTTCTGCCATTTTTCTCGCTCGGCTCAGTGCTCCTTCGACAGTCATCCCTTCACGGATTTTATTCTCTGATCATCCATGATTCTCGCTGAGATCTGGGATCCCTTGTACATACCCCCGATTCTTCGATTTTAGCCGGTCAAATAAGGGTGCTGCTTCGTTTATAAATAAAGAACCATCGCCTCCTCCGCAAAATTTGGTCAGCCTCGTTCCATTTTCTTCCTTGCATTCGGTCCTAGATGTGCTCCTCGTGATAGGGGGACATCGTCAGCACCTTGAATCGGTTGGAGATGGCGATGGTTGCGCCCACGGCGGCGCTCTGGCAGCCGCCCTGCTCCCTGGAGTTTCTTCAGGTATAAGAGCTGCGCCTTTTACATTTCTTAGTTAGATTTCATTCCTGCATTTCATTTCTGTGTTTTAATTAGCGTTTAGTAGTTAGAATTAGCTTAGGTTTGGTTCCCCGTAGTTCGCCGGAGGTACACTCCGGCGAACTCATCCACAGTACCCTCGTTGTTTTCCGACCGCCCTTCCACCGTCATCTCGTTCCCCTCCGTATTCTACACCTCCATACCACTCCGACCCAACCAGATCTGCTCCAGATCTGCGAACCGAAGCCTCATCTCCGCCCATCGCCGGAGGCTTCGCCATTCCGCCCATTTCAACGCTAACAGCTTCAATTTCTGGTCGAGGAGCATCGCCTCGAGCCTAGCTTTCTTCCTGTGCAGGTCAGGTGCGTTGGATAGCACCAGGAGCCGATTCACATGCGAGCGGAGGTACCTGGAGCCCCGATCCTTCTCCGAGCTCGTGGCGACGCTCCAGCGTGCCTCCGGCCGATCCACCACCTCCAGCGGATCAAGAAACCCGCCAGGAAGCTTCTGGGACCCTCAGGTGCAGCGACGACCGGCGTAGGAGCGAGATCGAGGAGGAAGAAGCTCGCCCCAACGAGCTTTCTTCCCTGTTCTTGCACGTGTGCTCTCAACCGTTAGATGAAGACGAAGGCCCAAGGTCGAAGATCAGTCGTCCGATCCCCCAGCACTCAGACCGTCAGATCATCTGCGATGATCTAATCCTAGCCGTGGATCGCGAACCGTCATCAGCCCACGTGGAGGCGCCACGTGGATGAGTGAATGAAGACCAGCCGTCGGATGAGGCGCCTTTGGGGGTAATTTGCATATTTAGCCCCCGCTCTTTTTGTATTTAATTTTTAATTCTGTAAATAATTTTTAACGTTGTAAAATAATTGTAATATTTGCTAAAGTGCCCCTGAGTTTCTGAGAATTATAATTAGGTCCTTCCGCGCCTCACGTGCAGTCCCACGTGAGGCGCGTGAAAATTACACTTTAACCCTAGCGGGTTTTGTAATTTGTAAAATAGTCCCAAAAATATAAATAAATGTTTATTTCTGTAGAAATTTTGCATCGATGCCCCTGGAAAATATTTTATTTACAAAAATGCCCCTGCCATGCTGTTTGAATTTTGTTGCTTTTATCTATTTATTAAAAATACCTATGAGGCTTCTAAAAATCCAGAAAAATTAGGATAGGTGTTTCATGTGATGTTCTTGCTCGCCCATATTTTATTTCACATTTTTTTGTATTTTTCCTAATTATTAAAAATAAAAAAGAAGCCCTTTTTATACTGTTTAAATTAAAAAATACAAAAAATTATAAAATGTTTTTAAAAAATTACAAAAAAAATTATATATGGTATATTAATATATATATTGAGTCCAGGAATTGAAAAACCCTAAAAATATGAAAAAGAAAAATAAAAAAATCAGAAAGCTCCAAAATCCAAGAAAAAAATAGAAAAATCCTTAAAAAATACCAAAAATACATTTTTCTCTTTTATAATTATCTATATATTATTATTAATATATTAAAATTAATTTGGGTAATTTTGGGAATTATTTCATAATTTTAAAACCCAAGTTATATTCGGCTATTTAATTAGTCCTATATTATGGACATTTTTGAAATTAAAAATACATAAAAATTAGAAATATTCCAGAAAAATAACAAAAAAACTAGAAAAATATTAAAAAGCTAAAAATTATATCTATATATATTTTAAGTATTTATGTCTATATATATATATTTATGATAGTATCCCTCTCTCTCTTCTTATATATATATATATATATCTTTATATATATGTATACATATCTATATTCTATAATTAAAAATATAAAAAGAAAATAAAAAAAGTATAAAATATAAAAACAAAATAAAAATTATAAAAAATATAAATATAAAAAAATGTAAAAACCAAAAACCCACAAAAACAATAATTGGACATGAACAATGGATTGAATAATTCCACAACACATACAACCATTCGCCTCCCAGTGTTCGACCTCTACCTGTACTTACACCTATACACATTTACATGTAGAGTTATAATAAATTCTAACTCCACATTTCTGATATTCATTGCATATATTTTATTGTGGGTTAATTGTTGATCGATTTGGGATTTCGTCTGAGGTCAACTCAGTGACTGTTGATCCGCCTTGTGGAGAGACACGACCTCGGCGAATTCCCTGTCATCAAATGGCGTCGTTGCCGGGGAGGCAACGGATTTTGTATGATTTTGTGAGCTTATTTGTTCATTTATTCAATTATTTGCTCATGTCCATGATTCATTTATTTGTTTGGTTTTTATTTCTATTTGATATTATTTGATTGACTGCTCTGACCATTTCTTTCCTTTGTCTTTGATGCGAGGGACCGCCAAGCGAAGGAGGACCTCTTAGGAGGACCTATGCACCCAAGCAAGGTGGAGTTGGCTCGTCTATGCCAGCCAACAAGAGAGGGCATCCATGACAGAAGAAGGAGAATTTTTGAAGACAGTCTCTATTTTTATGCATTTTATTTTATTTCATTATGTATATTCATGTGAGAGAGTGACATTTGAATTTTGTAATAATACAGGACTCTCACAGGTACACTTCGGCTCCCGAGGTCCATTGCCCGAGGGATTGTTCCCTTGGAGGCCTCGATGATTTTGACGCTTTTCTTTTTCTTTTATTTTTATTATTTTGTGTGAATGAGCCTTAGCTTAGGAGTTGCTTGCTCGTAGAGTTAGGTCCGAACACCCTAATACATATTTGCATGTACCTATAGTTCGCTTTGGACCTAGATCAAACTCTAAACAGCCGCTCATTTATCTCTTAGCCTTTGTGCCACAGCGAGTCCCGCAAAGCGCTTTCTCCTAAACTCAAGTGTGTTGAGCAGAGGAGGGGTGAGCCAAGACCGGACTTTTTGAGGCTAAAGATGAATGAGCGACTTGTGGTGCTTCACGATAATAGCAATTTCTGAACCTAGGGCGATTTCTTCGGTTTGCATTTGCATATAGCATAAGTTTCAAATTCTATTATGCATCCCGCATGGAGAGAGCTGGGAGGCACTGTAAGTCTTCTTACTTGGCATGCAACATTGTTTTCCAACTTGCATGGATTTTCCGATCTTCTCCCTCTGTTTTTGCCAACCTAGGATGCTTAATGGAAATTGGAACCTCGATAGGCACGTGCATTGAAAATACCCAAAAAAGTGATAACTTAAATAAAATGGGGACTGTTAACTCTATTGGACCTAAAAATAAAACATAATGGATTCCTTGTCTTTGGGAGAGGAACCCCCTCATAGTATGCGTTTTAAATTGCTCACGTACACACTAAGGAGTAGAGCCCAAATCCTATCAAGCCTCCTAAGTGATTGTACAATTTTTGTGGTTCTCACCTAACTCTAAAATCGAAAAGATAAATGACTGTCACCTGACGGTCTTCACTGTGTTGAGTAGGTGAATCGGGGGTTTTGCCTTGTGTATTGATTGTGACTTGGAGTTCGTTGTGCTTTTCATTCATTACTAGAGTAGTCGGTTCCGCCCGTGTGAGTCATGCATTTTTCATCTTTGAGTCTCTCTATCTCTCTTATACATATATCTCTTCATTTTTGCATCGAGTCGTGATATTGGCGCTTGAGCTCAATCATTCTTCGCCATGTCCTTTGTTTCCCTCTTCTTCATTACTTTCCTCGTATTCTCCGTACCATCCTCATCCTCTTAGGTTCAAAGAGAACACGCTCTTCGGACCGCTATTTTGACGGTGTTCCTGCCCTGTGTGGAACTCCTAATATTGTCTATGTCCCGATCTTCTAGCCCGCCCTCCTCGTTCCCTCTGTATCACCTTTCTACCACCCACGATATTGGCAAGCACGCTCAATCAGCTTCTCCACCCCATTGTGTACCCTTCTTATCCATCTTCCTCGTGTACCACGTATCATCTCTCCCTTTACCTGGGAATGTTGTGCATATTGATGAAGCCCGCACCGAGGATTATGTATACTGATTATTCGTAAGCCGGGCCTATGATGTTGAGGATGCTGAGGTTGATGTGATGGATTTGTCTTTGATACATGCATATGGGCTTCTTGAGGATTTTTGCTGATGCATAGAGCAGAGGTGTGATGCATTATTGAGGAATTTTAGTTCTCGCACACCGTATTAAGGATGTGATATGATGCGATGATTCGATGAAGAGTCCATGGGTATTGATTGATCTATCTTGAGGTTCCACCCATCTTGATTTTTGAGGAATGACTGATTATTCTGATTTGGAATTCCTGATATAGGTGTGTGGTTCCTACGTGATCTCTCATCTTCCCGATTGACCCATCCTTGATCTCCTGACTCTCAAATCCACCCTGGCACTTAGAGCATTCCTGACTATTTTTCGTGCCATCTCAGCTGACAGTATTGACCCAAGGGATGTTTGGTGAATGACATGTTTATTTGCTCCCTTGCATGATCTTATGCCCTCCGAATGATTGAATGATTTATTGCTTTTGAGGACCTGAGATGACTTGCCAGCATTCCCATGACCTACATTGATATAGCTCGCATTTCTCCCCAAGGACTATCTGTGGGAGAATGCGACAATTTCTGCGACTGCGGTTTCATTCACTGCTTGGGTCGCCATGTTGATGGGACTCGAAACCAAGTCAGGTGATATACTTGATTGACCTCTCTCTGTGATTGTGTACCTGACCTGTCAGTACACGAGGCCAATGTACTACACTCATCTAAGACTACTCTCCTTGACAGTCCTCGCAAGGCAGAGCTCCACTGTTCTGATTATATCATGCCTATCTCGTAGCTCCCCGGGGGTTATCTGCGGGAGACTATGACATATTTCCGATCTGATTTGGTCTATTCTGTTGGTAGCCGATTTGTCGACTACTTAGACCACTATGTGGATCCGTCTAATGGATCCGGCTCCGTTGAGCCCGCTCTCCTTGACAACCCTCGCAAGGGTGAGCTTCTATTCTGATTATTCTCTGATTCCGCTTACCTTGAGGACCCTCGCAAGAGTGAGACACATATTGTGTTGTTCGGTGTATTCTTGTGACTTTCAGATTATATCACCGCCGTGCATCACACAGTCTCATATGCTTTATTTCCGATCTATCTGAGACTCTGATTGACCGGAGGAGTCTGTACTGCTCTTTCTTTCTCCCGGTCTTACGGTATCGACTCCGCTCCCTCATAATGACCTTCTGAGCCAATTGACTGATTTCTGCTACCGGCCCGGACCACTTTACTTTCTGATCTATTGTCCCCGGTAGCTGACACCCACTTGACTGCATATAAGGGTGTCTTTTCACCTTCTGACCGCGTCCTCGTTCTCACAGGGAGACGACGACGAGAGCACTGTAGTCGCTTGTCAGATACCGTCCTATACTCCACCATTTATTTCACCCCTTGTATATATGTGTTTTGCCTATTCCTTCTTTCTCCCGCATGTTATGTGTACCCCAGATCTATCACCATATCTTTTTGTCTATACTTCGGACGTACCTTGTCCTAAGTATAGGGGAGCACACACCGCGTTGTTCTTTCGTTGTTCAGTTTCGTCACTCTTGTTGTTGCCTATACTTAGGGAGAACTCACCCAAAGTATAGGGGGAGCGATGCGTATATTCTCCACGGTCTTTTCATCAAACTGTATATATCTGTCTTTTTCTTCTTTTCTTCTTTTCTTCTTTTCCTTTTCATATTTCTTTATCTGAATAACAGGTGTCTCCCCTTTGTGTCAGTCTCCCGTACTTAGAATGTACTTTGTCCTAAGTATAGGGGGGTGTACCCCTGATTTGTTCATCTGTTTATTCATATATTCTTTAGACTTGTCTATACTCAGTACGAGTTATGTCTTCTCTTTCTCTTTTCCGATCTATGAGGACATAGCTCAAGCTAAGTATAGGGGGGTCGTATATACTCTGTATATACTTTAGCCATAACTCGTACTTTCGTATTCTCTTAATAATATGGCTAATAATTTTTTAAAAATCCTTAATAAAAAGATGTGAATATTCCTCAAATTCTTTTTGTATATACTGATTAATAAATTAGGTGAAAATATTTTTTGCAAAATGTTTGAAAAATAGTTTGAAAATCTTTGTGAATATTTATTGAAAACTATTTTGAAAATATTTTGTTACATATTTTCAACCTGTGTAAAAATGTGTGGATTGTAAAAATTTCTTTTTTTTGTGTGAAATAAAATGTTTGAAAAATGATTTGCAAATGGTTTGAAAAATGATTGCAAAAATATTTTGAAAAATCTATATATATTGTTTTGAAAAACCTTTGCAAAATGATTTTCAAATGTGTGTACATGTTTGTAAAATGTTTGTAAAAAGTATTTTGGACTATAGTTTTCAAAAATTGTTTGAAAAATTTGTGTCAAATAAGTTTGAGGAATAAATACATCTAATAAATAAAATAATAATAAACAAGATTCTTTAATAACTGTACATATATACCTCTAAATAAAAACTAAATTCTAAATTCTTTAAATTTCGTTAAAATAAAGCGGCACGCCCGTGTAAATAGCTGTATATATTTATACTTTGGATACCCAAAATTCTTTCTTTGTGTAAAAATTCTTCTTTGTTTTCAAAAAATTCTTTGAAAAATTGCATTATTCATTGCATGTTTGTAAATAGCATTTGCATAGCATTCATATTCTTTCATTGAGTTTGATGATTGAACTAGTCCAATAAAGTCGAAGATTGGAGCTTGGTTAGACCTTACCACACCTAACTGCACTGGAGCCTTTCGGGAACTAAGTTTGAGGTACTTCAGGTCTATGCAGACTTAATTCTTTGAGAAATCAGGGCTGGGTTCAAGTCACCTCAGTGGACTAACTAGAACTTTTTGAAACACACGCATGACTCTTGCCGACCGTGACCTAACTTGGACACTTGCACCTTTCACTTGGCTCAACTCAGTTGGAGTGGTGAGGGGGTTGGATTTGCCAGTCTAAGACGCACAAGGGTGGAAACATTCGTCCTCGTCTAGGGAGGGAAGTGCACCCCAACCTGGTCCAATAGCCATGAGGTCTAAAGACAGGAGATTGTGGGTTGCAATAAAGCTTCAAAAGAGGGATAGTCTTCTGACTCAAGAGGAAAAACTCCTTATGTAAATGCTGCTGTATATAGTATGTTAAAAAAAATGGTCAGGCCTGTACAAAAATAAAATGCCTGCAAAGTATGTATATATGTTGTATAGAAAATAAGCAAGCTTGAGCCTCAAAGTTACACCATGTGAGCCTGCAGCTGGATGACTTGACTACACTGGTCTTGCATCCCAGGATAGGTAGCTACACTGGATACCATCCATTCTTTTCTCTACCTCCTCCTCTTGAGTCGGATGCCACTTGAACCTAGAAGGGAATACCCCACTCCTCGAGGAAAGAGTTGTTGGATTAGTGAATCATTGGGTTGTCATTCTGGAGAAGTCAGTCTCTTTGTCATTTCAGTTGGGGAGAGCCACTATCACTTACACGTACAAGTCATCTTCATAGTCATAAGGGTTTGCGTATGATATAGGCTAGTTCTGACCTGGCTATTGAGGTGATTTGAACCAAGTTCTGTGACTCTTAAAGGCTGTTGTGTTTTAAATTTGGTTCCCTACCAGGTTCCACACACATTCTCACACCAAGGTCTAACCTGAGCTCCAAACTTTGATTTTGTATAGATGAGGTTGATAATCATGATCAATTCAATCTATTCTTTGAATTCTTTATTTTTTGCTTTTTCTTTTCTTCTTATTCTTTATTCTTTTTATACTTTTTGCATAAGTGTTTGCTAGGGACTAGCAAAGGCAAGTATAGGGGGTGATGAATCTCCATTTCATCACCTTTATTCTATCATTTTGGCCTTAAAAACCCCAGCAAATGCATGTAAATAGCCTCAATTTGTACATAATAGCATTCAATATTCATTTTATTTGTTGTACATAAAATAAGGTTTTTAATGCCAAAATTATAGAATAAAGAGAAGAAAAGAAAAAGGAATAAAATATTGCAAATATTTTATGACCCTAACCCCGAGACCAAGGCCAGCATGGAATTGGTCGACAAGGAATAAAGTAGGGGGAGATAAGGGCCTGTATACAATAAATACCTCATTTATTTATTCATTCATTTATGCATTTTTGACACCTATTTTGCATTTAATTCTTTATTCATCAAATAAAGAAACTTTGTACATAAACGTTGTAGATAATAATGTAAATAAAAATACAAAATTGAGTTTGTGTAAAAATAATACTCAGTGTACATTTTATACATAAAATAAAAAGTAAAAATCTCAACTTCACAGACCCATATCTTGCAAATAAAAACTCCAATTCACCCAAACTCACCTTTAATTGTATATAGCATTCCAAGAACTATTTAATAAAATTGGTTTCATAATTTTTGGAGTTCATCTGTGGAAGTTAGGTTTTTGGCCCACTTTGTATATAGGACTGATTAAAATATTCATTTTATTCAATATTCATTATTTTTATAAATTTATATTTTTAGAATTGTGTAAATAATGTATATAATACATGTACATAATGAAATTAAAAGGAAACCAAAAAGAATTTGAAAAATAAAATAAGTCTATAAGGTACATAGACAAAATACCTATGTGACCTAGATGTATATAAATAAAAAGGGATTTTATTCTTTTATTCTTTATTCATTTATATTTTTATAGTAATGTATATATTATACATAACTTATTAAAAATACAAAACCAAAATAAAAACAAATAAAATGCATTAAATAAATAAAATGTATATCATATATAGATAAAATACCTATAAGTATACCTACATATACATATACACATTTATTTAAAAATGTAAATAAATTCATAAAAATTAAATAAAAATATATTTATACTCACAAAAATAGGTTATAAATTTATAAAATAAGAAAATAAAATAATAAAATAAAATAAACAAAATAAAAATAAATATAAATAAATATACTTATAAATACATTATTTTAATAAAACCGTAATAAAATACTTCAAAACAAATAAATAAAAATCATAAATAAATACTACATTAATTTATAAACATTTTTTATTTTATAAGTAAAATCTAATTAATTCATTTATTAGGTTAAATAAATTAGTCAAGATCGGTCTGATGTGGACCAATCAGGGGCCAGGGAGTGTTGACCTTCGGTCAACTCCCCCTGCGCCTCTGATTTTCGTCAGACATGTCGCGTCCCTGAATTTCTGCCATTTTTCCCGCTCGGCTCAGTGCTCCTTCGACAGCCATCCCTTCACGGATTTTATTCTCTGATCATCCATGATTCTCGCCGAGATCTGGGATCCCTTGTACATACCCCCGATTCTTCGATTTTAGCCGGTCAAATAAGGGTGCTGCTTCGTTTATAAATAAAGAACCATCGCCTCCTCTGCAAAATTTGGTTAGCCTCGTTCCATTTTCTTCCTTGCATTCGGTCCTAGATGTGCTCCTCGTGATAGGGGGACACCGTCAGCACCTTGAATCGGCTGGAGATGGCGATGGTTGCACCCACGGCGGCGCTCCGGCAACCGCCTTGCTCCTTGGAGTTTCTTCAGGTATAAGAGCTGCGCCTTTTACATTTCTTAGTTAGATTTCATTCCTGCATTTCATTTCTGTGTTTTAATTAGCGTTTAATAGTTAGAATTAGCTTAGGTTTGGTTCCCCGCAGTTCGCCGGAGATACACTCCGGCGAACTCATCCACATTACCCTCATTGTTTTCCGACCACCCTTCCACCGTCATCTCGTTCCCCTCCGTATTCTACACCTCCAGACCACTCCGATCCAACCAGATCTGCTCCAGATCTGCGAACCAAAGCCTCATCTCCGCCCATCGCCGGAGGCTTCGCCATTCCGCCCATTTCAATGCTAACAGCTTCAATTTCTGGTCGAGGAGCATCGCCTCGAGCCTAGCTTTCTTCCTGTACAGGTCAGGTGTGTTGGATAGCATCAGGAGCCGATTCACATGCGGGCGGAGGTACCTGGAGCCCCGATCCTTCTCCAAGCTCGTGGCGACACTCCAGCATGCCTCCGGCCGATCCACCACCTCCAGCGGATCAAGCAACCCGCCTTTAGGGGTAATTTGCATATTTAGCCCCCGCTCTTTTTGTATTTAATTTTTAATTCTGTCAATAATTTTTAACGTTGTAAAATAATTGTATTATTTGCTAAAGGGCCCCTGAGTTTCTGAGAATTACAATTAGGTCCTTTCGTGCCTCACGTGCAGTCCCACGTGAGGCGCGTGAAAATTGCACTTTAACCCTGGCAGGTTTTGTAATTTGTAAAATAGTCCTAAAAATATAAATAAATGTTTATTTCTGTAGAATTTTTGCACCGATGCCCCTGGAAAATATTTTATTTGCAAAAATGCCCCTGCCAGGCTGTTTGAATTTTGTTGATTTTATCTATTTATTAAAAATACCTATGAGGCTTCTAAAAATCCAGAAAAATTAGGATAGGTGTTTCATGTGATGTTCTTGCACGCCCATATTTTATTTCACATTTTTTTGCATTTTTCCTAATTATTAAAAATGAAAAAGAAGCCCTTTTTGTACTGTTTAAATTAAAAAATACAAAAAAAGTATAAAATGTTTTTGAAAAATTACAAAAAAATTATATATGGTATATTAATAAATATATTGAGTCCAGGAATTGAAAAACCCTAAAAATATGAAAAAGAAAAATAAAAAATCAGAAAGCTCCAAAATCCAACAAAAAATAGAAAAATCATTAGAAAATACTAAAAATACATTTTTCTCTTTTATAATTATCTATATATTATTATTAATATATTAAAATTAATTTGGGTAATTTTGGAAATTATTTCATAATTTTAAAACCCAAGTTATATTCGACTATTTAATTAGTCCTATATTATGGACATTTTTGAAATTAAAAATACATAAAAATTAGAAATATTCCAGAAAAATAACAAAAAAACTAGAAAAATATTAAAAAGCTAAAAATTATATCTATATATATATTAAGTATTTATGTCTATATATATATTTATGATATTATCCCTCTCTCTCTCTTCTTATATATATATATATATCTTTATATATATATATGTATACATATCTATATTCTATAATTAAAAATATAAAAAGAAAATAAAAAAAGTATAAAATATAAAAACAAAATAAAAATTATAAAAAAAATATAAATATAAAAAAAATGTAAAAACCAAAAACCCACAAAAATAATAATTGGACATGAACAATGGATTGAATCATTCCACAACACATACAACCATTCGCCTCCCAGTGTTCGACCTCTACCTGTACTTACACCTATACACATTTACATGTAGAGTTATAATAAACTTTAACTCCACATTTCTGATATTCATTGCATATATTTTATTGTGGGTTAATTGTTGATCGATTTGGGATTTCGTCTGAGGTCAACTCAGCGACTGCTGATCCGCCTTGTGGAGAGACACCACTTCGGCGAATTCCCTGTCATCATGGATCTCCATGAGATTGCCCTCCATATGGAAAGGGTGGGCGGCACCCAATTCCAAATTGGAATGGGTGGCCGTCCACATGGAATGTACATGGAGATGTAATCTCCATGTATATTCTCTCCTTATTTATTGGTTTAATTTAGGATTGATTTGTATTTGATTTTGTCAAATATATTTTAATCTAAATTAAATTACAAGTTGTTGGCTTTTATCAACAACAATCTTGACCATTGGATTGAGATAAATCAATCTCATCCATTGATTTTATATGTCCCATGGATTGAGATCCATGGATCCCAAAACCCTATAAATAGAGAGGCATACCCATGCTCTCTCTTTACACATAATGCTTGCGAAGCACATCTCTCTCTCTCTACACGTCTACTCTCTCCCTCTCTCATGGCCGTCCATCATTGATGACCTAGAGAGAAGTCTCCATTGCTGCAGCGTCGTCGTTATGCTGCCTGATCGTCTGCTCGTGGATCTTCGTCTACTTCGGCGTGCCATGCTCGTGAAGAAGACGTTGGATCTCGTGTGTCGAGATCAGGATATCCGCCGCTTGGATCATCAACATGGATTGCGAGAAGCACACGGTTCATCCCCGCGCTCGCAAGCGTCTCCTCCGTCGGATCAGACTTGAGACATAAGGTCTCTTCGTTTAGAGACTCGATCGCAACCACGCTTTAAGAGGTAATCCTATTACTTGTTTGTGGTTTAGACGAAACGATCCGAGAAGTGTTCTTGGATCATGTGGTTTCGTCGTATGAAATTTTTTTAAATTTCGCCGCATCGAGCAACAAGTGTGACTAGTCGCTCCTCGTCGTATTCGATACGACGCTTACGCTTCTGTGATACGTTTGAGGATTATACCATATCCTTCAAGTGGTATCAGAGCCTTAGGTCGAAGGTTTTTGATACGATCCATAAAACCGAAGGCGACTTGGGTTCGTTAGGGTTGCGAAAGTTTTTATCGCATTTCATTTTCGCATCTCTGTTTAGTGTAAATTTTAGGCATTGTTTAAATTGTTTAAATACAAAAATAACTTTGAATTTTGTTTCCCATTAAATAAGGAAATCATAGGATCTGAGTTTACGTAATTTGGATTCCGTTTGCTCTAGATATAGTCGTTTTAATGAATATGTATTCACTGTTACGGGAACTGCGAATCTTAACGTAATTAAGGAGTTAACTACTGTTTAGAGACGCCTCGAAATGCATGCAAATCATATAGGTTCTGTTGTAAATTAAGTTAGCAAACTATGAAAACTTATTTTGCTTAATTTGAATTTAAATTGATTGAGATATGCTAATTTTAGTAAGTAGGGGTCACTCCTTAATTACTTTCCTAATCAAGAACCATGTGATTGTCAATTAGTGAAATTAATTGTTAATTTCATGAAATAATTATGGAAAATATTTGAGAAATATTGGATGATGATTATTTCCTTAATTGACTTGTCCTCAACCAATAATTGATTAGATTTGATCTAGATCAAAATTGGAACACAATCATCAAACTCCTTGCTTAAATAGGATTGGGAATTTGTCTAGCAAATTTCCTTATAATCAAAAATGTTTTAATTATTACTATATGGTATAATTTCAGTTGAAGAACCGATGATCATTTCAAGTTCAAAGTGATTGACTCGTCATTATTTTTTCCCGAGGCGGATATGGTGTCTAGTCGGGGATCGCTGGGGTAGCGGGTGCAACGTATGCGGTCCGTCCCACTCCCGCCGGTACTGGCCATGACAGCGGGTAGGGAACGAATGATTCCTGAGAGATCATGATGTATTTTTCTAATTATTAAAATTCGAATTAATACATATTTTGAGATAATACCATATATTCAAGTAAAATCAGGTTTGTTGATTGAATTGGATTGAAAATTAATTTAATACGATTAAGTTAATTATATCCAATTAAGAACACTCTATTATGAATAGAGTTATTATTTCCCTTGGAAGAATTAATCGTAATGAATATGATTCATAATGATTAATTAGAATTTGAATATGATATGGAGGATCACATAAGTGACATACATGATCTCCCGTCAAGGCGAAGGGTTCCGTCGCCAGATATTGTATGTAGGAGATGCTTGTCCGAAGTGACGGCTCCTGCATATGATCCATTTGGATCGGGCTCATCGCTTCTTGAAAGAGTAAGGAAGTATGCGTAGTGACCCCAATATCGGGTTCTCATATTATTGGGGCGATATTGGATTGCGCATAATGAGTTGTATTCCTGTTGACGGTTGGTTCAATTAATGACGGGTCAACATCACCTTAGGGGTGGTGGGCCCGAGTGTTAAAGACCGAATTGGGAGATGCAAGTTGGACTTGCAAGGTGGAATGTGTTCCCGCTTCTTTTTATCCAAGTTACAAGTTCTCATATTATTGGGATGTAACAAAGATAAGGAAGGAGATCCCAGATCTTGCTTGAGATATAATGGTAAGTATATCTCTTACATTTAAAGTGATTAAGGGAACGAACTTTCATTGTTGACATGGCAAGACAACTTTTATATAAAAATTCCTAAATCAAAGTAAAATATGTATATATAATATATACCCTTATGCAAATTTCTTATTTCAGATAATCCTTCATTAAACCCACTCAATGTTATACTCAATAATTACCAGTAAAATATCATGGATTGGACTCATGATCCAAATATTGTGTTTGCAATTGGACACATAATGTATGTGATTGCAATTTGTAAATCTCCTCATACTAATGAGGAATGACAATTAAATAGATAATAGGACTGCAACCTTAGGGTTTGTATGTCTCTATAGTCTTGATCTTTCATCGAATGTACTTTGGAAGTGACATGTTGATGATGATCGCAATTGTCAAATAATCCTTATAAAATCAATGAAGATATTCTGGCATACATATGTGCTCTTGACATTTAATCATAAGTGACATGGTTCTCTGCATCATGTAGAATGGTAGCTATATAAGAGATGATGTATTCAAATTGTTTGAGTACCTACCTGAACCTATGTTTTAAGAGTTTAGATGGATGTAGATGATGAGTGTCATCATTCTACTATCTATACTCTAGTCATTCATAAAGCTTCATAATATTCATATTGTATGAATTTAATGAAGCATGTATAAATGTTGAAATGATCTTACATTGAATTCTTTTGAATTTAACGTAAGAGATCCTTAGTCTTAAGCAATGATTGCTCATAGATAAAGGGAGCGCAGTGGAAGCATGGGTTGGACCCAAGTAAGAATTATAGTCAAAGAGTTGATTGTACTTCTGTGACTTCCATATGACATCCAAAGAGTTGGATGTATGCCAATACTGCAATAAGTTGATGTGTTGATAGTATGACTATCAAATCTTTCTAGAATCCTTAGAGAAGGAATCAGATAGTACATCAGATTAATCTACATATAATCATTGAAATAGACTTGCTTATTTGATAAGATAAAGTCTAATAATTGCATCTCGATTTTCTAATGACACTTGCAATTGGTTGCATCTGTATTAGAATATTAAAAATTTGATCTTAAGGTTTAATTATCATCCATGTTGGAAGTGATGCAATTATTGCAACAATTTCCATTGGATCAATAGACTTCATATTTTCAGTGGGAGCCCTTAGTCCTAGAGAATGTCTCTGTGACCTGGATATTAGAATGCACTCAGTTTATTTCTAAATATTGGGAATAAGCATGAATTCTGGAATAGACCTATCATAAAGAGTAATGATGGGGATATTTCAGATAGTAATCTAACATCTAGTGGACTCCATTAAATTAGAAAATTAATGAATGGTTCATTAGGATTTCTAATACTGAAAATTGAACCTTGAAAGATCAGTAGGAGGACATATATCATTTGATAATGATCTGGCATCATGTTTTGGACATTTGTTTGTTGATGTGATCAATAGACTAATAAGAGATGAAACTTTAGATTGACTAAAGGTTCAAATCTTACATACTTATGAATATTGTATTCAAAGAAAAATGCCCAATATACCTTTCTTTGGGAAAGATGTAAGATGCCAAGGTATTCAGGATCTCATACATATTGATGTATGTGAATAATCTATATCATTGTAAACATCATGGATATGTGATATCTATTGATGATTATGTATGATATGAAATTTCTTCTCTTCACCTAAGAAACATTTGAAATGTTTAAAGATTTCTCAATTTTGGTTTAGAACCAAAGTTTGAAGTAAGATAAAATGTATTTGATCTAACCAAGGTAGCTTGTACCTATTAGATGAATTTAAGGAATACCTTATGGAGATGTGAGTATCATTCCTATCTCAATCCTCCTAATGAACCTTAACTCAATAGAGTTGTAAGGATATACAATTGGATCATGTGTGACATGATATAATCAATGATGAATATTAGCATAATTATCTATTAGTTTCCAAGGTATATATGTAGTAGAGACTACAATGTATATCCTTAATAAGGTTCCATGCAAGTAATCTGGAATATGGCACTGGAGAGTGCTACTTCATTAGGAAAATAAAGGATGGTATTGGATACCTACTTTATGTCCTTGAGATTCTTAAAAGATCTCATCTTTGAGAATATGATTCTTATAGGATGACTCTCTTGAGAATCAAGATGAAAATGAAGTAAAGGAACTCATTTAATCTTGAGATAATGAGGCTCCTGAAATCGGAAACTAAAAGAATAATTTAAAGATGAAACACTGATACTTCTTCAAATAAGTTTGAGGATGTATTCCATGTGTCAGTTAAGTCTGAAAATGATAGGACTTCATGTGATGAAGTTCCTGAGGATCATGACATGGAAAGATGGATGTTAGCAATAAAAGTCTAATGCAGACTTCATATGCAAGTGTTGTATATGGAACCTCGAGGATCCACCTATATGGGTAAGACCCATTAAGGTGTAAATGGATCTTCAAGAGAAAGAGGAAACCTGATGACAAGGTAGAGACCTTCAAAGCACGGTTCGTAGCCATAAGCTACAAACCGAAGAGAAGACATCGCTTGCGATGAGACTTGCTCTCCAGTGACCTTGCTTTAACCCATCAGAATATTGCTAACTATAGCTACACAAGTTGACTATGACATCTTCATGTGTGAGTCAAGATTGCATTCCTCTATGAATACCTCTCTGAGGATAATCATATGAAGTAGCCCCAGAATTCATGGTTGAGGAAAGCAAGGTGTGCAAGCTAAAGAACTCCATCTTTGGACTCAAATAAGCTTCATGTAGTTGGAACATAAGATTTGATGAAATTATAAATGTTATGATTTCAGATAAAATCTTGATGAACCATGTGAAGCTTAGTGGGAGTGCCATTGTGTTCATCGTGCTAAATGTAGATATTATTCTAATCATTTGGAATGATCTAAGGATGATAATAATAAGTATTTTATAATCTGGTTGTTCCATACCTTGAGATATGATCTCAAGGATACCTCTCAGATCTTAGTTCTGAAGTCGTTCAGAAGCAAAGAGAAGAGGGTATTGGGACCATCACATTAGTAGTACACCTTGGACTTATTCCATTTTCCGAAAAATTTCAAGAAAAGCTTCCTTCCCTTAAGATGTGGTAGTGACCTATCTAAAGGGATAACACCTCAAAGAGTTGAGGAAGTGAATGCTAGAACTGCTTGCATTTGTGCATTAGTTATGAGAAGCTGGATGTATGCTAGATGTGTACAAGAAACAGATGTCTGCCATGCAGTGGGAGCAAGTAAATTGTTACTAATCCTACTATGGAAATAAAACACTTGGTTGCAGTAATAACAATATCTTCAAAGATGATGAAACTTAGAGATAGTGATCTCAAAGTCTTCTCTTCAAAAAGTTTAAGACCTTGTAGATAGTGATCTATAAGGGTCTTAACTGTAGATACCTTAGGAGATAGAGATCTCCAGGAATGAAGGTATTCTAATAAGGATTATGGGAACACTGGTTATGATAATTAATAAGATGTAGTGTCAAGGACACTATAACCGACAAAATTGAGTATTGGTTGCATAAGATGCAACATTCGCATTGGATGCGAGCACTGTTACTAGGGGATATGCAAGTGCCGTAAAAGGACTTGGCATAGTCTCTTGAGAACAGAGTGACTGATCAGCTTACCTAGCTATTTTCTAAATAGCCTATGATTGTCACATGAGTGTAGGTTTAAATAATTAGCCCATTAATGGCTCTTTGGGCTAGTAGGAGATTGTTGGACATGCGAGCCCACGGCGAGCCATTATGCAATAAATGTTATTGCAAATATCATTCCCTGATCTGAAATGAAGAATACATAATTTGCATAATAGGTCCCTTTAGTACAATTAGGGTTATGTACCATGACCATCTTAATGATCATACAGCTGTTGATTCAATTATTGAATCATAGAGGCTGGAGCTTAGATGAATATCTAATGAGTTAGATTGAGGACTCATCAAGCACTGTCAAATGATTATTAAGAGATGATCTCCAGCCTGAGTAGGAGATGGCAATCCTATCTCAGTTAGGCTGATATCTGACCGTCCTCCTGATGCAGGTCCTCTGCATTGGAATAGAGATTCAGAGGTGTCAGATGAGTTAGGTCAAAGAGTTAACTTAACGAGATCAAGATAACCAAAGTCCTATATCGTATGCTGTCATGATATAGGCACACATCCTCTGACCAGAGATAGATGTGTTACTATATGTCTGAGTATGTACATTTGGCAGACCAATAGGTTGATGACCTAATCAATGTCTATACACCGGCGCGCTGGTATGCATATAAGGGCATATGAGTAATACGATCTCTCAAAGGGATCATACAGGTTCAGTTACTGAACCGGAAGACATGAGCTCACTCATGAGATATTGGGAAGAATTAAATTCCATACGCATGGTCGTCTCGCTTTGGAAGCTTGACTAAATTTGTAGGTTTGATATATACTTTTGGAAAGTATATGATCAAGACCTAGGTATGATATATGCTTTTGGAAAGTATATGATCGATACCGACTCCAAATGATCGAATGAGAAACTTACTGATAAAAACCCTGAAGTAGACAATGTAAAGTTGATCTAATACTTCGGGTTTATCCTGAGTCTTCCAGTATGTAGGATGTACATGTATTGGGAATACCTGAGGGTGATGTGGTCATAAACGATTGTATAACCATGACGCTTCCATTCCTAGGGAGTGATGAAACGGGTCTTGATTTTAGTGACTCCTCTCAGTAGAGAAGTAATATGATCTTCGTCCAAATGTTGGACATTGATCTGAATGTGATTCAGATGCAATGAGAAGTTTAGATTTGCGGTCTTGATTTAATCAAGCATCTATGGGAGGCCCGCGATCTGGATTTGAGATATGATCTCAATATCCATGTCACTATATGTGGAACAATACAATCGCCATGTCCTTATCTCCAAGTATTCGCAGAGAAAGTGCATTATCCTTGAAAGAGTTCATGGATAATTCTATTGTTGATATATGTATCCGAGCATTGAGAAAATGGATAATTAAATGAGATTTAATTATCATGAATAATATGATTTTGATTCATATTATAAGGAGAGTTATCTTAGATAATTAAATGTGATTTGATTATCAAAGATGTAAATAATGTGAATATGATTCATATTATTAAAGCACATGAGAATAAGTTATCCAATATAATTAAATGTGATTTAATTATTATGGATAAGAATAATGTGGATAGTAATATCCAATTATTCATAATATATTATAAATGTGATTTATAATGTATTAGAGAGAGCTAATTATAATTTATATTTGTTGATTAATTTATTAATGTGTATTGGATACACATTGTCTAATTAATTGACAATGTAAATTATATGTGGTTTTGGGTTGTGAATATGATTCACATTTTTCCAATGTCAAGATTGCAATATTCTCAAATATAATTGTGAATTATTTTTGATGAATAAAATCCCAACAAAAAGTTGTTGGAAATAAATAATGGAGAATATCAAGGAGGCATGCAATCTCATGGATCTCCATGAGATTGCCCTCCATATGGAAAGGGTGGGCGACACCCAATTCCAAATTGGAATGGGTGGCCGTCCACATGGAATGTACATGGAGATGTAATCTCCATGTATATTCTCTCCTTATTTATTGGTTTAATTTGGGATTGATTTGTATTTGATTTTGTCAAATATATTTTAATCTAAATTAAATTACAAGTTGTTGGCTTTTACCAACAACAATCTTAACCATTGGATTGACATAAATCAATCTCATCTATTTATTTTATATGTCCCATGGATTGAGATCCATGGATCTCAAAACCCTATAAATAGAGAGGCATACCCATGCTCTCTCTTTACACATAATGCTTGAGAAGCACATCTCTCTCTCTCTCTCTTTCTCTCTACACGTCTACTCTCTCTCCCTCTCTCATGGTCATCCATCATGGATGACCTAGAGAGAAGTCTCCATTGCCGCAGCGTCGTCGTTATGCTGCCCGATCATCTGCTCGTGGATCTCCATCTACTTCGGCATGCCTTGCTCGTGAAGAAGACGTCGGATCTCGTGTGTCGAGATCAGGAGATCCACCGCTTGGATCATCAACATGTATTGCGAGAAGCACGCAGTTCATCCCCGCGCTCGCAAGCGTCTCCTCCGTCGGATCGGACTTGAGACAGGAGGTCTCTTCATTTTGAGACTCGATCGCAACCACGCTTCAAGAGGTAATCCTATTACTTGTTTGTGGTTTAGACGAAACGATCCGAGAAGTGTTCTTGGATCATGTGGTTTCGTCGTATGAAAATTTTTTAAATTCCGCTGCATCGAGCAACAAGTACAACTAGTCGCTCCTCGTCGTATTCGGTACGACGCTCACGCTTCCGTGATGCGCTTGAGGATTATACCATATCCTTCATATAGGGGAGCCTTTCCAATAGGATGCATCCTTCTAGACTTAAGGAAGGCCACCATCTTTTTGTAGAAAATACGAGCACTTTAGTATAATGTTTATCTAGTTTGTATTATAATTGCACATTATAAGTACAAAACCGCATACAAAACTGCATATTATAATACAAACATTAAAACTGCACATTGTAATACAATCTGTATATGTATTCGACTAAAGTCGTCATGTTTTCTACAAAAGGGGCTGGCCTTCCTGAACTCAGGAAGGACCAAGTCCTATTTGAAAGAAATCCTATATATATAGGGTAAAATGAGGCTGCCCCCAGGAGGTAGCTAACTTAGCTCCCCCTGCCCCATTTTCCCTAAATTTTTTATTTCTTATTAAAAATAAAATTATTTAAATTCATTATTATATCCCTATATGTCATTCAAGTTTAATGAGAAACAGAGACTCCTACGGCCTTCATCCAGACAGGGTCGATTTAAAAAATCCTACGACCGTTAAAAAAATCGTTTAAAATGGACACTGTAGGACTCTCTGTTTCACACAAAATTTGAATGGCATAATATAGGGATATAGTGATGAATGTTCACAGAAGAAATTTTCAAAAAAAAATATAAATAACTAGGGAAAATGGGGCGGCTAGGGAAACTAGGGGACAACCCCATTTTTCCCTATATATATAGGGCCTTCAAATAGGATGCATCCTTCTTGACTTCAGGAAGGTCACTATCTTTTTGTAGAAAACTCGAGCACTTTACTAGAATGTGTATACAATTTGTATTATAACTGCACATTATAAATACAAAACCGCATACAAAACTGCATATTATAATACAAACATTAAAACTGCACATTGTAATACAATCTGTATACGTATTCTACTAAAGTCATCATGTTCTCTACAAAAGGGTCTGGCCTTCCTGAACTCGGGAAGGACCAAGTCCTATTGAAAGAAATCATATATATATATAGGGTTAAATGGGGCTACCCCCTTGGGGAGCTAACTTGACTTCCCCCGCACCATTTCACCTATTTTTTATTTTTATTTTTTTTGAAAATTTCTTTCCTAAATTCATCACTATATCCCTATATTGTGCTATTCAAATTTTGTGCGAAATAGAGACTCCCGCGGCCTCCATCCAGATAATCATTTTTTAACGGGTAACAGAATTGCTAAAAACGACCCTTCTGGATGGAGGTCGTAAGAATCTATGTTTCGCGTGAAATTTGAATGACATAATATAGGCATATATTGATGAAAATCCACAGAAGAAATTTTCAAAAAAATAGACGAAATGACGCGGACTGGGCCAAGTTAGCTCCCCTATGGGGCAGCCTCATTTTACCCATATGTATATAGAGAGGGAGGGGGAGAGAGAGAGAGGAGTGATCATGTGAGAGCAAAAAAATGTGAGAGCATGAGAGCAAAAAAATATGAGAGCATGAGAGCATGCATTCTGGACCACTAGATTCTGTCTTCTCTCTCCTGGTTGAATCTAATGGTCCAGAATGCATGCTCTCACTGATTTTGGCCCTCATAGGATCACTCCTACACACACGCACACATAAGGGGGCCTTCCATTAGGACGTAATGCTTCCTGAGTTCAGGAAGTCCATCCTCTTTTTGTATAAACACGAGCACTTTAGTAGAATACGTATACATTTTGTATTATAGCTGCACATTATAAATACATAAGTGCATTAAAATTTGCATATTATAATCCAAGCATCAAAAGCAAACATTCTAATACAAATTGTACATGTATTCTACTAAAATCATCGTGGTTTTTTTACAAAAAAGTCAGCCTTCCAAAACTCAGGAAGGATTGACTCATATTGGAAGGAAATCCTATATATATGCCTCTAATTAAGTTGAATTTGGAATAACATCATGGTGATATGTAGTGATCAAAATCACTCAAGATTTCTTGCCGTTATTGATGGTAAAATGAGTGGTTGAGAGTATCTATCTCATCATCTCACAAAAGCCACATCTCACAGGATCGCATATATATAGGAAAAAATGGGGCTGCCCCCTTCCTCCACGTATTTTCCCGCTTTTTTTTGCAAAATATCACCATATATATTCATCTATATATTCCTCCAATATGTCATTCTAATTTCGTCGAAAACGAAGACTCTTATGCCCTTAATGTAAAACATGTAATTTTAATGATTTAAACAATGTTGTAATCGATCTGTTCTAGATGATAGGCATAAGATTCTCAGGTTTTGACAAAATTCGAATGACAAATTGGAGGTATATATATAGGGTACAATGGGGCTACCCTCATCCCTTTTTCGGTGTTTTTTTATTTTTTGGAAAAATATCATCATGTATATTAATCTATATATCCCTCCTATATGTCATTCGAATGTTGTCAGAAACAGAGACTCATATGTCCACCATTTAGAACAGGTTGATTACAACAATGTTTAGACCGTTAAAATTATATGTTCTAGATGGAGGGCATATGAGTCTCTATTTCTAACGAAATTCGAATGACATATAGAAGGGATATATAGATGAATATACATGGTGATATTTTGTAAAAAAATAAAAAAATACAGAAAAATGATTGGGAGGTAGCCATGTTGGTTGCCCAAATGGGGCAACCCCCCCCCTCTCTCTCTCTCTCTCTCTCTCTCTCTCTCTATATATATATATATATATATATATATATATAAGGTTGATCATGTGAGAGCCAAAAACAGTGAGAGCATGAGAGCAGTGAGTCTAGACCACTAGATTCTGTCATCTCTCTCATGATTGATTGGAGGAGGAGAGAGATGAGCAGAATCTAGTGGTTCAGACTCACTTCTATCACAATATGGGGTTTTCTCATGATCAACCCTATACATACATACATACATACATACATACATATAGGGAACAATGGGGTTGCCTCTTGGAGGGGGGTAACTTGGCTCCCCCACCCTATTTTATTATTATTTAAAAATGAATCCGTGGAAAATCATTACTATGTCCCTCTATTATGCCTCTCTTATGTCATTCAAGTTTATGAGAAATAGAGACTCGTACAGCTCCATGTAGACAATCATTTTTTTAATGGTAACAAAATTGTTGAATCCACCATGTCTGGATGAAGGCCGTAAGAGTCTTTGTTTCGCACAAAATTTGAATGATATAATATAATGATATAATAATAAAAATTCATATAAGTAACTTTAAAAAAAGAGAAGAAATGGTAAAAATAAGACGAAAGGTGTCAAGTTAGCCCACATGGAGCAGCACCATTTAGCAAGTCGATGGTGACATTGATCGAGTGGCCACAGCTATTCTATTGCAGATATACATATATATCTGACCGCATTAAATGCATCCGTACTCCATTAATATCAGCTCACAATTATTGCGAGCAGCTGGTCCTCGGGGTCATGGTCTCTGCAGATTGCATCCTTCACCTCAAGGACGTGCTGATGGATCGATGGAGACAAATGCATGCGATTTAATGCAAATATAGTTGGGTCAAACTCCTACAGGGAGACACTGTACTGTGTACAAGAACCAATGTATCATCCCTATAATGCAAAATATCCAATATGCACATGCAGTTGTTTTCACATAAACTTCTCCCCATGATGTATTAAAACTCCTTAGCCTTGCCTTCTAATGTTGGCCGCATGAATTGCATTAACTATCCAGATTTAAAGACCAATGATGGTTGAAAAGATAGTGTTGGGAAAAATGAACAAGTTGTTTATTCCATAAGCCCTAGGCTCTCTTATATTGGAGAGTAGCTTATGGGTAAATTACATAAAGCATATAACTGGAAAATAAATAACGAATAGGTACGAGAACTAATATGTATGCATCAACACTCCCCCTCAAGATGGAGCATAGATATCAATCATGCTCAGCTTGGATGCACACTTCTGGAATGGGCCTCGAAGTAATGCCTTGGTGAATATATCAGCCGTCTGATTCTCTGAGGTGACGTGAGATGTAGCAATGAACCCCTTCTGAATCATGTCACGTATGTAGTGACAGTCAACCTCAATGTGTTTGGTCCTCTCATGGAAAGCTGGGTTGTTTGCAATGAACAAGGCTGCCTGATTATCACATTCCAACTTCATAGGGAGCGGTATATCAAGATATAGATCTGTAAGAAGAGCTTTCACCCACATCATTTCTGTGCTAGCCTGGACCATGGCCCTATATTCTGATTCAGCACTGGATCTCGCTACCACTGTCCGTTTCTTGCTCCTCCACGAGACTAAGGCATCTCCAACATATACTGCAAATCCTGAGGTGGACTTCCTGTCCTTGGGGCATCCTGCATAATCTGCATCAGCACATGTTGTGATAGAGATCTCCTTTCCCTTCTTAAATAGCAAGCCTGCACCAGGAGATGATTTTAGATATCTCAGAATCATGTGTATAGCATCAATATGGGCCTGACGTGGTTGTTCCATGAACTGGCTCACGCGACTCACTGCAAATGATATATCAGGTCGAGTGATCGTGACATACAGTAGTTTGCCAACCAGTTCTCTGTACCTCCTCCTGTCCACCTCTTCCGTGTCATCATCATAGAGCTTCATGCTAGGATCCATTGGTGTCGTAGCAGGCCGACACCCTAGCATACCTGTCTCACTCAGTAGATCTGTAACATATTTCCTCTGCGACATTACTAATCCATATGGATTTCTAGCAAACTCCAGCCCCAGAAAATATCTAAGGACTCCCAAGTCCTTAGTGACAAATTCAGTTCCCAGTGTTTCCTTCGCCTGCTTTATACCCTGATCATCATCTCCTGTAATCAAGATGTCATCAACATAAACCATGATTACAATGATACCTCTAGTGGTCTTCTGCACAAACAAGGAATGATCAGCTTTGGAGCGTTTGTATCCTTGTTTCTCAAAGAGATCTGAGAGCTTCTGAAACCATGCTCTGGGACTCTGCTTAAGGCCATAGATAGCATTATGTAACCTGCATACCTTGGAACACTCCCCCTCAACAGCAAAACCAGGTGGCTGTTGCATAAAAACTTCTTCCTGCAAATCTCCATATAGGAATGCATTCTTCACATCCAACTAATGAAGCGGCCAGTCTCTAGCAACTGCAACTGACAGTAAGATCCGTAGGGTGGAATGTCGTTCCACAGGCGAGAATGTGTCAAGGTAATCCACCCTGTATGTCTGTGTAAAGCCACGTGCAACCAGACGTGCCTTGTACCTGTCAATAGAACCATCTGCATTGTGCTTCACTGTAAACACCCACTTGCAGCTCACTGGGTTCACATCTGGAGGTGTAGGAACCAAACTCCAAGTTCCTCTGGACTGGAGTGCCGTCATTTCTTCCTCCATTGCTAGCTGCAATCTACTATCCTGCATAGCGTCATGATGATTCCTTGGAATATCGACTGCTGAAAGTGCCACAACAAAGGACCTGAAATCTCCAGATAGCCTCTCAAAAGATATGGATGCTGATAGGGGATATGTAGCACAGCTTCTCTTCGACTTTCGCAGAGCAATGGGTACATCTAAGTCAACTGTAGTCTCATCAGGCCCCTGCAACATATCCTGCTCAGAAATGACATCAGGTCCATCAACATTAATATTTTCATTACATACCATAGGTGAGCTAGTAAACGAGTCATGACCATGAGCGGGAGGAGGCCTGCGGGTGTAGTGAAACGGTAGTGGTGATATAGTTGGTGGTGGCGGTGGTGGTGGTGGTGGCGGTGGGGTTGGTTGCTGTGGTGGTGCTGATGACGGCATCTGAGGTGGTGGTGTCATATATATGGCATCAGTGGATAGTGGTGGTAGCTTCTTGTCTCATGAAGCTGAAAAATACATAACATTTTCAAAAAATGTAACATCTGCACTGATCATATACCGCCGACGCAGAGGATCAAAACACTTGTACCTCTTTTGAGTTCTGGAGTACCCGACAAAAACACACTTGACAGCCCTAGGAGAGAGCTTGTCAGTACCCGGGGACAACTGATGGACAAATGCAACCGACCCAAACACACTAGGCGTAAGAGAGAACAAATCCTTGTTGGGATGAATGATAGTGAATGGGATTTGTTCATTTAAAACAGAAGAGGGCATACGATTAATTAGGTAACATGCAGTGAGGACTGCATCACCCCAGTAGGAGTAGGGAACATGACTCTGTATAAGGAGTGATCTCGTAACATCAAGGAGGTGACGATGTTTCCTTCAGCAATTCCATTCTGTTGAGATGTATGAGGACACGACGTTTGATGAACAATTCCTTTTGAGGAGTAATAACTGGCAAGAACATTTGTGCACAATTCTAACGCATTATCACTTCTCACAAATTTTACCGAGGTGGAAAAGACATTTTGTATTTCATTCAGAAAATGGATAATTATATTTCCGGCTTCAGATTTATTTTTCATCAGAAACACCCAAGACACTCTAGAGAAATCATCCACAAATACAATATAAAATCTGTGTCCCTGATGATTAGGTACACGACTTGGACCCCAGACATCAACATGAAATAACTCAAACTTGGAGGTACTACTCCGACCAGGACGACTGGGAAAGGACGAGCTGTGATGCTTTCCCAACTGACATGCCTCACACTGAATACGTGTGTGAGGAAGACTATAAGGTAAAACTTGACGCAACTTCTGAAGCGGTAAATGACCAAAACGCAGATGCCACAGTAAGGGAGATACTTGTCCAGCAGGAGAGGATGTGTTTCCGGCAAATGGGGTCTGATTCAGGCGGTAAAGGCATCCTTGATCATAGCCACGACCAATCACGTTGCCCGTATGGATGTCCTGAAAAATCAAAGAAGATGGATCAAAAATCGTCCGACAATGGAGATCCTTCGTAATCTGACTAATTGACAACAAATTCATAGAAAAATCAGGTGCATGTAGCACATTCGTGAGCTGCATAGAAGATGTCAGTCTAATCTCCCCCTGACCAGTGATGGGGGAATGTGTGCCATTGGCAATCACTACTGTCCGTCCTGGAGGGATCTGAGTGTATCCTGTAAGTAGACTCTGGTCGCCACATAGGTGATGTGTAGCGCCCGAGTCCATGATCCATGGCAGTGTATCGTATCTACTACTGTAGAGTGCAAGTATACTACCTGAAGCACTGGTAGATGCAGAGGAAGAAGCAGCAGCATCAGAATGACTCTCTGTAGTCGGTGCTGGACCAGATGGTGGGATAATGCCCCTCAGACGGGAAACTAGATCATCAAATCGTTGATCCAAGGTAGCAGCAGATGGGGGCTCTATCTGCTCAGCAGCTCGTGCGGATGCAGGAAATCCATGCTTTGAATAGCATGTATCTTCATTGTGTCCGACTCGGTGACAGTAGGTGCATGTTGGCCTAGTGCGGCCACCCCTCCCATGGGGTCCACATCCACGGCCCTGGTGATAAGAACCACGACTTCTAGTTGTTGCCATGGCTGAAGAATTCTGACTTGCAGCAGTTGAGGGAACTGTAATCCGACTCAGTCTATGGAAGGCTTCCTCCATTGGAGGAATTGTAGAGTCGGCCAAAATCTGCGATCGTGCTGCCTCGTACTCGGGATCAAGTGCAGCTAGGAACACGTCCACCATAGTAGCGTTCCTATATGTCTTCTGTTGTTCTGGCATGGCTGTCAAGGGCATGAAGCTATATAGCTTCTCGAACATCCCTCTCAGTGATGTATAGAGAGAATGTAGGGGGCGACCATTCTGCTTGATGGTGAAGATATCATGCTGGAGTTGCAGAATCTTTGTCTCGTTCTTTGCCTGGGAATATGTAGCTGCCAGAATGTCCCACATATCCTTCGCTGTGGGTTGATGGAGGATGTCATTGGCAATCTCAATTGCCAACGTGCCAGATAGCCAAACTTTGGCGTATGCGTCATCAGCCTCCCAGGAGGCATAGGTTCCAGTCTTCTCAGCAGGCTCTGGTTCGGTAAGAATGTGCTTCTTACTCGTAGACTTCATCATGCTCATGAACTGCATTGCCCACAGTTCATAGTTGGTACCGTCCATCTTGACAATAGGCGCTGGACCACGGAATGCGCCAATAGATGGGATATCTGCCTTGCTCTCCGACATATTGAAAATGAAGACTAGAACGATTGACAAACAATGTGATTTGTCTACAACGACATAAATGGGTTTAGTTGCACGTGTAGACCTCACGCAACTAAACCCATGATGATGTTCTGGGTCTTAGGGCTGGAAACCGTGCACCCGTACAGGAGCTACAGGACTTGGGGCACTGGATGCGCATGTGATGCGCAGTAGATCACGTGTGTTGTGCACTGGGTACGCTGGACACGTGCACTGGGTGCACTGGACACGCGCACTGGGTGCGCTGGACACGCGCACTGGATGCGCGCACTGCTCACGCACGTAGAAGATTACGCGAGCACGCCCAGCCTTGCGCAGATGATGCGCAGCCGCACGTTGGAAGGTGCGCGATCAGGCGCTGGAGAGGCGCGATAAGGCGTTGGAGAGGCCCAGGTCAGGCGCGATCATGCGCAAGGGATGCGCACGCGCAGGAGGTGTGCAGATCACGCGGTAGCGCACGCTGGAGATGCGCACAACGCTGATCGAACATCGCCTGAGATGCGCAGGAGATGCGCTGATCGGAGGAGGAGCACCCGAGGAGGAGGGCGGCGGCGCCTGAGATGCGCAGGAGATGTGCCGATCATAGAAGAGAGAGAGAAAGGGGCCGGCGAGTGTGGTGGGTAGGGTTAGGGTTTCGAGAACTCCGCTCTAGGACCGTCGCTCTGATACCATGTTGGGAAAAATGAGCAAGTTGTTTATTCCATAAGCCCTAGGCTCTCTTATATAGGAGAGTAGCCTATGGGTAAATTACATAATGCATACAACTGGAAAATAAAATAACGAATAGGTACGAGAACTAATATGTATGCGTCAACAGATAGTAATATATAGAATTGCAATTTCTTATACAGGATACAACATCATCCAATTGTCGATACTAAAAATACGTAAATTAATATTAATTTATCATGTAGTAATCTTTACCATGATGCGCTCTATATATCTTCTTCATGTCTTCCATGTACGACTATTTTCGAGACACGTATCACTGTTAATATATTTTTTTGAAAGAAGAAGGGGGTGTAGTCCTAATTTGGGACCCACCACATGAAAATTATGTATATATAAAGGTAATTAGGTTACACAGATTACTCTACACCATAAGATTCCAAAACACACATAGCGCCCTACAATGTTTCCTTACATTCTCAGAGTAGATCACACTCCCTCTAAGCAACGCATCATTCCTACCACGCCATATCGCCCAAAGGATGGCGAAAGGATATGAGGCCTCCGCATGTCCTTCTCCACGTTCCGTCTGATGCAGTTCCAGAAGCCGGACACATTCTCCACCCTTATACAAGAAAGCCCAGCACCATTCCAGACCTGCGTTGAGTGCGGACAGGAGAAGAAAAGGTGATCCAAATCCTCCACCCCTGCTCACATCTACCACATTGGCGATCATCCACCCCCAATAACTGGCTACGGTGGCACTTAGCGAGAACTTTCCCAAGTCTGAACAGCCATATGAACACCTTCACTCTGCTTGGTACCCTGCTCCTCCAAATGAGATTGGCATCAAGTCTGATATCTCTGCTCCCCTGCCCCTCCTCGATGGTGAAGAAACGGTTGGCCTTCTTCACAGTGAATTTCCCGTCGCCCCACACCCAGTGGTCACGACCATTCGAGGGACCCTCCACCTCCGCTAACTCCCTACACATCCTCAGGATTCCTCCATTCTACGAACAGAGTGCAACGTGCCGAATCGAATGCTCCATCCCTCCTGCTCCCACCTTTGGCTGACCACCTCCTCTCTATCACTAGCCACACCAAACAGACTGGGGAATCTCTCTCTCAATAAGACATCCCCCATCTAGTCATCGAGCCATAATCTAAAACTTTCTATATTCCCCAAAACTGGCTTCATTTTGACAGCCATAAGCGGAAGTACCTGCGCAATAGCCTGCCACAACAAAGAGGATGCCCTAACGTGAGCAGCCTCCAAAGATAAGATATTACCATTCCGCATGAGCGGACACGCAAGATCCTTCGATCACCCCCTTATCCGCAACACCCACTTTGCCACCAGATCCCATGTTCATCTCCCCCAATCTGACAACTCCTAAGCCCTCGAATTCCTTCGTTGTTGTTACCAGACTCCAATCAACCAAATGAATTCCCTTTTTTTCTTGCCGCCCATTCGATTTAAGAAATCACCTCATCAGAACCTCCATCCTCGTTCTGATTCCAACTGACAACAATCTTGTGGAACAGAAAAATACCGGAATTTCAGAGAGAACATGCTTCAGCATCAGAACCTTCCCACCCTTAGAGAGTGTAGAAGCCTTCCAACACGTTAGCCGCCCCTCCAACCTCGCCATCACCGGCCTCCAGTCACAAGCCCGAAGCCTCCCTGCCACCAAAGGAAGCCCTAAATACGTGACGGCAATGCCCCCATGGGGCACCACAGAGTGGTCACCGCCTCTTCTACCTCCCGTTGAGTCATCCCAAAAGGCACCATCACGGACTTATGTCGATTAATCTTAAGGCCCAAAATGTCACCGAAAATGTCTAGAATCCTTGCCGCTCGATGAATTCTGTCTGAGTCAACTCTCAGAAGCATCATGGTGTCGTCAGCATACTGCAACAGTGGAATCGAGACATCCCCAATAGTGTAGCCACCACACCAATCCCCCTCCGCCACCAACCACATAAAAACCGCCAACGCGTCCGCGACAATGACGAACAACAACAGGACAAGTGGGCATCCATGTCGGATCCCTCTCTGCGGCTGGAAGGAAACCCCCCTCAGGCCTACCATTAACAAGGACATCACATGAGAGCATAGTGATACAACGCTTCATCCAAGCCACCCAAGTCGGAGGGAATCCCCTCTTCTCCAAAGATCTCCATAGGAATCACCAATCAATACAATCATATGCCTTCGCGAAATCCACTTTTCATAGCAGCCCACTACCTCGGTTTCTCTTCCAATCCGCAATCACCTCCATTGCCATAACCAACCCATCTGCCATGCACCTTCCCCGCACAAAAAGCCGTCTATTCCGGAGAAATGAGATCTTGCATCACTCCGCGCAACCGGTTGGTCAGAGTCTTCGCCACAATGAGGTAGATTGTGTTGGAGAGCACAATGGATCTGAAGCCTTCCACCAAGGACGGGTTCTCCCGTTTTGGCCAAAGGAAAATCAGTGCTTTATTCAGCTTTTCAAATCCCTGGTTTCCACTGCTGAACACATGGATCATTTCCATCACATCATCCTTGACCACCTCTCAAAACTCTCTGTAAAAGCGAACCGAGAAGCCATCAGGTCCAGATGCCCCATCAGCATTCAGTTGAAACAGTTCATCCTTGATCTCCGCCTCCATGAATACCCAGATAAGTGATCTCGCTTGAGCCTCAGATAATGCTGAAACGCCCCTACCTTGCCATTCCCATCCAGAATGAGCCTGCCGTCTGCTAAACTCCAGAAAGTGAGAACGGAGCGCCGCTCCCACAGACGGTCCCCCTGAGCCATGGTACTGCCCAACACAATGGAGCAGATATAATTTTTCCACCTTGTCCCGCTGGCCATAGCGTGGAAGAAACGAGTGTTCGCATCCCCCTCCTTCAGCGAACACTGCCTGGATCTCTGCCTCCACACTACCTCCTCCTTCCTGTCCTCCTGAAGAATAACATCTAGATGCCTGCATCTCTCCTCAACCACCACCGCCGAAATCTCCCTCTCATCCTCCAATCTATCAAGCCAGCACACCTCATCTTGCGCTATTGCTCGCCTGGCCCTCCTCTGTACTCGATTTACCTTATTGAACTCTATCAAATACCACATGAGAGCTCTTAATTTAGCTACCATCCTAGCCGATGCCGACCAAGAGGGCGACACTCCACCCATGAAGTTGCCACTGCCTCGTGGAACCCATCCTCAAGCAGTCACGCCTGCTTAAAATGAAAAAAGATCTTGGCCGAACATCCTCCCTGGAGGACCAAATCACCGGCATGTGATGCGAATGTACTCTTGGTAAGGCAAACGCTCCAGCCAACGGAAACATCTCCATCGCCTCGATAGAAAGCAAGAACCTGTCCAGATGGAATCTTGACCTAGAGTTTTGCCATGTGTATAGACATCCCGCCGCATCCACGATCTGCATCCTAAAATCAGAGATGAGCCCCCAAAGCTCGGAAGACCCCACATCACATCCGCCACGACCACCCGGGCGGTCCTCCGGTTGAAGGGTGACTTTGAAGTCCCCAGCCACGAGCTAAGGAACCGAATGTAACCTCTCCCGCGCAATAACCAGCTCATCCACAAATTGCGAAAAGCTCCCTCTACTGCATGGTCCATATATGTTGCTGATAGCAACCAAAGTGCCATCTGCCCTACGTCTCAAGAGGACAATGATAGAGTGGCAGCCCACTAACTCCCCACCTTCCAAGATGAACTTCTCGCCCTTCCACCCAATGAACAGACCCCCAATTCCATTCGATCCAATGGCACGTAAATCCTCCAACCTTGTCCCACCCACCTCCTTCCAAATTGACTCGAAGTTCGCTTGAATTTTAGTTTCATGCAAAAGAACTACGTCCGCCATCCGCTCCAAGATCACGCCCCACACCGCCGATCTCTTCTCCGTCCTTCCCAATCCCCTCACATTCCACGAGATCAAATTCATCTATACACCATAGAGCCCCTTCTTGGTGGGAGGAGGCCCAAGCATGCCACCACCTCCATTTCCAAGCCATCCCCTACCCCCTGCGTGCCCACCTCCATATCCAAACGAACCCCCTCCCCTGCATGCCCACTACCACCTCTGTTTTCACTCCATTTCTCACCCCCTGCGTATCCGCTACCACCTCCAATTCGCCCCCCATTTCCAATTCTCTTGCCAAATTGCCCCCCATCCCCCATCCTCCCACCAAATCACCCCCCATTTCCCATCCTCCCACTAAATCGGCCCCCATCTTGACCGCCCCTCCCCTAGGCCCGAAACCCGCCATTCTTGTCTTCCCCTTCTCCAAAATTCCCCCTGCCCTCCAGTTGCATCTGACCCCGGCGCATCCGTCGGAACCAACTCACCGAGCATTCCTTCCATGGCTTCGTTGTTTTCAACGCCCTTTGAAATGAGGGTTCTCTCAGAAACACCCCTCTCCTACCGCCTGCCAATGACTTTGGCCTCCTGAAGATGTGCTCCCGCTGCTATCTTCGACGCTCCCTCCATCCACGGGAAGCATATCCCTATCCAAATATGGCCACCACATCTGAGCCGCCCTCCAAAGGCATTCTGACTACCGGGCTGACGCACTGCGCCGCCACAAGCCTCTCCTTCCCTCCAGAACGCGCAGGTCCTTTCTGGATCCTGCAACGAGGTCCACCGCAGGCCAATAGGGCTGGTCATGCTTGGCCCCCACCGGGGCGAGTTGCTCTCCCACCACGTAGCTTCCTTTGTCGAGGAGTCCATCGCCGCCCCCATGAGCTTGCTCCAGGTCCCGCCGCCATGCATACTCGTCCGAGCACAGAATAGGGCCAGTATCACTGGCATCTGCAACCAATACCATCACCATCGAGCCCCCCGATTGGTAGGCCGTACTAATCGGGTCAGCCCCATCCGAGCCCGCACGCCCGGGCGACTCAGCATCAGAACAAGACTCCTGCCTGCCTGCTAAGGTCATAGGATCCACCCGCACATTCGGGTCATGCGACCGTGTTTGCCCAAGAACAACATCCACGTAGGATGTACTGAAATTTCCAAGTCTTGGGCCTCCCCCACAATGCCCTGCGGTCTATTACCGCCCAAACATACCTTTTCCATCCTTGGCACGAAATTCAAAATTTGAAAAAGTTTCTCTTGCCACTTCTGGGAATAACTCTTCCGAACAGCGCCCCATACTGCCCATCGGTCGCTCCCTGACCTCACCGACCCCGATGCCCTCATCGATGCTCGCACCTCTAGTCGGAGCGGAAGGCCCCTGAACTGGGCCTTGAAAGCGAGCGGGAGATGTCCGCCTATCCCATAGCCACCACCACAACGTCGACATGTTGCCCTCTATGCGATCCGTTCGCCACCACCTTTTAAACCGGCATCAACAGTGCCCGCAGCTCTCAGACTACCTTCAGCTCTCTACCGATCAAAGGAAGCCCCCTAATCATCACCGTCCTCGTCGTGTCAGCTATCACTGTCCCATCACGTAATCACGGTACCCGCCAATGGACTCTGCCCTCCGCCTTCCGCATTCGATCGAGTAGCTGTACTTCCTCTTTCTCGGACATGCCACACGCATAAACGGTTGAAATTAACTGTATTGCGATAGTTTGATGTAATTTGATGGTCAATATCAAGTTGTATTGATGTATCTAAATTCTTGGAATTTAATATTTCAACCCTGTAGGTTGCTGTTTAGTCCCACATCGTGGAGAGATAAAATAGGGACTTGGTTTATATGTGGGAAGTCCTGAGACTAGTCTAGAAACAGAATAGAGAGGACTTTAGACCACATCGCACGCACACGCACGTGCCGGGCCGGGCTCGGGCGTGGGCGCAGCTGCGGCTGCGGCGTGGCGTGGCGTGGCAAAGACCGAGTCGATTTTGTAACCGCGTGTTTTGAATTCCAAGGGCAACGCCCTATTATCTTCTCACAAAACGTAACCGCCCGGACGCCTTTAAGTATCTCTTAAAGTGCGTGGGTGTGGGTTACGGACATCTATTCCTTCACAGCACCCTCCCTTCTCTCGAGGACGCCCTTTCTTCTCTCGATCTCGGGTTTCGTCTACGGAGGTGGCTTTCGAAGACGCTCAAGCACGGTGCGCACCGTCAACGAGCGTGGACCGTCGGACCCTGGGAGCGGCACGTTAAGGCCATGTGCGCCGGTAAAGTGGGGGGCGCTGTCTCTCTAAGGGGAGTCCTACAACAGGACGCTTCGGTTGTGATTTCTAACTCTACTCTTTCTTTGTCGCATTGTTTGTCGTGATATTGGTTTTCGAATTTTCCCTTGCGTGAATATGCATATGTTATTTAATCGGATATTTCTCTTATCATTGTTAACCTGGATCCATACATATGAAAATCTGTTCTGAAAATCTGTGGTTAATCGGATTTTTGTATGTATGCTATTGTCAGTTTTCTCAACATAAACCTTCGACTCCTCCATCCATACCACATCACCCCTAAAGGAAGGGCCGATGCAACATCCGATGCCTTCCATCGCTACCTCAAGACAACTTCCACCTCCTCTGCTGACCCCCACAACAACCTGATCTGAAGAAGAATCTCCAGTCGGCGCTCTCTTGCCCATGTCGGAGATCCCATTCGAGCAAGCACCTGCTTGTCCCCACCTACGGATTCAGCACCCTCTTGCAAGAGCTTCCCTCCCTGCTTGCGAGGACAATGAAAGCGTATATGTCCGCTACCACCGCATGCAAAGCGTTGCACCAGGTCTCTACATGCCGCTGCCCGATGCCCCCGCCTACCACATCTCAGGCACACTCCACGGAAGCTCTCCTCCCGAACGCTCGATGGCCGACCACGTCGCCCCACCTTCGTCCACCCCTCCATCCCCTCTGCTCCACGATGCCCGTTGCAACCCAAGTGGTCTAATGTTGCCAAAATGATAGGTTTGGTCATCACTGTTAATATATGACACAGATTTAAAACAAAATGCCAAGTTATATTATATTAAGGGTCAAAGATCAAAATGGAATAATTTCTAGACACCATTCCTGTCTCCCTAACCAAATTAGAAAAGGAGACAGCATTCATAATATACAGATACTCTCTTTTTAATACTAACATCATCATTTCACCACCATATAACAAAAAAGACAGTGTGAAAATAGGGAAACGGATTCCCATGTGGTAGCAGCCCCTCCTGTTGTAAAGCAGGGGATCCATTGGATGGGGATTGGATAGCCCTCGTAAGGGTCGAGGATGATCGGCACACATTCCGATATTATCCAATCCTCATCCAACAGATCCCCTGCGTTACAAGGGACTGTAACGATAGAGGATGCTCTCCGGTGAAAATAGTCCTTATACTCCCTTTTGGTTACACCGAAATAGTTATTTTAATGTCCCTCTCGGATGTCCAAAAGTCCTCTATGAACAAGGTCTCTATTCCCAAATTACGTATAGGCCTCCCGATTATTTGTGAATAGATGGAACAAGTAGACATGATCCATGTCTTGTCTCAAACTTAGCAGTTAACATGTTGTGTTAATTAACCAGTTGTGTAAATTATCTTGGCTAATTTATTTCCTTCGTCAATGAAGAATTTGAGATTCATCCACTTTATTCCTGCAATTGAGTTAAAAACATTAACAAATAGTTGTAACTATTTTTTAATACCCGATTCTCATTTATATACTCCATAAAATAAGAGTGATTTATTATAGCCATATTCACATAAAAATACACAAAGAAGAAAAGAGGGAAAAAAAGAAGGGATTTTATCACTTGTGACCCTCCGAGATGTTGCAATATCAGTTATGCCCCTATCTTTTTGGTAATATCAGTTGTGCCCCTCAAAACTTGCTATTTTATCACTTGTGCCCCTCGGGTTAGTGACCGTCCATCTACAGTGCAAACGGACGTTAACTTTGAGGACATAAGCGGAATTATTTTTTTTAAAGGTTATATGGTCATTTCTTCCTCCTCTTCCCCAACCTCTTCTTCCTCCTCTTCCCATCTTCTTCCTCCTCCTCCGACCTCCTCCTCCTCCCTCTCCGCCCCGAGCTCCCCGCAACCCCTCCCCTCCCCGGCGCCGCACCTCCTCCCCCCCGCACCTCCTTCCAGCCCGCCGCCCCCTCTCCTCCCCTGCGCCGCCCCCTCCCCTCCCCGGCACCGCCCCCTGTGCCCCCTCCCCTCCCCGGCGCCGCCTCCTCCCCTCCCTGACACCGCCCCCTGTGCCCCCTCCCCTCCCCGGCGCCGCCCCCTCCCCTCCCCGAAGTCGTCCCGCTGCAGCATCAAGCAAGGGATTGAGATCCAGAATATCTCTATTGATGCACGTTTTTTTGTAGAATTATTTGCTGTATGTTTCGTGTGTCAACAGAACTTGTACTTCATCGGAAATTTAGTTCAAATTCATGTAATAACATTAGATATTAAGGAAAACTAAGATGCAGATGTACGATGTGCAGGGTGTCGGCAAGGGTCTGTTCCTGGATAAGCTGGTTTCCAGAATGGCCGCAGAAGGAGCTCCACCAGACTTTGTGATGTGCGTTGGGGATGACCGGTCCGACGAGGACATGTTCGAAAGCATCGACTCCTTGTCATCGAGTTCCACATTCCCATCGCCTCCCGAGGTGTTCACATGCACTGTTGGTCGCAAACCCAGCAAGGCGCATTACTACATGGACGAGACAACTGAAGTTGTTTCTATACTGGAAGATCTAGCCTCCTGTGAAAAGCCGAAGGAATGGTCAACCGATAACCCTCCTATTGATTTTGTGGCTTGACAGACTTCACGATTGATTGTGTTTACATCGCGATTTCATGACGACGAAGTTGATCTTTGTATACTATGTACAGTTTTTGGCTCTTGGTGTTCTGTTTTTTGCTGCAAGAAGGAATGTACGCGTAACGTTGCGAGAGACGGCAGTGATTCCTGCGGTCTCGTGGGAGCAAGATTTTGGCGGCTCGTGGGAGCTTTCGATCTCCGACGCTACCGTTTCTAAAGGAATTCCTCCCGATCCGCTTCGGATCCTCGCCATTGCAGTTGGCTACCGCCAATCACAGCATGAGGTAGCCCAATCGCCCCTTCTAATTAGATCAACTGGACAGACAGCAGATCCGTTCGGTTCTTCGTGATCGTCTGCCAATTTGAGGTTGTGATCAGGTTTCCAGAAGAGTCCGATCAAGGACTATGTACTCCGATTGCAGCAGCGCCGTGAAGAAGCCAATGATTGGGCTCGGCGAGGACAAAACGGAGGAGAGGGGGCAGGGGACCATAATACCCTTCTTAACCACACCATGGTTTGAATAAACCATGGTTATTTTAATTTTTTGACGGTCAATCTGACGGAAGGGCACAACTGATGACGGAGCAAGTTTTGAGGGGCACAACTGATATTACCAAAAAGATAGGGGCATAACTGATATTGCAACATCTCGGAGGGGCACAAGTGATAAAATCCCAAAAAAGAAACATTAGGAATGCTTTATATATGCACATAGTATAAACTTTCTACAAGAATTGAGATTCAACGGGATTGTAAAAAAAATATATAATCTTAACTGGGAGTCCAATGCCCTAGGCATGGATCCGATTCAATAAAAATAAGAAAAACACTCCTATTTGGTTGCTGGGTTGGATTGGGTTGGGTTGGGGTACACAGGTGTACCCCTCCATCCAACCCTCTCAACCCTCCTCACAGTTTAGTATTCACAGGGGTACAGTTTACTATTTACAGGGGTACCCCAACCCAACCTAACCCAGTCCAACCCAGCAACCAAACATGCCCTAAAAATGGTAATCTAGTGTACATAACGTAGCTCAAAACATCTATACCCTACCTATACATACATACCAATAGCTGTAGCTAATTAATACTCACTCCTTTTGAAAAATTGTTATTTCATTGTATGTATAAAAATAAGAATTAAAATATATCAAAAATATTATCCTTGATAATTGAAAAGGAACCACAAATCCCAATCTGTCAACATGAAGACTTCCCAAACCTGCATCTATTTTCAAATCCAAATTGATGAAACTCCACCTTTGAACTTTATCCTATAATTAATATTTAGTTATAAAACTAATTCAAAAAGACACTGGTCAAAGGATTGAGTTTTCGTTTTTTTACCACTTTATATATATATATATATATATATATATATATAGAGGAGTGATCCTATGAGAGCAAAAAGTTGTGAGAGCATGGGAAGAATGATCCTGGACCACATGATTCTGTTTTCTCTTTCCTGGTCTTCTCTCTCCTGGGTGAAGCATATGGTCCAGAATCATCCCTCTCATGCTCTCACATATTTTGGCTCTCATAGGATCACTCCTATATATATATCTTCTAAATACATGAAACTTAAACATTTTTACACTTTTATTTTAACTCCTTTTGACCTATTTCCTTTGTACACATTTAATAAATTGTAAAGATAAATACAAAAAGATAAAAAATTATCAGGTTGTACATATATATATATATATATATATATATATATATATATATATATATATACTAAGAAACACCAAACCCGAGTTTCCAAGATGCATACATTCGAAAGTATGCATCTCATGCATATGGACACATTTCTAACTTTACTCACCTTTAAATTTCAAACGGAAAAATACTCTAAATCTTAGAAATACTTTGGGGCTATGTAGAGTTCACTATCAAAAATTGGTTGGGAGTTGTTGAATAAATGTATACATGTATTTTAAATCTGTATAATTTCCATAAGTTATAATTAAGTTTTTTTTACTTGATTTTAATTTTGTATAGTTCTCTTGATACTCTAATTTTATTTCAAAATATAAAATAAATAAAAACAACCAAAACCAAGTAACAGGAAAAGGGCGCTAACCTTGTCCTCTAGTACCATTCCCATCCTACTTAGAAGAGACAGTTGACTTACAGTCCCTTATTACCTGATCGTAACTACACAAAAAAGGGACAACAAGAGTACTCATCTATTCCAATAGTGAGAAAATCGTGCTTATCCCATCCTATCAAGAACCATAGATGGGGACACTCATTTAAGAACTAGCTGATATTATCATGACCGTCCTTATGGATGTTGGACATGTGAGCCAACCGCAAGCCATTATGCAATAAATGTTATTGTAAATATCACTCCTTGATCTGAAATGAAGAATAAATAATTTGCATAATAGGTCCCTTAGTACAATTAGGGTTACGCACCATAGTCATCTTAACGATCATACAGCTGTTGATTCAATTATTGAATCATAGAGGCTGGTGCTTGGATGAATATCTAAAGAGTTATATTGAGGACTCATCAAGTACCGTCAAATGATTGTTAAGAGATGATCTCCAGCCTGAGTAGGAGATGGCAATCCTTTCTCACTTGGATGATATATGACCGACCTCTTGATGCAGGTCCTCTACATGGGAATATAGATTCGGAGGTGTCAGATTAGTTAGGCCAAAGAGTTGACTTAACGAGATCGATATAATCAAAGTCCTATGTCGTCTGCTGTCATGATATAAGCACGCATCCTTTGACCGGAGACAGATGTGTTAATATATGTCTGAGTATGTACATTTGGCAGACCAATAGGTTGATGACCTAACCAAGGTCTATATACTGGCGCGCTGGTGTGCATGCAAGGGCATATGAGTAATACAATCTCTCAAAGGGATCATATAGGTTCATTACTGAACCGGAAGACATGAGCTCACTCATGAGACATTGGGAAGATCAAATTTCATGCACGGTAGTCTCACTTTAGATGCTTGACTGAATTTGTAGGTTTGATATATACTTTTGGAAAGTATTTGATCAACACCTGGGTATGATATATGCTTTTGGAAAGCATGTGATCAATACCGACTCCTAATAGTCAAATGAGAAACTTGATGATAAAACTCTGAAGTAGAAAGTGTAAAATTGATCTTATACTTCTGGTTTATTCTAGGTCTTCCAGTATGCAAGATGTACATATATTGGGAATGCCTGAGGGTGATGTGATCATAAATGATTGTATAACCATGATGCTTCCATTCTGAGGGAGTGTTGAAACAGATCTGGATTTTAATGACTCCTCTCATATAGAAGTAATCTGATCTTAGTCCAAATGTTGGACATTAATATGAATGTGATTCAGATGTAATGAGAAGATTATATTTACGGTCTTGATTTAATCAAGCATCTATTGGAGGTCCACAAGATCTGGATTTGAGATGTGATCTCAATATCCAAGTCACTATACGTGGAACAATACAATCGCCCTGTTCTTATCTCCAAGTATCCGCAAAGAAAACGCATTATCCTTGAAAGAGTTCATGGATAATTTCATTGTTGATATATGTATCCGAGCATTGAGAAAAATGGATAATTAAATGTAATTTAATTATCATGAATAATATGAATTTGATTCATATTATTAGGAGAGTTATATGAGATAATTAAATATGATTTAATTATCAAAGATGTGAATAATGTGAATATGATACATATTACTTGGGCACATGAGAATTGAGATGATAATTAAATGTGATTTAATTATCATGGATAAGAATGATATGGATAGCACTATCCATATTATTCAGGTATATTATAAATGTGATTTGTAATATATTAAAGAGAGCATATTATGATTTATATTGGTTAATTAATTATTGATGTGAATTGGATTCACATTGGATGATTAATTGAAAATATAACTTACATTTTGTTTTGGGTTTTGAATGAGATTCACATAATTTCAATGGCATGATTGATATTTTCAACAAGATAATTTAGAATTATTTTATGTGAAAATATTAACGACAAGAGATCATGATATATCATGAGATAATGAGATCCCATGATAATTAGAAGAAATTGACCAAGTCCACTCAAGAGAAGTGGACGGCTACAACTCTCCATGAGGAGAAGAGTAGCCGTCCCCTCTTCTTAGGGGATTGGTTGTGGTCTCATCATTATTTCTTCTCTAGTCAAAGATGATTTAATTTGAAATTAATTTTGCTGATTTATAAATGAAAATTAATTTTAATTAAATTATTTGTTGTTGTATTTTTTACAACAATATCATATCCATTGAAAGAAACACAAATCAATCTCAATCATTGATTGTGTGTTGTCCATGGATTGAGATTCATGGACTCCCAAAACCATATAAAAGAAGAGGCATCCCTTGCTCTTCGAGACACGTTTTTCGACAACAACATATGCACTCTCTCTCTACACATCATGTGCCTCTCTCCCTCTCTCTCTTGTGGCCATCCATCATGGAACCTTAGAGAGAGTCCACATCGCTGCTACATCGTTGTTATGCTGCCGGAGTACTTGCTTATGGATCTCCATCTCCTTTGGTGTGTCTCGCTTGTGAAGAAAATGTTGGATCTCATGTGTCGAGATCAGGAGATCCGTCGTTTGGATCACCAACATGTATTGCAAGAAGGATGTGTCTCATCAATGCGCTCGCAAGCGTCTCCTCCGTAGGACCAGACTTGAGATAGGAGGTCTCTTAGCTTAGAGACTCGATCACAACCATGATTCAAGAGGTAACCCTTTACCTATTTGTGTTTTAGATGAAACGATCCGAGAAAGGTTCTTGGATGATGTGGTTTTATCACATTTAAAATTTTTAAATTCTGCTGCCCGGAACTACTAGTGCGACTAGTCGCTCCCGATCGTATACGATGCGATCCACACGATTCTGTGATGCGCTTGAGGATCTTTCCATATCCTTCAAGTGGTATCAGAGTCAGGTTCGAGGTTTTGGATGTGATCCATAAACCTAGGAAGACTTGGTTTCTCAAGGAATGTGAAAGTTTTATCGCATTTCAATTTTCACAGCCCTATTTTGTGATAAAATTTAGGCCCTGTTTAAAACGTTTAAACACAAAATTTTAAATTGGATAATATTCCTCATTAATTAAGGAAAAAGTAGGATTTTAGTTTGCATGATTTGGGATCCGATAACTCAAGATATAATCTTTTTAATGAAGCTATATCCACTGTTTCGAGGATGGCAAATGATGACGTAATTAAGAAGTTAATGAATGTTTAAAAATACCTGAAAATACATGCTAATCATATAGGTTATGTTTTAAATCAAGTTAGAAAACTTTAGAAGCTGATTTTGCTTAATTTGGATTTAAAATGAATGAGATATGCTAATTTTAGTAAGTGAGAGTCACTGTTGAAAATTGCAATCCTAATAATGAACCTTGTGATAGTCATTTACGAAACTTGTGAAATTAATGGTTAATTTCCTGCAATAATTATGGATAATATTTGAGAAATATTTGAATGATAATTGTTCCCTTAAATGACATTGCCTCAACCAATAAATGATTAGATTTGATCTACATCACCAATTGGTTACTTGATACACTTTCAACAAACATTTTACTTGAATAGGTTTGGAAATTTCTCTAGCCAATTTCCTTATAATCAAAATGATTTTTATTATTACTATATGGAAAATTTCAGTTGAAAAACCGATGAACATCTCAAATACACAATGATCAATTTGGAATTATCCTTTCCTGAGGTGGATATGGTGTCTAGTCTGGGAGCGTTGGGGTAGCAGGTTGCACCGTGTGCGATCTATCCCACTCCTGTAGGTACCAGCCATGACAATAGGTAGGAACTTGATAATGCTGGAGAAATCATGATGTATTTTCTAATTATAAAAATACAAATTAATACGTACTTTGAGATAATATCATATGTTCAAGTAACAATCAAGTTTGTTGATTGAATTGGACTGATAATTGATTTAATATAATTAAATTAATTATATCCAATTAAAACACTCTATTAGAATAGAGTTGTTATTTTCCTTGGAAGAAATTATAATAATGAATATGATTCATAATGATTAATTAGAATTTGAATAGGAGGTAGAGGATCACATAAGTGACATCCATGGTTTCCCGTCAAGGCGAAGGGTTCTGTTGCCAGAGTATGTAGGAGATGCCTATCTGAAGTGACAACTCCTGCATACAATACATTTGGATCGGGCTCTCCACTTCTCGAAAGAGTAAGGACGTATGCGTAGTGATCCCAATATCGGGTCCTTATATTATTAGGGCGATATTGGATTGCGCATATCGAATTGTATTCCTATTGACGATTGGTTCAATTAATGACGGGTCAACATCATCTTAGGGGTGGTGGGCCTGGGTGTTAAAGACCGAATTGGGAGATGCAAGTTGGACTTGCAAGGCGGAATGTATTACCGCTTCTTTTTATCCGAGTTACAGGTTCTCATATTATTGGGATGTGACAAAGATAAGGAAGGAGACCCCAGATCTTGCTTGAGATATAATGGTAAGTATATCTCTTAATTCAAAGTGATTAAGGGAATGAACTTTCAATGTTGACATGGCAAGACAACTTTGATATAAAAATTCCTAAAGCAAAGTAAAATGTGTGTATATATATTTATATATATTTAAGCAAATTTCTTATTTTAGATAATCCTTCATTAAACTCACTCAATACTATACTCAATAATAACGCGTAAAATATCATGGATTGGATCCATGATCAAAATATTGTACTTGCAATTGGACACATAATGTATGTGGTTTCAATGTGCAAGTTTCCTCATAATATTGAGGAATGACAATTAAATAGACAATAGGTCTACAACCCTAAGGTTTGTATGTCTCTATAGTCTTGATCTCACCGAATGTACTTTGGAAGTAACATGTCGATGATGATCACAATTGTCAAATAATCCTTATAAAAATCTAAGAGGATGTTTCTGAGATACATATGTGCTCTCTACATTTGACCAGGAATGACATGGTTAACTGCATCATGCAGAATGATAGCTCTATAAGATATGATGTATTCAAAATGTTTGAGTACATACCTGAACCAAAGTCTTTAAGAGTTAAAATGTATGTAGAGATGATGAGTGTCATCATCCTACTATCTATACTCTAGTCATTCATGAAGCTCCATAATATTCATATTGTATGAATTAAATGAAGCATGTGTAAATGTATAAATACTCTTATATTGAAATCTTTTAAATTCAACATAAGAGATCCTTTGTCTTAAGCAATGCTTGTTTAGAGATGAAAGGAGTGCAGTGGAAACATGGGTCGGACCCAGGTTAGAAGGAAAGTCAAATAGTTGACTGCACTTCTATGGTTTCCACACACATATGAAATTCAAAGGGTTGGATGAATGCCAATACTGCAATGAGCCGATGTATTGATATTATGACTATCAAGTCTATCTAGAATCCTTAGAGAAGGACTCGGATAGTGCATCGAAATAATTTACATCTACATATAATCATTAAAATTGACTTTCTTATTTGATAAGATGAAAGTTTAATAATTGTAATTCATTCTTCTACTAACACTTGCAATTGGTTGCATATGTTTTAGAAGACTATAAAATTTGATTTTAAGGTTTAATAGTCATCTACATGGATATTGATGTAATTGTTGCAACAATCACTATTGGATTGATAGACTTCATATTTTTGGTGGGAGAGCCCTAGGTCCTAGAGAATGTCTCTACTACCTAGATATTAGAAAACACTCATAGTTTATTTCTAAATGTTGGAAATAGACATGAATTCTGGAATAAACCTATCATAAAGAGTTATGATGGATATATTTCAGATAGTATTCTAATATCTGGAGGACACTACTAAATTAGAAAATTAATGAATGGTTCATTAACATTTCTAAATACTGAAAATTAAACCTAATAAGATCAATAGGAGGATAAAGATCACTTGACAATGATCTGGCATCAAACCTTGGACATTAGTCTGCTGATGAGATCAATAGACTAGTAAGAGATGAACTTTAGAATGTCTAAAATCTCAAATCTTACATACTTTTGAATGTTGTAATCAAAGTAAAAATGTCCAATGCACCCTTCTCTGGGAATGGTGTTAGATGTCGAGGTATTCAATATCTCATACATATTGATGCATGTGGATCATCTATATCATAATGAATATTAATGATATGTGATATCATTTGATAATTATTTGTGATATGAGATTTCTTTCCTTCATGTTAGAAAGCTTTGAAATGTTCAAAGATTTCATAATTTTGGTTTAGAACCAAAGTTTGAAGTAAGATGAAAATGAATTTGATCTAACCTAGGTAGCAAATACCTGTTAGATGAATTCAAAGAATACCTTTTGGAGATATGAATATCATTTCTATCTCGCTCCTCCTAATATACCTAAACTATAGAGAGTTGTAGGGAGATAAAATTAGATCATGTTTGACATGATTTGATCAATGATGAATATTAGCATAATTACCTCTTAGTTTCCAAAGTATATATGTAGTAGAGACTGCAATATACATCCTTAAAAGGTTCCATGCTGGTAAACTGGAATCTAGCACCTGAGAGTGTTACTTCATTAGGAAAATAATGGATAGTATTGGATACATACTTTATGACCTTGAGATTCTTAAAAGATCTCATCTCTAAGGATGTGATTCTTAGATGATGACTCTCCTGAGAATCAAGATGAAAATGAAGTAAAAGGAACTCATTTAATATTGAGAAAATAATGAGGCTCCTGAAGATGTAAACTAAAAGGACAATTAAGATGAAACACCAATACCTCTTCAAATGAGTTTGAGGATGGACTCCATGTGTCAGTTAAATGATCTTACTTCACGTGATGAAGCTTCTAAAGACATGACATGGAAAGATGGATTTTAGCAATAAAGTCTATATTAGACTTGATATATAAGTGTTGTATATGTACCCTCGAGGATCCACCTATATGGGTAAGACCCGCTAACGTGTAAATGGATCTTCAAGAGAAAGAGGGAACCTGATGAGAAGGTAGGGACCTTCAAAGCACGGCTCGTAGCCATGAGCTACACACTGAATAGAAGACATTGCTTGCAATGAGACTTGCTCTCCAGTGATCATGCTTAAACCCATCAGATTATTGCTAGCTATTGATACACAACTTGACTTTGACATCTTCAAGATGGAAGTCAAGATTGCATTGCACCACGAATATCTCTTCGAAGATATTCACATGAAGTAGCCCAGGGCTTCATAGTTGAGCAAAGTAAGCTGTACAAGCTAAATAACTCCATCTTTAGACTCGAATAAGCTTCTTGTAGTTGGAACATAAGACTTGATGAAATTATAAATGCTAGATTTCAGATAGAATCTTGATGTACCATGTGAAGCTTAGTGGGAGTGCCCTTGTGTTCATCATGCTATATGTAAATGATACCCTAATCATTTGGAATGATATAAGAATAATAATAAGTGTTTTATGGACTGGTTATTCCATACCTTGAGATATGATCTCAAGGATACCTCTTAGATCTTAGTTCTAAAGATGTTCAGAAGCAAAGAAAAGAAGGTATTGGGGCCATCACATTAGTAGTACACCTTGGACATGTTCCATTTTCTGAAAAATTCCAAGAAAGACTTCCTTCCCTTAAGATACTGTACTAACCTATCTGAAGGGATAGCACCTCAAAGAGTTGAGGAAGTGAATGGTAAAACTGCTTGCCATTGTGCATCAGTTATGAGAAGCCGGGTGTGTGCTAGATGTGTACAAAAGTTAGATATCTGCCATACAGTGGGAGTAGTAAATGTTACTAATCCTACTAAGGAGGTAAAACATTTGATTGTAGTAATAACAATATCTTCAAAGATGAAAAGTTTTTTGAGATAGTGATCTCAAAGTCTTATCTTCAAGAACTTAAGACTTTATAAAAGGTCTTAATTGTGGATATCTTAGGAGATAGAGATCTCCAGGAATAAGGTTATTCTGATAAGGATTTTGGACATACTGGTTATAAAAATTATTAAGTTGTAGTGTCAAGGACACTATCACTGACAATATTGAGTATTGGTTGCATAATATGCAACATTCGCATTGGATGCGAGCACTTCAACATGGGATATGCAAGTGCCGTAAAAAGACTTGGCGTAGTCTCTTGGGAACAAATTGACAGATCAACTTACCTGGCTATTTTTAGAAATAGCCTATGATTGTCACATGAGTGCGGGTTTAAAAGATTAGCCCATTAATAGCTTTTTGGGCTAGTGGGAGATTGTTGGACATGCGAGCCTACGGCGAGCCATTATGAAATAAATGTTATTGTAAATGTCACTCCTTGATCCGAAATGAAGAATAAATAATTTACATAATAGGACATTTAGTACAATTAGGGTTATGTACCATGGCCATCTTAATGATCATACAGCTATTGATTCAATTATTGAATCATAGAGGCTGGTGCTTGGATGAATATCTAAAGAGTTAGATTGAGTACTCATCAAGTACCGTCAACTGATTGTTAAGAGATGATCTCCAGCCTGAGTAGGAGATGGCAATCCTTTCTCACTTGGCTGATATCTGACCGACCTCTTGATGCAGGTCCTCTGCATGGGAATAGAGATTCAGAGGTGTCATATTAGTTAGATCAAAGAGTTGACTTAACGAGATCAATATAGCCAAAGTTCTATGTCGTATGTTGTCATGATATAAGCACGCATCCTCTGACCGGAGACATATGTGTTAATATATGTCTGAGTATGTACATTTGGCAGGCCAATAGGTTGATGACCTAACCAAGGTCTATATACCGGCGCGCTGGTGTGCATGCAAGGGCATATGAGTAATACGATCTCTCTAAGGGATCATATAGGTTCATTACTGAACCGGAAGACATGAGCTCACTCATGAGATATTGGGAAGATCAAATTCCATGCACGGTAGTCTCGCTTTAGAAGCTTGACTGAATTTGTAGGTTTGATATATACTTTTGGAAAGTATTTGATCAACACCTTGGTATGATATATGCTTTTGGAAAACATGTGATCAATACTAACTCCCAATAGTCAAATGAGAAACTTGATGATAAAACTCTGAAGTAGATAGAGTAAAGTTGATCTTATACTTTAGATTTATTCTGGGTCTTCCAGTATGCATGATGTACATGTATTGGGAATGCCTGAGGGTGATGTGATAAAAAACGATTGTATAACCATGACACTTCCATTCCGAGGGAGTGATGAAACAGGTCTGGATTTTTGTGACTCCTCTCATAGAGAAGTAATCTGATCTTAGTCCAAATGTTGGACATTAATCAGAATGCGATTCAGATGTAATAAAAAGATTAGATTTACGATCTTGATTTAATCAAGCATCTATGGGAGGTCCGCAAGATATGGATTTGAGATGTGATCTCAATATCCAAGTAACTATACGTGGAACAATACAATCGCCCTGTCCTTACCTCCAAGTATCCATGAAGAAAACACATTATCCTTGAAAGAGTTCATAGATAATTTCATTGTTGATATATATATTCGAGCATTGAGAAAAATGGATAATTAAATGTGATTTAGTAATCTCAAATAATATGAATTTGATTCATATTATTAGGAGAGTTATTTGAGATAATTAAGTGTGATTTAGCTATCAAAGATGTGAATAATGCGAATGTGATTCATATTATTTAGGCACATGAGAATTGAGATCCAAGATGATTAAATATGACTTAATTATCATGGATAAGAATGATGTGGATAGCACTGTCCATATTATTCATGTATATTATAAATGTGATTTATATTATATTAAAGAGAGCATATTGTGATTTATATTTGTTAATTAATTATTGATGTGAATTGGATTCACATTGGATGATTAATTGAAAATATAATTTACATTTTGTTTTTGGTTGTGAATGAGATTCACATAATTTCAATGGCATGGTTGATATTTTCCACACGATAATTTGGAATTATTTCTTGTGAAAATATTATTGACAAGAGATCATGATATATCATGAGATAATGAGATCTCATGATAATTAGAAAAAATTGACCGAGTCCACTTAAGAGAAGTGGACGGCTACAACTCTCCATAAGGAGAAGAGTAGCCGTCCCCTCTTCTTAGGGGATTGGTTGTGGTCTCATCATTTTTTCTTCTCTAGTCAAAGATGATTTAATTTGAAATTAATTTTTTTGATTTATCAATGAAAATTAATTTAAATTAAATCATTTGTGTTGTATTTTTTACGACAACATCTCAACCATTGGATGAAAACAAATCAATCTCAATCATTGATTATGTGTTCTTCATGGATTGAGATCCATGGACTCCCAAAACTGTATATAAGAAGAGGCATCTCTTGCTCTTCGAGACACGTTTTTCGACGACAACATATGCTCTCTCTCTCTACACGTCATGTGCCTCTCTCCATCTCTCTCTTGTGGCCATCCATCATGGAGCCTTAGAGAGAATCGCCATCACTGCAGCATCGTTACTATGCTGCCGGTGTACTTGTTCATGGATCTCCGTCTCCTTCGGTGCGTCTTACTTATGAAGAAGACGTTGGATCTCATGTGTCGAGATCAGGAGATCCATCGCTTGGATCAACAACATGGATTGCGAGGAGGATGCGTCTCATCAATGCGCTCGCAAGCGTCTCCTCCGTCGGATCAGACTTGAGACAGGAGGTCTCTTAGTTTAGAGACTCGATCGCAACCATGATTCAAGAGGTAACCCTTGTACCTATTTGTGGTTAAGATGAAACGATCTGAGAAAGGTTCTTGGATCATGTGGTTTCATCACATTTAAAATTTTTAAATTCCGCTGCCCGGAGAAACTAGTGCGATTACTCACTCCCGATCGTATTCGATGCGATCCACACGCTTCCGTGATGCGCTTGAGGATCTTTCCATATCCTTCAATGGATTCACTAGAGCAAATGGTTGCTACCATTCCCTTAGTCATCTAGAAGGAGGCACGAGAGGGGACATGCATGCTTGTCTCTTCTTCATCTACAAATGGGATGGGTGTGCTTTGTACCGTCTATTTATTAGTTCTTTGTTTTACCTATTATTTTAAAGGTTACACACGCAAATACTGTAGTCGCACACTTGTGTATTGCCATTGCAGGACTACTATGTGTTCCAGCTCAGACAGTTTATAAAGCGACTTCAGCATCAAGTTGCAAAAGATTAGAAGTTTGTTTAACCTTTTTAAAGTTGTTGCAAAATATACATTGTATTTTTGGCAAGTTTGTAACCTCTACAACATCTTCAAAAAATTTCCAATCCAAGATATCAAAAGAACTTAGCTGATCAACCACACCTATACTCCAACCGATTAACCCTAATCAACCAATTGGTTTCACTGATCTATCATTCATGTCGACCACACCTTATTTCATGATTGATCATATTTTGAAAATTGATACCACTAGTCATATGTACAATAATCGACCAACTAGTTTGCAATGATCGATCTTATTAATGTGGTCTATCGTACTAGTTTGGTTGATTGATTTTTCTTCAAATCTTTACTGATTTGTTACCATTTTTTATTTTCAGTGGTTATATTTTTTGGACCCCTATATAAGGGATCCCATACCTCAGTTGAAACACACCATTCGAGCTTTAATGGCTCTTTCTCTCTCAGAAAAGTTGAGAATATTTCTCTCAGTGATTTTTTTCCAGAATTCTTTCTTATTCTTCAAGTTCTTTGATCTTATGAACATAATATTTTGTGGAGATAGCTGCTTAAGGGGAAGCTATCAGATCAGTGGCACTCTAATGACTGCACATCTTCAAGTCTTTCTAATTGTAGTCAGAGTACTTTTGGCAGGACTTTTCTAGTCCAGTGATAATTATATCCTGAATTACTTTTCTTATTCACATGTGCTACTTGTGACATAATTGTAGTAATTATATTTGTGAATATTTTTGTGATTGTACTTTATTTTTCATTCTAGATATCATTGTTGTCTTATTTGAGAATTTTTTGATATCTATGAAAAAGTTTATTGTCCAATAAAAGATTATTGCAAAATATTTATATTTTTGTTGTTTACATCTTCTGTAGGAACATGATGGGGTTTGATTCTCAAGTCTACAAGAAAGTACTTGAATCTACATGATGTAATTATTCAATGAAAGTCATAATAAAGTCGAAACTCGTCTATTCTCCTCTAGTTGCTATAGTATGTATTATGTAATATTTATCTTGATGTCTAATTTAAGATTGTGAAGCTACGTGCTTTGTAAATGATTGAGATATCCACGTAAATATCTCAAGCTTTATAGTTGTTGATTAGATTTGCTAACTGCAAATCCCGAGTCAGGTGACTCATGTTGTGGTTTCCACCGAGGTGGTATTCCATGTGAAAATACTATGTAGTGTGCTGATTGGCTTGATTGATTGAATATTATGTGCTTTTTATATATTCTGTGAAAAATATCCAAAACTACCTCGAACTACTATTCACCCCACTCTAGTGGTGTCATGATCTCAGAACTCACATTTGGTATCAGAGCTTGGATTTTACTTTGAAGTAAAACTTAGAAGTACACATGTAATGAATCCACGATTCATCATCTCAATATATTGATCTTAGCAAAATCCTTAAGTAAAATTTCAAATAGTATCCGTAAAATCAATAAATTAATAAAATAGCTCTTGTAAATAAAATACACTAATTAATACATATTATATTATATTAAATAAATTAATAATAATAAGCCATAAAATAAAGGAGTTTTTCACCTGTAAATAGCCCAAACTTCATGTATTTTTAATAATTCATTTCAACTCCTTTTTGGCTATTTCTTTTATAACTTATTTATAAAATTATATGTAAAAATATAAAAATATGAAATAAATTTTATCTCAAATAAATACTCCTATATCCTAAAGAGAAAAGCCGTAAACTCCAACTTCCCGGCCAAATTCCCGCTCTGTATGAACTATAAATTCACAAATTCACTTTTAAAGTTTAAGTTCGAAAATTATCTATCCAATGAAAGTAGTTTCATTAAAATCGAAACTCGTTTGCAAAATTTGAGTATTGGGACCTCGTTGTATATTGTACATAATGCAATAAATATGACTTTGATGTCTTCTTATACAAATCTAACCCTTTTATTATTTAGTTCCTTTTCTATTAATTTTTTTATTGTATATTTTAATAAATGGCATAATTAAAAAATCTAAAAAAAATTCTTTTATTAAAAATAAGGCATAGTGACTTTGTATACAATGTACATATTTTCTTTTCTCATTTTTATTTACTTTTTCTCATTTCTTAAAAAGTCCAAAAAATATGTTTGTGTATTATTTTATTTCTACTATTTTATTTTATTTTTACTTTGTAAATATCTTTTATTAAAATACAAAAAGATAAAATTAGAAAAGTAAAGAAAGTGTACATATGGTCTGTTGTGTTCTTTGTTTTTTTCTTCTTCATTTTGTTTGCAATTTCCCCATTTTCTTTTGTTTTATCTTCTTTTTTTAGTAGTCTACTTTATTCTATTTTTCTTTTCCTTTATTTATTTTTCATTCTCTATACTAACTTCCCTTTTCTTCGATTAACCACCAAGTCTCCATCTAACTTCCCATTCAACTCCACCATTTCATTTAACCTCCCATTCAACTCCAGCATTCCGCCATCTTTTCTAACCTCTATTTTCTTCTCTTTTTATACATCTTGGACTCTTTTGTATCTTTGATCCACCTTTATGCAAGAGAGAATCGGGAGCTCCGACTGCTCGTCTCAGTGACATCGAGCGAAGAACTAGAGTGACGACCGACCTCCCCGGTGAGATCCATTGTATTCCGGCAAATATCGCAACCGCCTCAGCATGTTGCTCGAGCTCATCGCTTTTCGGAGATTCGAGCGAGGACCGTGGTTCTCGTGAGCACACCACATGCGCCTGCTTCCGTCGTAGGTCATTTTATTTTCATCTTTGTCATTGTTCTTATTTTTGCATTTTTCTTATGACATCACATCACCACCAGAACACCTTCATTTGTGTATTTTTATTAGCACATCACCATCACCACACCATCATTCTCAACTTTTGTCTGTGTTCCTTGTTTAAGAAAACCCAAAAATAAAATAAAAAATCAATCAAAACAACACAACAAAAATAAAAAAATATCAAAAAAATTTAAAAAAGGGGGGAAGCAGCAGAACCACCGCCCCCTTCCTCCATGGGCCTCCAGCCCGCTCTACGTTGCCCGCCGATGCGTCCTCCGCCCGCGGCGCCTCCCGTCATCGCACTTCCAGCCAGACCCTCCAACTAGCGGGCGCTGTCCACCCTTAGTCGCCACCTCCATTGATAGCCCGCAGTTGACGCTCCAAGCTACACATCGGCTTCCCCCTATAACCATCGGCGACCACGGCTGATTTCTCCAATCAACTTGGCCACAACAATCCGCCACCAGTGCTCCCTCGCCGCCCGCTCCTCTTGCCAATGACACCAACTCCAACTGGCAACTCCTCCAACCACCGGCACCTCAATCTAGCATTCTAGCCGCCCCTTGTTGCCATGATTTTGAGATCGACTAAGGTGGAATAAAAAGGCTAAGTGTCGTTGTCCTCAATCAATCAAATCAATCAATAAGAAAATCAAACCACTCAAAGATAAAATACTCAAATTTAAGCGACTTGGCTATTTTATTTATCTAGTATAGCGAACAGGGTCGAACACAAGGAACACGATTTTAAAACTTAGTAGTCAGATTTCAAGAATAAAATCTTTTTAGTTATTTTTAATTTTTCAAATATTTTTTAGTTTTCAATATAGAAGCACAAGGAATTAAAGTACTCACACACTCCTTTTATATTTTTTAATATGTCAGAAATACCTACAAAATTACGGTAAAAATATTTTTGGTTTTTATATGTTTTATATTATTTTTGTAATTTTATGGAATTTTTAAATGTTTTTTGGGTTTTATAAAAATCAAACAATGGCTAAACAATGAATAACCTAGAGTAATTTGCAAATTAAAATTAACTAAAGTGCCCAAACCCCTAGATGGTATTTTTACGATATAATAGAGGTGGATATCTACAAAAAAAATGAAAAGACTATTTTTCGATTTCTCTATATTTTATATAATTTTATAAGTTTTTAAGTGTTTTATAATTTTTAGGGTTTTTATAAGGTATTTTTAAATAAAATAATACTGGAAGTAAAAGGCTACAAACGACAACTAGCAAAATTTTTGTAGAATTTTTAGATGATTTTGAAATTTTTATAATTTTCTTAACATAAACATGTCATTTTTTAAGGGTTCTTGAATTTTTAGAATAGAAAAAAAAAATCAGTTTGGCAAACTAAAATTACCATGCAAATAACAAGCAAGCATGATCTAACATGCATTTTTGTAGAATTTAGAGTCGGTTTTCTATTTATTGCATCCAATAAAAGGTAAGTAGTTAAAAATAGTTCGCAAGGACCTAGTTGCAAATATTTTTAGTTTTGGGCCTAAGGATAACACCTGGTAAAACTTGAGGGGCCAACTATGCATTTTTTCTAGGTTAAGCATGTACAACATGTGAGTTAGACAAACAAGGGTATATATGCAAATATTGAAAACATAACATTCATTCCACAATAGATAAAATGTTCATGATAGATACTGCAAATAACCCAATAACACGTGAGAGCACGTGACTCAGACTCAACTAGACTAAAGTGCAAACAAGTAAAGTGCAAGGTCCTAAATGCAGAAGTTCTTAACTAATTATTACATTTATTAGACAAACTAAAATAAAAAGACATGCATGGTAAAAAGTGAAGTTTACCCTTGCAGACAGGTGGCGCCCACGTAGCTACTCTGTGATGTACGACTCTGATGATGTCTGCATACAGATCCGACAACTCTGATAAGGCTGGAATGTACATGTCAAATTTGCCCCCGATAAGGAATAAGGTGTGCTCGTACGGTCCTGATCAGATCTGGGAGTCAGATCCTGATCAAACAGCTATGGAAGGTCCTAGAAGAACTCTACCCAGGTGACCTTCAACAGAGCTTGGAGGGGGATCCGCTGTTCCGATGAAGGGGCTAAAGGGTCCAACATGGTCGTGGAAGCGCTCCGCATCATGTGGGCAACTCTGATGGATGGAATAATGGTCGGATGATCGGCACGGTGAAGCTCTGCTTGGAGCTACTCTACTAGGTCCGACAAAGGGTCAAAGATTCTCTCGCATGCGTCTAAACCTGCAGAGGTATCTTCTGCTCGGAGCAGAACTCTGGTTAGGGTTATTTAGCATAGAAAACGAGAGAAGTGAGCGTGGATGCTGATCGACTTCCGGTGGTCGTGGATGAAGGAAGTCAGTCCTTATTCTCTCTATGATGAGCGAGGCTAAGGGGGTAAGGTCGCATGAGAAGAGTGACGATGATGTGGGTGACGATCATGAGGGCTAGACGAGTAAGACGGAGCTCCGACTGGTTAATCGAAGAGGGTGAACCGTGGCGGTGGAAAAATGGGAGATCGAATCGAAATGGGAAATGCAAGGGAAGTTGGCAGTACCTGAAGATGTTGAAGGACTCAAGAAGTTCAGGCGATGCGATCGACGACGTTGTAGACTCAACCAAGTTGCGGAAGGTCGGGAGGCTTATTGCGGCAGAGAACTCTGGCCACGAGCTGAGCGTTGCTCAACGGTCCACCAAACAGAGCTCCAAAGGTTTCTCCAGGCAGCTGTCACTAAGTTGGAGGTAGCTAGGGGGCAAGAGGATGGTGAGGAATGAGATCTCCAGCTTCGGAGGCGTAGGAGACTATTTATACGGATACCCGAGGGTCTGGAAGGATCAAAAGGAAGAACGAAACTCTAAGGCGATCCGGTTGCGGCGAGGGATCCGCGAGGATCACAAATCCTATGAGCGCAATCGGGCGGTATATTCGAGGTGAACAAATGTTGGGTTCGTCTAGGAAAAATTGGAGAAATAGACTCTAGCGATCATAAGTCGGGTTGACCTGGCTGAGGGAGAAGGTCGACTAAGGTCAACCTTCTGACGTGGACGAATAAAAAATTTCCGGGCTAAAAATTGAAAGTATAATGAATATAAAATAATAAATGAATTTAAAATAAAAAATTAAAAAAAAGAAAATGTTTATTATTTGTGAAGTTATTTTTTATGATTTTTAATTATTTTTATAAATTAATTTATTATGATGTATATAGTATATAGTATTATGTCTATGTATAATAAACCTATGTATTATGTACATGTATTTTTAATTTATTATTTTTACAAAAAACAAATTTTGTTTTATATTTTATTTATTTACAAAATAATTTAAGGGATAAAAAATGACCTTTATTTGATTTTTATAAATTAATTAAGGGTATTAAATACATAGGTATTATATATATGTACATGTGGCCTTTGTACAATGAATTTGCGGATTTTGTTTTTATTTTATTTTGTGTAATTTTAATCTTTATTTTACTTTTATTTTATTATTAGAGATATATACACACAAAAATAATATGGTTTTCACATAATGTAAAATAAAATAAATATGAATATTTCTTTGTACAGGTCTAGATGTTATATACAATATACAATGTGCATTATATCTATTTACTTATTTCTTTGTCGGTCAGGTTAAGATTTGACCTTCTCTCAGGGTTTTGGCCAATCTGTATTTATTCTAAATACATCTTTCTTTTTTCTTTTCTCTTTATTCTTTTATTTTTGGAAAATATGTGATAATTATGTAGTATTAGCAAAGACATATATAATGATAAATTATTGAATTTACATATATTTCTAGGTAGTTTTGCTAAAAGATAGAGCTAAATAAAAGAATAAAGAATGAGAATCGTAGATTCATCATCCCCATATATTTTACCTTTGCTAGTCCCTGAGCAAACACTTATTTGAAAAAGAAGTAAAAATAAAAAGAAAAGAAAAAGAACCCAAGTTAACTATTAAACATATCTTCATTTAATTTGAGTATGGAGCTCAGTCAGACCTTTAGATTATTAATTTAGTGGAACCCTATTGGGAAATAGGTTTAAGACTAAAAAGCCTCCAAGTTCTACAGTTCTTTGGTCAGGTCTCCTCGACAACTAGGTCAGAACAAGTCTACACACGCAAACTCTAATGACCATGAATCTTTCCTTGTACGGTGTAAGTGATATGTAGCTCCCCACCTCAAAAATGGCAAAGAAACAACCTCCCTCAACAAGGTAACTCTAATCCCCCAGTCTAGCAACTCTTTCCTCGAAGAGGGGGTATTCCCTTCTAATTTCAAGTACAACCAGCTCAAGAAGAGGGAAAGAAGAGAATGGACCGTGACCAGTGTAGCCACGTATCTCTTGGAGCTTAACCAGTGTAGCTAAGTCTCTAGCTGCAAGCTTACATGAGATGAGACGATGGAATACATAAGTTTTGCTTATTAACTATATACACTATGGAAGGAATTTTATTTTCAATCAGGCCTATCCCTTTTTTGTAGTTTTCATAATTTTGCACACATTTTTTGGATGTGCATATGTACAACATATCTACAAGGTGCAATATGTTCATAAGGAGTTTTTCTTCTGGAGCCAGTAGACTATTCCTTTTTTGAAACATTATTGCAACCCACAGTCTCCTGTCTTTAGAATTCAATGCTACTAGACCAGGTTGAGGCGCACATCCCTCACTAGAGGAAGATGAGAGGTTCCCGCTAGCTGTACTACCCTCATATGATACCCCAAGCCAAAGGATTCTACCTCCTCACCATCTCATCCGTGTTGAGCTATGTGTAAGGTGTGTATCCGATTCAAGCCATTGTCTCTGAGAGTCATGCGTGCATTGTTAAGTAATCTACTTAGGCTCATCAAGATGACAAGTGAACATACCCTAGTGGACTCGAAGAAGTCACTGTGGACCTGAAAAGTCTTAACCCCAAATCCTAGAAGGTTCCTCTTAAGTTAATTGCATTAAGGTCTTAACCAAGATCCATTCTTCAATTTAATTCCAGACTAGTTTAAATGTCAACCATGATTCTGAAGAAAGCAAATAAGTACAGAACTCTTTCTGTAGGGAATTTTCAAAAATATGCCAATTTTATGGGAATTTTTATTTTTCAAAATTATTAGGTATTTTGCAAAATAAGGACATATCTTTACACAATAATTTTTATTACTATTATGTACGTACTCCTTATATATAGGGAGTTTGGGGTTAGATTCTAGTTAATGTACACATATATACAAGTAATTTTTATACCCCTTGCTTATTCCTTTATGTGGAATATTTTTACAAAATTTGTCCAAAAATAAAATTTGTCGAGATTTTTATTCATGTTTTATAAATAAAAGCCATGTTATTAACACACAAAGTATGAGTTATGGCTAAAGTATATATACAATAAATATGACACCCCCTATACTTAGCTCGAACGATGTCCTCAAAGTGACCAAAGAGTGATGGAAGAAGACATAACTCGTGTTGAGTATGGGGAAATAAAAAGAATGCTATACTACAACGACAAATAAAATAATTAAATGAATAGCAGTCGCTGAACCCCCTGTACTTAGAATCAAGTAGTTCTAAGTATATAAGACTATACACATAAGGGAAAACCGAGGAGTAGGATGTGCAAATATTACCTCCTCTATACTTTAGGGTAAAACACATCCCTAAGTATAGGCAGCAAAACAGAGGTAATAGGTTCAAGTGGATAATTCAACAACCCCTATACTTAGGGCAAGGTGCACCCTAAGTATAGCATAATCATAAGATGAGAATGGAATGTTGAACAGAAAGAATGAATGATATAGACATAATGGATCTATACAGCTGCAGAGTGGAAGTGAAAATCATGTATGAGATGCAAATGATGCGAGTCAAAGATCACATCTCATACAAAATGAATAGGGGCAACGTCAACGATCAATGTATAATGATCAAGATATGTCTTTAGGCGTTGTTCATTGACTCGAAAGGTGGAGTCAGAAGACAATTCAGATATATCAATGCTACCATTGTTGTACACCTTTCTGACCAAGTATGGTCTCTTCCATTTACTCTGTAATTTTTCTGGAAATAATCTTAACCTAGCATCAAATAGCCATACTCTTTGGTTTGGCTCAAACTGTTAATGGCTGATGTGATAATCATGCCATATCTTCACTCTATCCTTATACTGTAGGCTACTTGAGAGAGTTGTGTCTCTCAACTCCTCCAGGGCTGCCAATTCTGCTTTCCTTTGATCTCCTACACTCTTGGGATCCAATAGTAGTCCAGTGATTGCCCAAAGTGACTTGTGTTTGATCTCTACTAGTAAGTGGCATGGCTTACCATAAATGAGCTGAAAGGGAGATGTGCCCAAAGGTGTCTTGAAGGAAGTCCTATAGGCCCATAAGACCGAGTCCAAAAGCGGTGACCATTCCTTTCAGTCTAGGCGGACAACCTTCTGCAAAATAGTCTTGATCTCCCTATTTGAAACCTCAACAAGACCATTAGTCCGTGGATGATATGGAGTGGCAACTCTATGGTCAATGTTGAACTCATTAGCAAGGGCCCTTACCTTGTCGTTGATAAAATGAGTCCCCCCATCAGAAATCAAGACTCTAGGTACCCCGAACCGTCAAATGATATTCTTCCTCAATAATTTGCAAACAGTATTAGCATCTGCGGCTTGGGCAGGGATGGCCTCAATCCAACGACTAACATAATCCACAACTAGCAGAATGTATTCAAACCCCTGACTCTTAGGGAATGGACCCATGAAATCAATGTCCCATGCATCAAAAACCTCACAAAAGTGAATGAGCTGCATTAACATCATATCTCTCTTTCCACAAGTGCCCATCTTCTGACAATCAGTGCACCTCTTCACGAATTCATTTGAATCCTTGAAGAGGGTAACCACTGATGAATCCACATTTCATAATCTTTATTCTATCATTTTGGGACCTAAAACCCTAGCAAATGCCTGTAATTAGCCTTAAATCAAGCATCTTAGCATTCATGCATGTGCATCTCAACAGTGTCTAAATGACTGTAATTAAGGCCAAAATTATAGAATAAATAAAGAAAAGAAAAAGAATAAAATATTGTAAATATTTTATGACCCAAAACCCCGAGACCTAGGCATCTTGATGAATAGGTCGACAAGGAATAAAGTAGGGGGAGATAAGGTCAAAAACACAGCCAAAATACCATTATATTTTATTCATTCTTTATTCATTTTGGGACCTATTTTTGGTTTCACTTTTTGTACATCAAATAAAGAAACTTTGTACATGAAAGTCGTAGATAATTAAATAAAGAAAAATACAAAATTGATTTCACAGAAAAAGAATGTATAGATAAAAAGTTCTGGTCTGAATAAGAATCCAAAATTCCAACTTCCCAGACCCGTATCTCGCAACTGACAACTCCAAATGTAGCAAACTCACCTTTAATTGTATATAGAATAAAATAATCTATCCAATGGCGGTGGTTTCACATTTGGCGGAGCTACGGTTTGAAAGTTGATTTTTGGACCCACATTGTATACTTGTACATATTAAAATATTCAATTTATTATTTATTTATTATTGTTATATTTTTATATTTTTATAATATTGTAAATAATACTTATAATAATTATGTACATTAAAATAAGAATAAAAGCCTAAATAAAATACAAAATAAAAACACTGGTATAATAGAGTACATAGAAACATTACATATACTTATACCTATATACAATACCTTTATATTTTATTTAATATACAAAATATATCAGAAAATTAAAATAAAAATATATTTGTGTATATAAAAGTATTTTATAATTTTAGAAAATAGAAACCAAAATTAAAGAAATTAAAAGCCACCAAATAAAAATAAAAATACTAAAATACATAGGTATTATACCTATATAGGGATAAAAAGGTAACTTGTAAAAATATAAGTCATAAAAATAATTAAAAATCAAAATAAAATACTACATAAAATTCTAAACATTTTTTATTTTATAACTTTTAACTAATTCGGCCATTTAGTATTTTAAATAGAATTAGAAAAATATTTTTTCCAGGGTTTTTCCTGGTTGGTCCACGTGGACCAACCAGGAGGCCAGGACTGTTGACCTAGGTCAACAGTCTGACCTACACCCTGTAGCCTTTGTCAGAACCGCTGTTGACCCCATCTTCACCATTTTTTCGAGGCACGAGCTTTCATCCTTTCGACTCGATTTCTTCTGAGATCCTCTTCCTCGTTCATCCCTCTTACCCGTCAAGTGATTACATTGGGCTATGGATCATGGAGCTGCTCCAGACCTCTTGGTCTTTGGACCCCTGTCACCTCGGGTCAAACCACATATAACCGACCCCCTTCTTTCCTTTTGAATTTGAGTCCCCTTGGTCCACCCTTCAGCGCCATCATCGTGCTCCTGAGCTCCGTGGAGGTGACAGCTCCACCGCCAGCCCTTCAGCCAAGGCGCGCGAAGTCGAGGGAGCCTCCACCACCTCCGCCAACAGCCGGCGTCGAGGTACTTTTCTTCCTCTGGCTCCGGCCATCGAGGGCATCCCCCCGCTCATTTCTTTCTTGCTTTTAGTTCCTGTTAGCTTAAGCTTCAAAAACCCCAAAAAAATTCCAAGTTCCATCGCGTATTTCGCCACTCCAAGCATCATCGCCGGAGCGCACCTCCGGCCACCGACATCCACTTCCCCTCGCGCATAGATTAGGTCCACCTCAGGTCCAGGCACTTTGCCCTGGGCTCTCTAACGCTTTTTTGCAGGGTCAAAGCACGTTGACTCGCGCCTGGGCGCGTTTTTGAAGCTCGCCGGAGCTCAGTCGAGCCCTCCAGCTCCGCCGACCACCTACGAGCGGCACGGCCAACGCCGTGCACTTTTGGTACCCCCAGGAGATAGAGGACGACCCCAGGAGGCTCCAGCTCGCTTTTGAAGCCAAAGCGCTCGCCGGAGACGGAGCTTGGCCTCGGCGAACCTCGGCTCGCCGGAGTTCGTCGCTGTTCTTGCTCCGGGCTTCGCCACCGTTGGATCGAGGAGGAGCTCCAGACAGATCGTGGACCGTCCGATCGTGAAGACCCAGCCACCGTCGATCTCAGCCGAGATCTGATCCCAGACGTCCATGAGCGAAGCGACATCGGCCGTCCATCAAGCGCCACGTGTATAAGTGGCTTGCCATCAACCGTCGGATCACGCGCATAGGGTATTTTGCATGTGACCCCTTGCGTTTTTTTTGTATTTATTTATTAGTATTTAAACTTGAGCCCGTAGTGTAAAAATTTTGTAATATTTGCAGAGAGACCCCTAAACTTTGCTTATTTGCACTTAGGTCCTTCGCCACGTCACCTCACGTGACCTGTACACGTGAGGGGGTGGGCATTTTGCAAGGATACCCTCGGTCTTTTGTGTATTTCTTTTGAGTCCTGAAACCTTCGTATCAAGTGTAAACTTTTTGGTGATTTTGCAAGTAGGCCCCCTGGGTTTTGAAATATTGCTTTTGAGTCCTCGCCAGGCGCGTGCAAGTCACGCGCCCTGGTGGGTAAATTGCTTGCGTGCCCAGGTGGTTTTTGTAATTAATATCTAGTGCTATAAATTGAATATTCAGTGTATATTTTTTGTGGAAAATTGCATGCTTGCCCCTGGATGTTTTAGATATTGCACATATACCCCTGCCAGCACTATTTAATGTTTGGATGTTTGATCTAATTAATTGATCTATCATTTTAACTCCAAAAATTCCACAAAACTAGGCTTAAGTATCTGGACACGTGTACTTTGACGCCATCTATTTGGTTTTTGATTTTACTTTATTTTTATATTTATTAAAAATCAAAAACGCCCTTTTTGTGCACTGTCTAGTTTAAAAAATACCAAAAAAATATTAAAACCTCTCCAAAAATTCCAAAACAATCACCTAGTGTCTACTTTATTCTATCTTAGTGTCAGTCCAAAAATCATTAAAAATCTCAAAAGAAAAACACTAAAAATTTAAAAACACTCAAAAACTTCAAAAAAATATATAAAATAGTAGAAAACTCCAAAAATCAAAATCTCAGTTCCTGTTTGTTCCTTATTTTGTCCTTTTTATTTGAAAAATAGTGTGAAAATTTTGAGCTACTGGTTGCTATTTTTAAACTGCATCTTATTCACAACCAGCCCTATTTCCACTGTTTTCTCTTATTTCAGTATTTGAAAATATCAAAAACACCTTGAAAAATCCCTAAAAATCACAAAAACAGTAAAAAACCTTAAAAGTACCAAAAACATTTTATTTCTGAATTTTTGAGTATTTTTGTGCATTTTTATAAATGTTTTAGCTTGCCTTTTGTTATTTTGCCTTTATTCTCCAATCTTGAAAAAGAAATAAAAAAAATATAAAATATAAAATATAAAAATCAGTAAATTAAAAAGCAAAATACAAAAATATAAAATTAAAAAAAAATAAAAAAAATTAAAAATTAAAAACCCACAAAAATTTCCTTTCTTTGTTTGCTTAGTGTAGACACTCCACACATCACACACACACTTGTGCATTCATTTGCTTGAACTATCCTGCTTGTTCCCTGTGTTCGAACTCTCTACATACTTGCACCTATACATCTTTTATGTAGAGTTAAAAATAAATTTTAACTCCGCATTAGTTCTAATTCATTGATCTTAGTGTGGGTTAATTGTTGACTTTAGTCCGGATTTAGTGTGGTCACCACACCGACTGAGTTCACGCTTTGTGCTGAACTTAAGACCACCTATTTTCGGCCAAATCAAATGGCGCCGTTGCCGGGGAGCAACAGCGAGTAGTTCATATTTTGTTTGATTGATTGTGTGATTGTTATCATAGCATTGTCCATCTCTTACATTTTGATATTTCTTGTTGAGCTATCTGACCACTCTTCTTTATCTTCTTGCGAGGGACCGCGGAGCGAGGCGGATCGCCTAGGTGACCCGACGCATCCTTGGGAAGCGGAGCCGGCTGTTCTTTAGCCAAGTCGGCAGGAGAGAGCAAGGAGTGAGAGAGAGAGCGATTAGATTAGTTGTCATTTATTTTTGGTGAGAGAGTGATTCATTTAATTTGTAATAATACAGGTACACTTGGACTTGGACACTTAGACATTCGGGCCTAATTGCCGGGTGTTTGTTCACCCGGGGGCTCACCGCGGATTTCATCGAGTTTTTACCGCTGTCATTTTCCGGTTTTGTCTTCATTTTTCACTTTCTTTTGTGGATTGAGCTCTTAGTTCTAGGTTCTGCTTGACTCGATTAGAATAGGTCCAAACACCTAATTATCTTTGCATGCTCCTATAGATTCGTATTTGGACTTAGACTAATTAAACAGTTAGCTAGTAGCTTCCAAATCCACGCGCCGCGAGCTCACACCCGAACAAGCGCTTTCTCCTACCCCAAATGTGTTGGGCAGAGGAGGGGTGAGCCTAGACCGGACACTCGGATTAGGAGTTACTAGTTAGCTTGTGGTTCTTCACGCTAGCAGCTGCCTGTTCTAGGGCGATTTCCGCTTGCATATCGCCATATAGCTTAGGTTTAAAAATTCTGCTTTGCATCCCGCATGGAGAGAGCTGGGATTCGCTGTAAGTCTTCTTACTTTGCACGCATCATCTAGGCACAAAGGTGAGATTTCCACCTTGGTGTCGACTTGCACGGTTTTTCCGACTCTATTCTCCCTCTGTTTTTGGAACAAAGTAGGAAAAAGGAAAAATACAAAACCGTTAGGCGCTTGTTTGAATTGACTCAAAAGAAGCGATAACACCAAAAAAATTAAAAAAGGGACTGCTAAAGAAAACTTGACCAAAATAAAATTGGTAATTGGATTCATTGCTTGGGGAGAGTAACACCCTCACTTGTCTTCAGGTTGCATGGGAAGGTTTCCTTCCAAGTGAGGTGAGCGCTTCGTAAGGATTAGAGCCCAAAACCCAACTTGTGGCTGCCTTGTGTATCGCCTGGATTTCCGAAGTATTGGCGCTACTATCGTACGTAGTCGAGTAGGACTTGGTCGCCATTGGTGACTCTCTATTGTGAGAGCACCGACCTTGTCCGAAGTACCGAGCCTAGGCCACGCCTTCACGGGTGTGTCTGTCTCACCGGCTGCGTCCGAGTAGGATCTTGCACGCTCACGGGTGATTCCGTTGCGAGCGAGGTCCGAAGTATCGGTTTCGCCTATCGGCTTCCTCCCTCTATTTCTTTGGCTGAGTAGGGATCCAGGAAGGGTTACAAGGACCTCAAAAAGCGCAAGTTACATGTTACACAGGAGGAGGACAAGTACGGGGACACTTTCCTGGCAATACTCTCGCTCCTATAGGCGTAGCGCTCTAAGGACTCGTGAAAAGATAAATACCTGAAAACAAGCTAAAACTGACAAGATAAAAGCCGATCCTTCACGGCTTCACGAGTTGAGTTGGTGAACTTACCCTTGCTTTGTGTTTGATTGTTAGATTTATTAAGGTCAAGATCAAAAACACCGCACAATCGTGCACAATTTTGTTGCATTTCATCTTCTTCTTTTCTTGCATTTATCCTGCTCTTCCCAAATAATCAAGATGATGGGACGGAGATCTCTTAGGCCGACCTTGTCGGCACCGCTATCAAGCACTCCTCCTTACTCATCTAGGAATGCCTCGGAGAGTCCGCTCTCCGAGCCCGAGTTTACATCCACCCTGTTCCCCCTCGACCACCCTTCCCATTCTCCTTCCCTCAGTCCAATCATTTCAGAGTTCAGTGAATCACAGAATTCGGCTCATTCAACAGCACCTGAAATGGCCTCTTTTGCATTTTCAGAGAATCCAGTAATGGCAGACAGAGGCGAGCACCCAGATGACCACGACCATCCTCCGTTCATTATTGACCAAGTGGCCATCAACAATTCCTTGCTAGCGTCCCTGGAGACTATGTAGAGGCAGATCCGAGACCAGGGAACATTCATGGGTGATCTGATGAGAGAGATAGCACAGCTGAGAGAAAACTGACCTGGGGGCGGCGGTGGCGGAGAAGGAGGAGGACCTGATGCAGGAGGAGGCGATCCAGACGGTGAGCGACCGCCACAGACCATCATGAGGGAACTGCACAACCCAGCTTCGTCCCTCACTCACCGGTGGATCAGACTCCCGCCAATCCACGGAGACTTCGAGCTTCGGCACCACACGATTCAGTTGCTACCCAAGTTTCACAGGCTGCCGACCGAAGAGCCGCACCTCCATCTCCAAGAATTCGAAATGATATGCAGCACCATCCACGATCGGTTGTTGACCGAGGACACTATCAGGATGATCGCCTTCCCGTTCTCATTGGTTGATCGAGCCGCATATTGGCTCAAGCATCTAGGGCGATTCGTCGATACTTGGGCAGATCTCCGGTCCGTATATTTGAAGAAATACTATCCCCTCGGCCGGACCAACGCAGCTCGAGCCATGATCAGCAACTTTGTCATGATCCCAAATGAACAGTTCCATGAAGCATGGGATCGATTTAGAGAGCTCATAGACCGGTGTCCACATCACGATATCTCCAAGCCCCACCTGGTGCAGAGTTTCTTCTGTGGGCTGACACCGGAGCTGCAGGGGCTTGTGAATGCCTCTTGCGGTGGATCATATTTCTCTAAAGGTGAAGACGATGTATGGGCCATCTACGAAGGTATGGCAGAAAACTCTACAGTGATGACCCAAGCCAGAGTCTACAATCAGCAGAAGCCCCCGCAAGGAGCGGGATCATTTCAGAGGATCGCCCGCATCGATGCCGGTCCCAGCACAACGTCGGTAGCCGCAGCACAAGCCGAGTCAGCAGCAACCGACATGGGCATTATCAGTGAAAAGCTGGACCGCATGGAGATCCTCGAAAAGAAACAGAACCAAGGTCTAGCCCAGATGGACCTTCTCACCAAAACAATGAGTGACCTGAAGACTCAAATTCTCTGTATTCAGGAGGCACAAACCCATTCCCAACAGCCTCCCAGGTCACAGGTTGCGTCCAGCAGCAGCAATCCCAACCAGGCCTCTACCTCATACCGCCAGGTGAACCATATCCAGGCGGAGCCGGTTCCATTGTTGCAGTACCATCCAGAGCAACCGCCATCTCAGGAGACGCAGATGGTGGTGTATCAGCCGGAGCAGCCACTGACAGTTCTTCCTCCACCTTCCTTCGAGCAGGAACCGTTGATGGAAGTCAACGGGATTTGGTATGACCGATACCCTCAGCCCGCAATTCGTAGGGATCATCCCGGATTCCGTTGGGGTAATGGTGGTTCCTCATCCCAACAGCATCCCCCTGCTCAAGGACAGCATAGCAGCCAGCCACATCAGTACAACCAGCAGCCCCAGTATGCCCAGCCACAACAATACCAGAGTGGTCCTCGTCCCGCCTATCAGGGACAACAGTGGAGGCAGCGTCAGCCGCCTCAGCATTCTTATCACCAGCCTTCCCCCCAGTTTCAGCAACAACACCAGCAGCAGCAACCCCAATTCCAGCAGGGACAGACGTCCGGTTCTCAGGGTCCAGCCTTCGAGAACCCTGCTCTTGATGATCTTGCCCGCTTGCTATCTGAACAGCGAGCATCTTTCAGGCAAGAAATGGATGAGTTCCGGCAGGAGATGAGGGATTTCATCAAAGGCAAGGCCGCCATACCCGCTCAGATCGAACCTAATCCAAATAACTTAAAAAGAAAATCTGAGCAGGTAGAGTCCACAGAGGATACCTCTCCTAGTGATTATTTGAGTGACATGTCTTATTCCTATTATGATGCTGATTTTGTTACTACTAGGAGCGGTAGGATGCCAGCCGGCGGCGCCTCTTCTGAGCGACAGCCAGATGCAGAATCAGGAGCGCCAGAGGAGCAGAGGAGAGGTGCTGATGCCGCTACAGATGATGTTGAAGACGGTGGTGTTGATGCCACCAATGATGGAGTCCAGGACAACGGTACTGATGCCGTTGTGATACCAGATGCAGACGGTGGTGCTGAAGCCACCATTTTGGATGATGAACCAGAGCGCGGTGCTGATGCCGCAAAGACCGGTGCTAGTGGTGGTGCTGAGGCCACCACATCTACTTCTGTTGAGCCACCCACTGTGATGTCACCACATTTTGTATCTAGAGACTGTGGGAAGAAAAACAAAAGCAAAAATATGAATAAAGGAAAGGTTTCTGTTCAAATTACGGATCCATATGCGTTGAATGATGATGATTGTATGGATTCTCCATCTTCACAAGCACAGGGACCGCTTCCTAGTCCTCCATCTGAGGAGGCCCCTACAATCCCCTTCCCTGAGGCACTCCGCCGAGCGAAGGGGAGTAAAAAAGAAAATCCAAAAAAGAGCCAACAGGTAGAGTTCGGCAACGAGATGATTGACAGATTTCATATTCAGCTGACTCTACGAGAAGCATTTGAGCATATCCCCTTCTTCAAGAAGAATTTGAAAGAAACAACTACTGTCAGAAGGAAGAAGAGGCACAGAGATCAAATCCATATGCTCACTCATGACACTTGCTGCGCCATTCAGAAAACATTGCCAGCCAAGCGACCAGACGCAGGAGCTCCCTATGTCAGATGCGAGATTCAGGAGCAGCAGTTTGATCGTACTCTATTAGACAGCGGCTCTTCAATTAACCTCCTTCCGGCAGCCTTACTCAAGCAGTTCGAGTTTGGCCCTCTTCTTCGAAGCAGAACCATCCTTCAGTTTGCTGATAGGTCGATTAAGAGGCCGAAGGGGTTATTGAAAGACGTGGTCGTTACCATTCAGGGCCTGCAATTCCCCGTGGACTTCGTTGTGTTGGACATGGAGATCCCTGAGTCGGTAACTGATGCCCCCATCATCCTCGGACGTCCATTCTTGGCCACAGCCAAGGCGGTGACCGACCATGATAGTGGGAAGGTATGTTTTCGCGTAGAGGGCGAAACCATACAAATAGAGACGATCGAAGAGATCAGAGCCAGAGAGGCAGGATGCTCAGAACAGTCCAGCGAAGCCGAGCAGATGACAGAGGAGGAGCTAGACATCCACCAGGTTTGTGACTTTGAGATGACTGATGATGAATCCAACTGGACAGATCCTGTAGCACCGACCCTCGCCTTGCCTACAGATTCACTATATCTCAAGCTCATGGCGGTCGAGAGCCGGGAGAGCACATCCCTGGATGAGGATATCTCTGAGGCTGACAGTGTTGTGATGAGTGGTGCTGAGGAATTTCAATCTTGCTCATCTTCTTCTGATCCCTCAGATTCAGACATTGACTGAGATGACTTTGATGATTATTTGCCTTGTCTGATTCCTACTGAGCCAACAACCATGACAGAGTGCGAGCCAGTGCAGTTTATTGATGATTCAGCAGGCCGCCCTTCGTCAGAAATTCATGCAGTACGAGAGTTCTCCCATGTAGACCTGATCGCATTTACACAGACATATCAGAAACCAGATCTGCCACCTCCCAGTTGTCCAGAACGGAAACCTCTGCCGCAGTCAATGAAGTACAGATTCCTTGCTGGAGAGCCAGAAATGCACCCAATCATTATCTCAGCAGATTTGACTGGAGAACAAGAATCTCGTCTAATGGAGGTTCTTGAAAGAAACCGCAAGGCAATCGGTTGGAGTATAGCTGATCTCCAGGGGCTGAGCCCAAATCTTTGCTCTCACCACATTTATCTTGAGGATAACGCTAAGCCGTCGTGTGAGTTCCAACGACGGCTGAACCCGAATCTTCGAGACGTAGTCATGAAAGAAATTTCCAAGTGGTGGAGCGCCGATTTCATCTATCCCATCTCCGACTCCAAATGGGTAAGTCCGTTACATGTGGTACCCAAGAAGACGGGTATCACTACAGTTGTTAATGAGTCTGGAGAGGAGATCGCTACCAGAGTACCGACTTCTTGGAGGGTCTGTGTGGACTACAGACGATTGAATGAGGCCACCAAGAAGGATCACTTCCCGCTTCCCTTCATTGATCAGATTATCGAGCGGTTAGCCGGGAAGAGTCATTACTGCTTTCTTGATGGGTACTCTGGATACAATCAGGTGGCCATTGCGCCCGAAGACCAGGAGAAAACGACATTCACCTGTCCGTTTGGGACCTATGCTTTCAGACGGATGCCCTTTGGTCTATGTAACGCTCCGGCGACATTCCAAAGGTGCATGTTGTCCATCTTCTCGGACATGGTGGGTGACTGTTTAGAGGTCTTCATGGATGACTTCTCGGTCTATGGCGACGGGTTCGACGCTTGTCTTGACTGCCTAGACCGTGTGCTGAAGCGCTGCATTGAGGTCAATCTTGTCTTATCCTGGGAGAAGAGTCATTTCATGATGACTCAAGGGACGGTCCTTGGTCTTATCGTCTCCAACAGGGGCATGGAGGTCGATCCGGCTAAGGTGGATATCATCAGAAAACTCAATCCGCCGTCCAATTTGCGTCAGTTACGGTCTTTTCTGGGGCATGTCGGTTTCTACCGACGGTTCATTCATGACTTCAGTCGAATTGCCCGACCGCTCACTGACATGCTCACCAAAGACACCGAGTTTATTGTTAATGATAAGTGTCTTGAATCATTTGAGACTCTCAAGAATATGGTTGTCTCGGCTCCTGTCCTTCAGCCACCCGATTGGTCTCTTCCATTCGAGATCATGACGGATGCTTCAGATTTTGCCGTTGGGGCTGTGCTTGGACATAGGAGGGATGGTTTACCCTTTGCCATTCACTACGCCAGCCGGACGTTGGATGCCGCTCAGCGAAATTACACTGTGACTGAGAAAGAGATGCTGGCCGTAGTCTTCGCTCTTTATAAGTATCGATCATATATTCTCGGATCTAGAGTGACCATTTACACAGATCATACCGCCATCCGGTACTTAATGGCTAAGAAGGATGCCAAAGCACGTCTCACCAGATGGATCCTTCTACTCCAGGAATTTGATATTGAAATTAAGGATAAGCCTGGAGTCAAGAATGTGGTGGCGGATCATCTCTCCAGATTGGAGAATCTTGAGGAATCTGAGCCCAGCGCACCTATCACAGAAACATTTCCAGATGAGGCGATCTTGGCTGTCACCTCACTCCCGTGGTATGCTGACTTTGTAAACTATCTTGTTGCCAAGACAGTCCCTCAGGGTTGGCCCAGGCAGAAACTTGAGACCTTCCTAGCTAAGGCCAAGTTTTACCATTGGGAGGATCCCGTCCTTTATCATGAAGGAGGGGATAGTATCTGGAGGAGGTGCATTCCTCAAGAAGAGCAGCATAGCGTCCTCACATACTGCCACAAGCTTGAGGCAGGAGGACATCATTCTGGAAAAAGAACAGCACAAAAGGTGCTTCAATCCGGCCTATGGTGGCCTACTCTCTTCAAGGATTCTGATGAGTTCGTAAAGAGATGTACTGACTGTCAGAAAATGGGAACCTGCGGACAGAGAGACATGATGCCCATGCAACCCATTCACTTCTGTGAGGTTTTTGATGCATGGGGGATTGATTTCATGGGCCCATTTCCTAAGAGTCAGGGATTCGAGCATATTTTGCTCGCTGTAGATTATGTCAGCCGATGGGTTGAGGCCATCCCCGCCCGAGCCGCAGATGCTAAAACCGTTTGCAAATTTTTGAGGAAAAATATTATTTCACGGTTCGGTGTACCTAGAGTCTTGATTTCAGACGGGGGGTCTCACTTCATCAATGACAAAGTCAGGGCCCTTGCAGACGAGTTCGACATTGACCATCGGGTTGCCACTCCTTATCACCCTCAGACTAATGGTCTTGCCGAAGTATCGAATAGGGAGATAAAGACTATCTTGCAGAAAGTTGTCCGCCCAGACCGAAAGGATTGGTCACAGCTTTTGGACTCGGTCTTGTGGGCTTATCGGACATCTTTCAAGAATCCATTGGGGACATCTCCCTTTCGTCTCGTCTATGGCAAGCCGTGCCATCTGCCAGTAGAAATCAAGCACAAATCTTTTTGGGCAGTTACTGAGTTGCTTCTAGATCCGAACAGTATAGGAGACCATAGAAGAGCAGAATTGGCAGCCCTGGAAGAATTGAGAGATACAGCCTTCTCCAACAGCCTACAGTACAAGGAAAAAGTGAAGACATGGCATGATTCACATATCAGCCATAAACAGTTTGAGCCAGATCAGAGAGTATGGTTGTTTGATTCCAGGCTGAAATTATTCCCAGGGAAATTGCAGAGCAAGTGGAAAGGACCATATGTGGTCAGGAAGGTACATGACAATGGCAGCATCGACATATCAGAACCGTCATCTTCCGCTACCTTCCGCGTCAACGGTCAACGCTTGAAACTATATCTTGATCATGATCCGCCGACCATTGACGTTGCCCCCATTCTTCTGGTATGAGATGTGTCCTTTGACTTCCATCATCTACATTTCATACATGGTGATCAACTCTATCTTCCGCTGTACAGATCCATCTGTTTATATCACTCTGCTTTCTGTTGATTTATGTTCTTATTTTCTTCTTTTCTTCTTTTCCTCTTCTATCTTCTTGATCTATCAAAAAGGTGTCGCTCTTGTAGACAGTTTCCCATACTTAGGACGTACTTTTTCCTAAGTATAGGGGGGCGTGCACCCCGAGTTTTGCTATTCTTTTCAATCCTCTCCATTGTCTCCTCTTCTTGTCTGTACTTAGGGATATCTTACCCTAAGTATAGGGGGAGACAATCTGAGTACGAGCTGTTCATTCCCACCCTTGACCCTCCCTGCTTTGTGTACAGTCTGCTATACTTAGGATTATTTGATCCTAAGTACAGGGGGGACGATCAACTTCTCATTGATTCATTCATTTTTTCTTTAGACTTATCTATACTTAGTACGAGTTATGTCTTCTCTTTTCTCTCCGATCTATGAGGACATAGATCAAGCTAAGTATAGGGGGGTCGTATATACTACGTATATACTTTAGCCATAACTCGTACTTTCGTATTTTCTTAACAATATGGCTAAAAATTCTTTAACATTCACAAAAATTCTTAATAAAAAGATGTGGTTATTCCTCAAATTCTTTTTGTAATTACTGATTAATAAATCAGGTGAAAATGTTTTTTTGCAAAATGTTTGAAAAATAGTTTGAAAAACTTTGTGAACATCTATTGAAAACTATTTGGAAAATATTTTGTTTCGTGTTTTCAACCTTTGTAAAGATGTGTGGATTGTAAAACTTCTTTTCTTTGTGTGAAATAAAAATGTTTGAAAAATGATTTGCAAATGGTTTGAAAAATGGTTGCAAAAATGATTTGAAAAATCTATATATACTGTTTTGAAAGCCTTTGCAAAATGATTTTCAAATGTGTGTAAAATGTTTGTAAAAATTATTTTGGACTATAGTTTTCAAAAATTGTGTGAAAAGCTTGTTTTCAAACAAGTTTGAGGAATATACACATCACACCAAAATCCACTATATATGTATATATGTATAAAATTGACTACTTACCCTGTAAATTCTTAAAATCCACTTCTTGTATATATAAGAAGCACCCCCGTGTATATATTTTCACCTAGTTTTTTAGCCAAAATCTTTTTGTTTTCAAAATTCCCAAAAACATTTGCAAAATTAAAATCCAAAAACATTTGAAAAATCTTTGAAAAACACAAAAAAATTGCATCTGCATATGCATCATCATCATATTTTCAAAAACCCATAAAAAGTCAAAATCCTTGAAAATTGCATCACAAAAATATTTTCTGCATCGCATTGCATAGCATGAGCACTTTTCGGATTGAGTTTGATAGTTGAACAAGTCTAAGTAAAATCCGGAGATTGGAGCTTGATTGGACCTTCAAATCTACCTAATAACAGGGACCTTATAGGAACTGGGTTTGAGGTACTTCAGGTCTAGTTGACTCAATTCTTTGAGGATCACGGGACTTGGTTCAATGGATTCTTGACTGCCTAAGTAGAATATTTCGGAGCACACGTACGATTCTTGTTGATAATGACCTAACTTGGACACCTGCACCTTTCACATGGCTCAACTCAGTTGGAGTGGTGAGGGGATTGGATTTGCCGGTATGAGACGCACACAAGTGGAAACATTTGTCCTCCTCTAGGGAGGGAAGTGCACCCCAACCCGTCCAGTGATTAGGAAGTCTAAAGACAGGAGGCTGTGGGTTGCGATAAAGCTTCAAAAGAGGGATAGTCTACTGGCTCAAGAGGAAAAACTCCTTATGTAAATGCTGCTGTATATAGTATTAAAAAAAAAGTTCAGGCATGTACAAAAATAAAAAGCCTGCAAGTATGTACAAAGTCAATAAGCAAGCTTGAGTTCCAAAGTCATATCATGTGAGCCTGCAGCAGGATGACTTGAATACACTGGTCTTGCATCCAAGGACAGGTAGCTACACTGGCTACCGTCCATTCTTCTCTTCACCCCCTCCTCTTGAGCTGGTTGCCACTTGAACTTAGAAGGGAATACCCCGCTCCTCGAGGATGGAGTTGCTGGATTGGGGAATCACTGGGTTGTCGTACTGGAGAAGTCAGTTTCTTGGTCATTCTAGTTGGGGAGAGCCACCATCACTTACACTGGACAAGTCAGATTCATAGTCGTAAGAGTTTGCGTATGAGTTGAGATACTTTTGACCTGGCTATTGAGGAGACTTGAGCAGAGTTTTGAGATTCTCAGGGACTGTTGGATTTCAAACACGGTTCTCAATAAGGTTCCGCCCGCACTAAAATTCCAAAGGTCCGACTTAAGCTCCAAACTTCGATTTTGCGAAGACAAGTTTGATAGTTAGACTTAATCCATCTTTCTTCTTTTTCTTTTCTTTCTTTTCTTTATGCACCTATTGCATAGGTGTTTGCTAGGGACTAGCAAAGGTAAAGAATAGGGGGATGATGAATCCACATTTCATCATCTTTATTCTATCATTTTGGCACCTAAAACCCTAGCAAATGCCTGTAATTAGCCTTAAATCAAGCATCTTAGCATTCATGCATGTGCATCTCAACAGTGTCTAAATGACTGTAATTAAGGCCAAAATTATAGAATAAATAAAGAAAAGAAAAAGAATAAAATATTGTAAATATTTTATGACCCAAAACCCTGAGACCTAGGCATCTTGATGAATAGGTCGACAAGGAATAAAGTAGGGGGAGATAAGGTCAAAAACACAGCCAAAATACCTTTATATTTTATTCACTCTTTATTCATTTTGGGACCTATTTTTGGTTTCACTTTTTGTACATCAAATAAAGAAACTTTGTACATGAAAGTCGTAGATAATTAAATAAAGAAAAATACAAAATTGATTTCACAGAAAAAGAATGTACAGATAAAAAGTTCTGGTCTGAATAAGAATCCAAAATTCCAACTTCCCAGACCCGTATCTCGCAACTGACAACTCCAAATGTAGCAAACTCACCTTTAATTGTATATAGAATAAAATAATCTATCCAATGGCGGTGGTTTCGCATTTGGCGGAGCTACGGTTTGAAAGTTGATTTTTGGACCCACATTGTATACTTGTACATATTAAAATATTCAATTTATTATTTATTTATTATTGTTATATTTTTATATTTTTATAATATTGTAAATAATACTTATAATAATTATGTACATTAAAATAAGAATAAAAGCCTAAATAAAATACAAAATAAAAACACTGGTATAATAGAGTACATAGAAACATTACATATACTTATACCTATATAAAATACCTTTATATTTTATTTAATATACAAAATATATCAGAAAATTAAAATAAAAATATATTTGTGTATATAAAAGTATTTTATAATTTTAGAAAATAGAAACCAAAATTAAAGAAATTAAAAGCCACCAAATAAAAATAAAAATACTAAAATACATAGGTATTATACCTATATAGGGTTAAAAAGGTAACTTGTAAAAATATAAGTCATAAAAATAATTAAAAATCAAAATAAAATACTACATAAAATTCTAAACATTTTTTATTTTATAACTTTTAACTAATTCAGCCATTTAGTATTTTAAATAGAATTAGTAAAATATTTTTTCCAGGGTTTTTCCTGGTTGGTCCACGTGGACCAACCAGGAGGCCAGGACTGTTGACCTAGGTCAACAGTCTGACCTACACCCTGTAGCCTTTGTTAGAACCGCTGTTGACCCCATCTTCACCATTTTTTCGAGGCACGAGCTTTCATCCTTTCGACTCGATTTCTTCTGAGATCCTCTTCCTCGTTCATCCCTCTTACCCGCCAAGTGATTACATTGGGCTATGGATCATGGAGCTGCTCCAGACCTCTTGGTCTTTGGACCCCTGTCACCTCGGGTCAAACCACATATAACCAACCCCCTTCTTTCCTTTTGAATTTGAGTCCCCTTGGTCCACCCTTCAGCGCCATCATCGTGCTCCTGAGCTCCGTGGAGGTGACAGCTCCACCGCCAGCCCTTCAGCCAAGGCGCGCGAAGTCGAGGGAGCCTCCACCACCTCCGCCAACAGCCGGCGTCGAGGTACTTTTCTTCCTCTGGCTCCGGCCATCGAGGGCATCCCCCCGCTCATTTCTTTCTTGCTTTTAGTTCATGTTAGCTTAAGCTTCAAAAACCCCAAAAAAATTCCAAGTTCCATCGCGTATTTCGCCACTCCAAGCATCATCGCCGGAGCGCACCTCCGGCCACCGACATCCACTTCCCCTCGCGCATAGATTAGGTCCACCTCAGGTCCAGGCACTTTGCCCTGGGCTCTCTAACGCTTTTTTGCAGGGTCAAAGCACGTTGACTCGCGCCTGGGCGCGTTTTTGAAGCTCGCCGGAGCTCAGTCGAGCCCTCCTGCTCCGCCGACCACCTGCGAGCGGCACGGCCAATGCCGTGCACTTTTGGTACCCCCAGGAGATAGAGGACGACCCCAGGAGGCTCCAGCTCGCTTTTGAAGCCAAATCGCTCGCCGGAGACGGAGCTTGGCCTCGGCGAACCTCGGCTCGCCGGAGTTCGTCAATGTTCTTGCTCCGGGCTTCGCCACCGTTGGATCGAGGAGGAGCTCCAGACAGATCGTGGACCGTCCGATCGTGAAGACCCAGCCACCGTCGATCTCAACCGAGATCTGATCCCAGACGTCCATGAGCGAAGCGACATCGGCCGTCCATCAAGCGCCACGTGTATAAGTGGCTTGCCATCAGCCGTCGGATCACGCGCATAGGGTATTTTGCATGTGACCCCTTGCGTTTTTTTTGTATTTATTTATTAGTATTTAAACTTGAGCCCGTAGTGTAAAAATTTTGTAATATTTGCAGAGAGACCCCTGAACTTTGCTTATTTGCACTTAGGTCCTTCGCCACGTCACCTCACGTGACCTGTACACGTGAGGGGGTGGGCATTTTGCAAGGATACCCTCGGTCTTTTGTGTATTTCTTTTGAGTCCTGAAACCTTCGTATCAAGTGTAAACTTTTTGGTGATTTTGCAAGTAGGCCCCCTGGGTTTTGAAATATTGCTTTTGAGTCCTCGCCAGGCGCGTGCAAGTCACGCGCCCTGGTGGGTAAATTGCTTGCGTGCCCAGGCGGTTTTTGTAATTAATATCTAGTGCTATAAATTGAATATTCAGTGTATATTTTTTGTGGAAAATTGCATGCTTGCCCCTGGATGTTTTAGATATTGCACATATACCCCTGCCAGCACTGTTTAATGTTTGGATGTTTGCTCTAATTAATTGATCTATCATTTTAACTCCAAAAATTCCACAAAACTAGGCTTAAGTATCTGGACACGTGTACTTTGACGCCATCTATTTGGTTTTTGATTTTACTTTATTTTTATATTTATTAAAAATCAAAAACACCCTTTTTGTGCACTGTCTAGTTTAAAAAATACCAAAAAAATATTAAAACCTCTCCAAAAATTCCAAAAAAATCACCTAGTGTCTACTTTATTCTATCTTAGTGTCAGTCCAAAAATCATTAAAAATCTCAAAAGAAAAACACTAAAAATTTAAAAACACTCAAAAACTTCAAAAAAATATATAAAATAGTAGAAAACTCCAAAAATCAAAATCTCAGTTCCTGTTTGTTCCTTATTTTGTCCTTTTTATTTGAAAAATAGTGTGAAAATTTTGAGCTACTGGTTGCTATTTTTAAACTGCATCTTATTCACAGCCAGCCCTATTTCCACTGTTTTCTCTTATTTCAGTATTTGAAAATATCAAAAACACCTTGAAAAATCCCTAAAAATCACAAAAACAGTAAAAAACCTTAAAAGTACCAAAAACATTTTATTTCTGAATTTTTGAGTATTTTTGTGCATTTTTATAAATGTTTTAGCTTGCCTTTTGTTATTTTGCCTTTATTCTCCAATCTTGAAAAAGAAATAAAAAAAATATAAAATATAAAATATAAAAATCATTAAATTAAAAAGCAAAATACAAAAATATAAAATTAAAAAAAAATAAAAAAAATTAAAAATTAAAAACCCACAAAAATTTCCTTTCTTTGTTTGCTTAGTGTAGACACTCCACACATCACACACACACACTTGTGCATTCATTTGCTTGAACTATCCTGCTTGTTCCCTGTGTTCGAACTCTCTACATACTTGCACCTATACATCTTTTATGTAGAGTTAAAAATAAATTTTAACTCCGCATTAGTTCTAATTCATTGATCTTAGTGTGGGTTAATTGTTGACTTTAGTCCGGATTTAGTGTGGTCACCACACCGACTGAGTTCACGCTTTGTGCTGAACTTAAGACCACCTATTTTCGGCCAAATCAACCACCAAAGGCCAGATTGGAGAACTTTATGTATTTTTCGTATCCCAGGGTGAGTCCTCTTTCCTCAAGCTTGTGTCGATAGGTGAGGATGTTGTGATGCTCCTCCCGAGGAATACACCGACATCATACACTATCCCCCCTTCATGGTAAAGGGTGGGATCCTCCCAATGGTACAACTTGGCCTTCGCGAGGAAGGTCTCAAGTCGGTACCTGGGCCAACCTTGTGGAACTTTCTTGGCAACAATATAGTTCACAATGTTAGCGTACCATGGAAGCAAGGTGATTGCAAGAATCGCCTCGTCTAGAAAAGTCTCTATGATAGGTGTGGTCTGCTCTGAATCCTCAAGATGCTCTAATCAAGAGAGGTGATCCGCGACCACATTCTTAACTCGAGGCTTATCCTTAATCTCTATATCAAATTCCTGGAGTAGAAGGATCCATTTGGTCAATTTAGCTTTGGCATCCTTATTGGTCAATTTAGCTTTGGCATCCTTATTTTCCATGAGGTATCTTATGGCGGTGTGATCTGTATAAATCGTCACTCTAGATCCAACAATGTAAGACCAAAAATTATCCAAAGCAAAAACTACAGCTAGCGTCTACTTCTCAGTCGCGGTGTAGTTCCGTTGGGCAGCATCCAATGTACGGTTAGCGTATTGAATGGCAAAAGACAATCCATCCCTCCTCTGTCCAAGGACAATCCCTATGGCAAAATCAGAAGTGTCCGTCATGATCTCGAATGGGAGAGACCAGTCGGGTGGCTGAAGGACATGAGCCTGCACAATTAATCCCTTAAGAGTTTTAAAAGACACCAGACACTTATAATCTTTAAGGAACTCGTAGTCTTTAGTCAGCAGATCAGTAAGCGATTAGGCAATTCGACTGAAGTCCTATATGAACTGTCGGTAGAAACCGACATGCCATAGAAAAGATCGCAGCTATCGCAAATTTGATGGTGTATTGAGCTTCTTGATGATATCCACTTTAGCGGGATCAACCTCCATGCCCCTATTGGAGATGATGTGGCCAAGGACCATCCCCTGAGTCATCATGAAATGACTCTTCTCCCAAAATAAAGCAAGGTTGACCTCGATGCAGCGTTGAAGTACTCTGTCTAGGCAATAAAGGCAAGCATCAAACCCATCACCGTAGACCGAAAAGTCATTCATGAAGACCTCTAAACATTCACCCACCATGTCTGAAAAGATGGAAAGCTTGCACATTTAGAATGTAGTTGTAGCATTACATAAACCAAAGGACATCTGTCTAAAAGCAGAAATTCCAAACGGACAAGTGAATGCCATTTTCTCATGGTCTTCGGGTGCTATGGCAACCTTGTTGTACCCTGAGTATGCATCAAGAAAGTAATAGTGACTCTTCCCAACCAGCCTCTCTATAATTTGATCAATAAATGACAACGAGAAATGATCCTTCTTGGTGACCTGATTCAATTGTCTGTAGTCCACACAGACCCTCCAAGAAGTGGGTACTCAAGTATCTATCTCATCTTCATACTCGCATACAACTATGGTGATACCCATCTTCTTGGGTAGCACATGAAACAGACTTACCCATTTGGAGTCAGAGATGAGGTAGATAAAATTGGCGCTCCACACATAGATATTTCCTTCATGACCACTTCTCAAAGATTCGAATTCATCCTTCGCTGGAACTCACGTGATAGCTTGGTGTCCTCTTCAAGAAATATGTGGTGGAAGCATAGGGTCGGACTTATCCCCTGGAGATCAGCTACACTCCATTCTATTACCTTGCAGTTTCTTTCAAGAACCTCTATCAAATGAGATTCTTGGACTTTAGTTAAATCTCCTAAGATAATGACTGGGAACATATCTGGCTCACCCACAAGGAATTTGTACTTCATGCTCTGCGACAAGGTCTTCAACTCAGGACAAGTGGGAGCTGGCAAATTTGGCTTCTAAAAAGTCTATGTGAAGGCAACTAAATCTGCTTGTGAGGACTCTCCTTGGATCTGCAAATCTGACGAAGATAGCTCTGCTGCGCTGGCCTGCTCTCCGTCCTAGCTGGTGGTTCTAAGGACACCAGACACAGTAAATAATCATTGAAATCATGCCAATCAAAATCAGTGTCTGAGCCCGAGGGATCTGAGTTTGTATCACATGAAACATAATATACTTCCCTACCCTGATCGCAATCATCAGCCTCTACAGTGTCATGTGCCATGAGTGTGCTCTTCGAACTCTCATCAGTTGTTATCTGTAACTCTGCAGTGTCTGAAGGTGTGACAAGAGCTCGTGATGCTGGATCTGCCCAAACTGTTTCATCATATGTAATCATAAAATCACACTCACGGTTGACGTCTAGCTCTACATCTGTCATCTGCTCTGAGTTTGTAGTCTTCTATGAGCAAGTTCAATCTCTGGCTCTTGTCTCCTCAATCGTTTCTATTTGTATACTTTCATCCTCGACGCAAAAGTATACCTTCCTGCTTTCATGATCGGACACTGCCTTGGTTGTGGCTAAGAAGGTCGTTCTAAGATGATGGGTGTATCAGTCACAAATTTAGGGATCTCCATGTCCAGTACAACAAAGTCCTCGAGGAATTTCAGGCCCTACATTGTGACGACAACATCCTTCAATAATCTCTTCGGCCTCTTAACAGATCTATCATCAAACTGAAGGACTATCCTGCTCTATTTAAGAGGACCAAAGTCGAAGTAGTCGAGTAAGGCGGTCGGGAGGAGGTTAATCGAGGAACCGCTGTCTAATAGAGTACGATCTAATAACCGCTTCTCATGGATATGACATCTGACATAGGGAGCTCCTGCATCGAGTCTCTTGGTTGGCAACCCGTTCTGGATAGCAAAACATGTGGCATGGGTGAGCACATGGATTTCTGTATTATGGTTCCTCTTCTTCCTACAGATGATGGTTTTCTTTCTCATGTTCTTCTGGAATAGAGGGATATGCTCAAGTGCCTCCTAAAGAGTCAGCTGGATCTGAAATCTATCGATCATCTGCTCGCTGAACTCTAACTGATGCTTCATTTTTGGATTTTCTGTTTTTAGCCCCTTTCATAAGGCTAGAATCCTTGCACAAATCATCAAGCTCAATAGATGGACTAATAATGGATATAAAAACCTTTCCTTTATTCATATTTCTAATTTTTAATGTTTTCCTATTTTTGTATTTTCCATAAAACTCCTCAGGTACAAGCTGAGTAAACACAATAGAAGGACTCTTGGTGGCATTAGTACCACCGTCTGCTATTAGAAATATGATGGCCTTAGTACCGTCGTCTCGATCAACATCCTTGGTGGCTTCAACACCACCGTCTTTATCCTTATGTTGAGCGGCATCGGTATCGCTCCCATCCTCGTCTAGCATCTTGGAATCTACATCGGGATGTCGCCTAGTTGAGTCGCCGACGGCTGGCTTCTTACCACTCCTAAGTGTCACAAAATCAACATCAAATATAGAAGAAGAAGTGGCATCCAAAATATCAATAGGAGTGTTGGACTCTGTAAACAGTACTTGCTCAGACTTCCTCTTTAGATTGTTTGGTTAGGTTTAATCTCAGCGGGTATGACGGCCTTGCCCTTTATTATCTCCTCATATCCTACTGCAACTCATCCATCTCATGCTGGAAGGATGCCAGCTGATCAGAGAGAAAGCGGGCGAGGTCATCAAGGGTTGGGTTCTCATAAACTGGTGCATGAGAACCGGACGGGTTGCCTCATTGGAAATGATGCTATGTTTGCTGCTGGTAGTGAGAAGGAGGTTGGCGGTACTGGTGAGGCTACTGCGGTTGCCTCCACTGCTGTCCCTAGTATTGGGGACAAGGACCATACTGTTGTTGTTGGTGGTAGTATTGGGGCTGCTGGGGTTGACTGCTCTTCTTTGCCTACGCTGGAGGCTGCTGCTAGGATGAAGTGCCTCTAGTAGACCATCGAAAGACGGGGTGGTCACAACGAATCACGAGCTGTGATTGGTACTGGGAATACCAGATCCTATTGACTTCCATCAATGGCTCTTGCTGCTCGTGGAGTGGTGGGGGAAGGGCTAACAAGGGTTGATACGATTGGTATACCACCATCTGAGTGTTTGAAGATGGGGGTGGTGGCTGGTACTGCTGGAGCGACTGAACTGGTTCTGCCTGAATATGGTGAACCTGATGATACGAGGCAATGTCCTGAGATGAGCTGCTTCCTGGATCAATCCGTGACCTGAGGCGAGCTTGAGAAGCCGTCCATGCCTCTTGGAGACACATGATCTGGGTATTTAGGTCACTCAATGTTTGGGCCAGCTCATCAATCTTGTTGAACTTATCTAAGCCCAGCCAATGCTTCTTCTTAATAATCTCTATCTGGTCTAACTTCTGGCTAATGATGCCATATCCGCAGCTGAAGACTCTGCTTGTTCTGTTGCTGAAGAAGATGTGGACTGACCGACATCGACGCTAGTAATCCTCTGGTAAGAAACCACTTGTGGGAGAGGCTTCCCTTGAGTGTAGACACAGGTCTGGGACATCATTGTGTAACTTTCTGCCATCTCCTCATAGATGGCCCATACCTGGTCTTCATCCTTGGCGAAGTAGGAACCTCCGCACGAGGCGTTCACAAGCCCCTGCAGCTCAGGTGTCACCCCACAAAAGAAACTCTGGACGAGATTGGCTTGCTGATCTCATGGTGGAGACACCTGTCGATGAGCTATCTGAAACGATCCCAGGCCTCATGGAACTGTTCATCTGGGATCATAGTGAAATTCTCGCTCTATTGGTCCGACCGTGTGGATAGTACTTGTTCAAGTACTCAATCCAGAGTTGCTCCCAAGTAGTGACGATCTTCCCCATATGCTTCAGCCAGTAGGCTACTCTATCTACCAAGGAAAAGGGGAAGACAATCAGGTTGATGGTATCTTTGTCCACTACCTGTCGTGGACAGTGTTGTAGATCATATCAAACTCTTATAGATGGAGGTGGGGCTCCTCGGTGTATAACTCATGGAATTTAGGCAGTAGGTGAATGGTCTGGGGGGCAAAGCTCAAAGTCGCTAAGGATCTCGGGCAACTGGATCCACTTGTGGGTGAGGGTTGCACCAGGATTGTGCAACTCATAGTGCGGGCTGGTTTGGTTGGCTCCTGCTGTTCATCCTAGCATCCATCTCCGCGCTTGGCTCTCGGTATTTCTCCAGCAGCTACCGGTCTTTGCAGCTCTTCTCTTCCAACTCTCATCTGCGTGAGCTCTCTCCTCACCTCTGCCATGAATGCTCCTTAGTCCTTGATCTGTCTCTACATGGTCTCCAAAGAAGCTAGTGGCATGTTGTTGATGGCAACATGGTCCAATACGAATGCAGAAGCTTGAGGATGCTCATCAGTCCTTCCCTCATTGTTCGACATGTCACGGTCTCTACAAAGGCAAAAGACCCTAGCTCAGGTGCTGTCGAGTGAACAAATAGATGCGCTGGCCTCTGTGCTAGTACCTCAGGTGTGGTAGAAGGGTGGTTGAGGGGGGACATGGTGGAGGAGAATTCGGCTTCAGAGAGCGAGTCTGAGCTCTCTGAAGCTGCCCTTGATGAACGGGCAGGAGTGCTGGAAAGCGATGCTTCCAAAGGCAGCCTAAGAGACCTCCTTCCCATCATCGTGATGTGGGGATTTATGAAGAGTAGATATGGGACGCAAGCAAGATGAGAAATCAAACCCCAGTTCACCTATGCAATGCAATGTGATGACCGTAAAGGCTTTGTCGTTTATCTTATCAAATTTTATTAGGTGAACATCTAATCTATCAGAGCTTTTAAACAAGATGTTAGGAGCCCTATTCTCCCAGCAGACTGGCCCGAGTTCTTACGACTAGGTTTTCCAGCCAGTATGGGATGTGGACCCTTTATCGGCTACCTGATCTTACCCAATTTGCTAAGGATGTCAGGACCGATTACCGGGTACCTGGTGAAATCCTCACTAGAGAATAGCTAATCGTCAGAACCGATAGTTTGAAAAGAGTTCAGGTGTGGCTCTATCGTAGTGTGCGGGTCTCTCTCTCTCTGCAGATAAATCAGACAATGAGGGGGGTTAACTCTTTCCAAAACAAAGATTTTTAGTGAAGTATGGTTTTAGGTCAAGTTTTCTTTAGTAGTCCCGAATTTTATTGGTTATCCTTTTTAGGTATTTTTCTGAATAAATGCAACGTCTAACGAATTTTCCGATTTCTTTTTTATTTAAATCCAAGAAAAAAGGGGGACGGAGATAGAAAAGCCGATGCACGATCAAATACTATGATGCATAAAGGGATAGAAATGCTTATGTTCTCCAACACTTTACATGCACGGTGATCCACGCATAAATTTAAAGTCAGAAATAAAACTAATCTATATGATGCACGAGGAAATCATTCTTAAGATGAGTAATTTCTATTAGCGAGAAGAGCTGGTAATTAATCAATCAGAAAAGAGACCTAAGTCTGGTCTTAGAGGCCGATCACTGCCCACCACAATGGGTCCTGCAAGCGCTGTATACGGTCTTTCTCAGTGCGTGGTCTCTTAACCAATTAAATTAACTTTTTCTTTATTTGAATAAGTCCAAGTACACTCTATAGGAACATATACTCTTTTAGGGTGCTTGGACCTTAGCTAATTACATAGATCAAGCAAATTAAAGTCCTAAATCTAGGGGCTAAATCCTCGGGAATCAAATAGAAAATAAAAGCGAAAAATCAACGAAAAATGCGGTGAGGTCCCCTGAGTGCACCGGCACTCGACGAAACAGACTCTGAAATAGTTCAAGTGTCCAGAAGAGTCCAAAAGTCTCTAAATTATTACAATAATATTTGCAAAAATAAATCTATCTGCGATAACTACTTCTTCTGCTCCCCAGATATGGGCCCCTCCAAAGTAGATCGGGTCTTCCTCCAGGCGGTTCCTTGCACAAAAAGTGAAATAGGAGACGATCAGAAAACTGTTATAGTAGAGAGATACAAAAATAGACAAAAGCTGAAATCACACTACTAAGCCGTTCTCCCCGGCAACAGTGCCATTCTATTGCCACGATTTCGAGATCGACTAAGGTGGAATAAAAAGGCTAAGTGTCATTGTCCTCAATCAATCAAATCGGTTAATAAGAAAACCAAACCACTCAAAGATAAAACACTCAAATATAAGCGGCTTCACTATTTTATTTACCTAGTACAGCGACCAAGGTCGAACACAAGGAACACAATTTAAAAACATAGTAGTCGGATTTCAAGAATAAAAATCATTTTAGTGGTTTTTAATTTTTCAAAATTTTTTTAATTTTGAATATATAAGCAATAAGCACAAGTAATCAGAGTACTCATACGCACTCTTTTTGTATCTTTTAATATGTCAAAAATACCCATAAAATTGGGTAAAAATATTTTTGTTTTTTATATGTTTTATATTATTTTTGATAATTTTGGTGTAATTTTTTTAATATTTTTTAGGTTTCCTGAAAATCAAATAATGGCTAAAATAGAAAACAGTGAACAACCAGGAGTAATTTGCAAATTAAAATTAATTAAGGTGCCCAAAATACTTGGATGGTATTTTTATGATGAAATAAAGGCAAATATCTACAAACAAAACTAAAAGCACTATTTTTGGATTTTTCTATAATTTTATATAATTTTTATAAGTTTTTAAGTGTTTTGTAATTTTTAGGATTTTTATATATATAAAACAAAATTACTATCAGAAGTAAAAGCCTACAAAAGACAACTACCCTAATTTTTACAGATTTTTAGATGATTTTTCGAATTTTTATCATTTTCTTAGAAGAAACATGACTCTTTTTAAGTTTTTTGAATTTTTAATAATAGAAAATAAAATCAATTTTGGCAAACTAAAATTATTACGCAAATAACAAGCAAGCATGATCTAACATATATTTTTGTAGAATTTTTAAAGCCAATTTGCTATTTATTGCATCCAATAAAAGGCAAGTAGTCAAAAATAGTTCGTAGGGACCAAGTTGCAAATATTTTCAGTTCTGGGGCCTAAGCATAACACACAATAAAACTTTAGGGGCCAACTATGCAATTTTTTAAGGTCAAGCATGTGCAGCATGTGAGTCAGACAAACATGGGCATAGATGCAAATATTGAAAACTTAGCATTCATTACACAACAAACAAAAGATTCATGACAAATACTGAAAATAAGCCAAGAAACACGTGGGGACGTACGTGAATCAGACTCGACTTGACTAAAGTGCAAATAAGTAAAGTGTGAGGTCCTAAATGCAAAAGTTCTTAACTAATTATTTCATTTATTGGACTAATAGAAATAAAAAAGACATGTAGGGTAAAAAGTGAAGTTTACCCTTAAGACACGTGGCACCCACGTAGCGACTCTGTGACGTACGAATCTAATGTTGTCTGTGGAAAGATTTGATGGCTCTAATAAGGTTGGAATGTATGTGTCAGATTTTCCCCACGGTTTGATCGGACCGCTAGGAATAAGGCATGCTCGTATGGTCCAGATCAGATCTGGGACTCAGCTCTTGATAGAACGACTATGGAAGGTCCTAGAAGAACTCCACCCAGGCGAACTTCAACAGAGCACGGAGGGGGTCCGCTGCTCCAATAAAGGGGCTGAAGGGTCTAGCACGATCGTGGAAGTGCTCTACGTCGAGTGGGCTGCTCCGATGGATGGATTGATGGTTGGAAGGTCAGCACGATGGAGCTCTGCCTAGAGCTGCTCTGCTGGGTCCGACAAAGGATCAAAGGCTGCTCTCGCATGCATCTCAACCTGCAAAGGTATCTTCTGCTCGAAGCAGAACTCCGACGAGGTTTATTTCGTACAGAAAATGAGAGAAGCGAGGGTGGATGCTGATCGACTTCCGTCGGTCATGGATGAAGGAAGTCACTCCTTAATCTCACTCTGATGAGCGAGGCTAAGGGGGTAAGGTCACAGGAGAAGAGTGACCGTGATGTGGGGTGTCGATCAGTAAGGGTAGAAGAGTGAGACGGAGCTCCGACTGGTTGGTTGGAGCAGGTGAACTACGATAGTGGAAAAATGGAAGATCGAATCGAAATGGCGAATGTAGGGGAAGTGGGTGATACTTGAATATGTTAAAGGACTCAAGAACTTTAGGCGATGCGGACGACGAGGTTGTAACCTCAACTAAGTTGCGGAAGGACATGAGGCTTGTCGCGGCGGAGAGCTTCGTCCATGAGTTGAGTGTAGCTCAACGGTCCACCAAACAGAGCTCCGAAGGTTTCTCCTAGCAGTTGTCACTCAGTTGGAGGTAGCTAGGTGCAACAGGTTGGCAACGAGCTCGCCAGCTCCGGAGGTGGAGGAAACTAATTATAGGGATGCCAGAGGGCTTGGAAGGATCGAAGGGAAGCATGAAACCCTAAGGCGATCCAACTGTGCCTAGGGATCCGTGAGGATCACATATCCTAGGAGCGCAGTCAGGAGGTGGAATCGAGGTGAACCGATGTCGGGTTAGACTGAGAAAAATAGGAGAAACGGACTCTGACGAACAGAAGTTGGGTCGACCCGGCTGAGTGGGAAGGTTGATCGAGGTCAACCTTTTGATGTGGACGAATCAGAAAATTCCGAGCTAAAAATTGAAAGAATAATGAATATAAAATAATAAATTATTTTAAAATAAAAATGAATAAAATGAAAAATGTTTATTATTTTCACTCTATTTGTCTATGATTTTTAATTATTTTTAAAAATTAATTTATTATGATGTATACAAATATATAGTATTATGTGTAGATATTAGCTGTGTATTAAATACATGTATTTTTATTTTATTTTTTTTAAAATAATTTTTATTTTATATTTTTTTATTTACAAAATAATTTGAGCGATATAAAATGATTTTTATAAATTAGTTAAGGATATTAAATACATAGGTATTTATATATGTACATGTGGCCTTTGTACAATGAAATCGTGGATTCTGTTTTTATTTTATTTTGTGCCTTTTTATTATTTTTATTTTTATTTTATTATTAGAGATATATACACATAAAATAATATGGTGTTCAGATATTGTAAAAATAAAATAAATATGAATATTTCTTTTTACAGGTCTAGATGTTATATACAATATACAATTTGTTTTATCTCTCCTTACTTATTTCTTTATCGATCAGGTCAAGTTTTGACCTTCTGTCGCGGTTTAGGCCAATATTCTAAATACATCTTTCCTTTTCTTTTCTCTTTATTCTTTTATTTTTGGAAAATATGTGTTAATGATGTACTAATAGAGAAGACATATACAATGATAAATTATTGTATTTACATATATTTATAGGTAGTCTTGCTAAAAGATAAAGCTAAAATAAAGAATAAAGAATAAGAATCGTAGATTCATCATCCCCTCTCCTGCAAAAGCGGAAATACCACCCTCCTGTCGGCCACCACCACTTTCTCCAGTCACCGCAGCCACAGCCACCGACCGTCGGTGCTCCCTCGCCGACTGCTCCTCCTACCAATGTTCTAGATGCCCCCTCTCCAACAACAGTGGAGCTGCCACCCTTATGCCGGCCACCGCAACCACGACCGCGCCTCTGCACTTTGCATCTCTGTTACGGTTTCCCGCTCTCCGCCACCACGAGTGCACCTCCTGCGTGGGCGACGACGTCCCACCGCGTCCTTCTCGCCCTAACTGCCCACCTGCAACGAAGGTCTCTTTTATTTATTTTTTAATTTTGGAAACAAGTTTTTCTGTTACATTTTTGTAATTGCGAAAGTGACCTTAGGCACATTTCAGTTTGTTGCATTTTAAATTCTGTATTGCACGGATAGCCCTATATTTGTATGTTAATTTGGATATCATTTTAGCATCATTTATTTTTATGAAAAACACGAATTTTTTGAGCAATTAATTCTCTATCATCTGATGATTTATTTGGATTTTTGTGAGCTTTGGGTAATTAATTAAAATTATTTTATTGAAAAATTACATATTTTACCCAATTTTTGGGTTTAAATTTATATTTAGCTTACGTTGCTAAAAAATCTTTGAAAAATTAGAAATGATGTCTTGAAATGCGCTTAAATTACTTTCTAAATTTCATCTTAATTGGAGTTGTCTTGTCCCTTAAATAAATTATGGAGTGATTTTAGTAAATAATTTTTAATAAATTATAGAGTTATTTTAGTAAATAATTTGTCATTAAATCCACACACATTATATTTGCGAAATTCCAATCTCTTGAATTTCTTATATAAATACCTTGTTGAGATAATTCACTCTCTAGATGAAATTGACATTAAGGATTTTATTAGGAATTAAATACTTGCAATCATTCTGATTTTACTAAAAAATAATAAAAACTCATATATTCTTGACAAATTCCAAAAAATAACGTAGCCTCATTTCATCATGTTTAAATTTCAGTGAAATTTTCATAATTTTTGCATTCTGTTTGCACGAAAAATTGCATAAAAAACCGATAAAAAGTGTGCATTA